>JAZKJV010009974.1:0-600000 GCA_037367405.1 Ottelia alismoides
TAAAAAAAGTCCCTCATTCTTTGAGATCAACCAGACCCAGATAGTTTATCCACTTGTCGAACATTTAACAAATGATCTCAGCGACCTATTTGATAGGCAATCGTTTCGTGTACGCACCAAGTTAAAGTCTCCCACCATGATTGTAGGCACATCCATAAACACAATATTCTCCATTTGGTCAAGGAAAGAATTTTTTAAATCATCTGAGGGAGGACCATAGACATTCAGGATGTTAAAAACAACATCAGAGTTAATTTGACCGAACTGCAAAATCGAGCAGTAGTCTAAGTATTCCCATCATTCAAAACAAATTTAGTTTGATCCCAACCAGTAAGGATACCACTAGTCCTAGGGCGAAAATTTGCATGCCACCCAAAATTCTCCAACATCATAGAGAATTTAGATGGATGCATCGAACATGAGCGAGATTCTTGAAGACAAAATAAGGATACATTGTGGGCATATTCCAGGTATTTTAATCGGCTCCACTTTCGAGTTCCTCCCATGCCACATAGATTCCAAGATAATAGGTTTAGTTCCATGAAAATCTAGTGTACTGAAGGATATGGTCAGATCCTCAAGCGCATCACGGAAGTGTGAGCATCGTATTGAATACGACGAAGAATGACTAATTGCACTAGTTGTTCTATGCAGCGGAAATTAAAATTTTTCATGCGACGAAACCACATGATCCAAGAACACTTCTCGAATCGTTTCGTCTAAACCACAAACAAGTATTAGGGTTACCTCTTGAAGCGTGGTTGCGATCGAGTCTCTAAACGAAGAGACCTCCTGTCTCAAGTCCGATCCGACGGAGGAGACGCTTGCGAGCGCGGGGATGAACCACGTGCTTCTCGCAATCCATGTTGATGATCCAAGCGGTAGGATCTCCTGATCTCGACACACGAGATCCGACATCTTCTTCATGAGCGAGGTGCATCGAAGGAGACAGAGATCCACGAGCAAACATTCGGGCAGCATAACGACGACGCTGCGGCGATCGTGAACCTCTCTAGGGCATCCATGATGGACGGCCATGAGAGGGAGAGAGAGAGAGAGAGAAGAGAGAGAGAGAGAGAGAGAGAGAGAGAGAGAGAGAGAGATGTGCTTCTCCAGCATTGTGTGTGTTAAAGAAGAGCGATGGGGTGCCTCACCTTTTATAGGGTTTTGGGATCCATGGATCTCAATCCATGGGACAACACAAATCCAATGGTGCTCATTGATTGTGTTTCTTTCAATGGCTTAGATTTTTGTTGAAAAAAATCCAACAACAATTAATTTAATAAAAATCAAATATACAATAAATATAATTTGATTTATATCAAATCAATCTCCATTGGAGAAATAGGAAAGGAGGCAAGCCTCCTTCCATAAGGAGGGTGGACGGCCACCAATTCCTTATGGGAATTGTGGTCGTCCACTCTTCCTATATGGAAGGTGGATGCCATTTTCCTATTACATGAGATTACATTATCTCATGATTCTCTCCAATATTTGCAACAACTTTTATTGTAATTATTTCACAAAAGTAAATCCAATTTATTTTGTGAACATTGCAATCATGCCATTGGAAATTTGTGAATCATATTCACAACCCAAAATAACATGTAAATTACATTTTCAATTTAATGTCCAATGTGAATCCAATTCACATCAACATTTAATTAACAAATGTAAATTACAAATAGCTCTCTCTTATATATTATAAATCACATTTATAATATATATGACTAATATGGATATTGCTATCCGTATTATTCATATCCATGATGATTAAATCACATTTAATGATCTTGGATCTCTATTCTCTTGTGTCCAAATAATATGAATCACATTCACATTATTTACATCTTTGATAATTAAATCACATTTAATTATCTTAGATTACTCTCTTTATAATATGAATCAAATTCATATTACTCATGATAATTAAATCACATTTAATTATCCATTTTCTCAATGCTCGGACACATATATCAACAATGGAATTATCCATGAACTCTTTCAAGGATAATGTGCTTTCTCCGCAGATACTTGGAGATAAGGACAGGGCGATTGTATTGTTTCACATATAGTGACTTGGATATTGAGATCATATCTCAAATCCAGATCGTGGGCCTCCCATAGATGCTTGATTAATCAAGACTGCAAATCTAATCTTCTCATTGCATCTGAATCATATTGATATCAATGTCCAACATTTGGACCAAGATCAGATTACTTCTCTACTGAGAGGAGTCACTAAAATCTAGACCTGTTTCATCACTCCCTAGGAATGGAAGCGTCATGGTTATACAATCGTTTATGATCACATCATCCTCAGGAATTCCCAATACCTGTACATCCTGCATACTGGAAGACTCAGATTAAACCTGAAGTATTGGATCAACTTTATACTATCTACTTCATGGTTTTATCAGTAAGTTTCTCATTCGATCATTGGGAGTCGGTATCGATCATATACTTTCCAAAAGCATATATCATACCTAGGTCTTGATCATATAGTTTCCAAAAGTATATATCAAACCTACAAATTCAGTCAAGCTTCCAAAGCGAGACAACCGTGCATAGAATTTGATTCTTCCCAATATCTCATGAGTGAGCTCATGTCTTCCGGTTCAGTAATTGAACCTGTATGATCCCTTTGAGAGATCATATTACTCATATGCCCTTATATGCACACTAGCGCGCCGGTGTATAGACCTTGGTTAGGTCATCAACCTATTGGTCTGCCAAATGTACATACTCAAACATATAGTAACACATCTGTCTCTGGTCAGAGGATGCATGCATGTATCGTGACAGCATACGATATAGGACTTTGGTTATCTCGATCTCGTTAAGTCAACTCTTTGACCTAACTAGTCTGACACCTCTGAATCTCTATTCCTATGCAGAGGACCTGCATCAAGAGGTCGGTCAGATAACAACCTTTAGAGATAAGGATTGTCATCTCCTACTCAAGCTGGAGATCATCTCTTAACAATCATTTGACGGTGCTTGATGAGTCCTCAATCTAACTCTTTAGATAATCATCCAAGGAATGATATTTGCAATAACATTTATTATGCAAATGGTGCTTGATATTTGCAATAACTCAACAGTTGAATCAACAGCTGTATGATCATCAAGATGGCCATGGTACATAACCCTAATTGTACTAAGGGACCTATTATGCAAATTATTTATTCTTCATATCAGATCATGGAATGATATTTGCAATAACATTTATTGCATAATGGCTCGTCGTGGGCTCGCATGTCCAACAATCTCCCACTAGCCCAAAGAGCCATTAATAGGCTAATCATTTAAACCCACACTCGTGTGACAATCATAGGCTATTTAGAAAATAGCTAGGTAAGATGATCCATCACTCTGTTCCCGCGAGACTACGCCAAGTCCTTCTACGACACTTGCATATCCCCAGTAACAGTGCTCGCATCTAATGCGAATGTTGCATCTTATGCAACCAACACTCAATCTTGTTAGTTACAGTGTCCTTGACACTACTACTTAACAATTATCATAACCAGCATTCTCATAATCCTTATCAGAATACCTTCATTCTTGGAGATCTCTATCTCCTAAGGTTTCTACTGTTAACACCCTTTAGATCTCTATCTATAAAGTCTTAAGTTTTTGAAGATAAGACTTTGAGATCACTATCTCAAAAATCTTGTCCTCTTGTGAAGATATTGTTATTACTGCAACCAAGTGCTTTATTTCCATAGTAGGATTAGTAACAGTTTAGGTTTCCCATTGCATGGCATCCATCTGACTTTTGTACACATCTAGCACACACCCGGCTTATCAGAACTGATGCCCAAGGGCAAGCAGTTCTAGCATTCACTTCCTCAACTCTTTGTGGTGTTATCCCTTTAGATAGGTTAGTACCATATCTTAAGGGATGGAAGCCTTTATTGGAATTTCCAAGAATGGAATATATCCAAGGTGTACTACAAAATGTGACAGTCCCAATACACTCTTCTGTATGCTTCTGAACATCTTTAGAACTAAGATCCAAGAGGTATCCTTGAGATCATATCTCAAATTATGGAACAACCAGATAATAAAACACTTATTATTATCCTTATATCATTCTAAATGATTAGGATATAATCTACATTTAGCACGATGAACACAAAGGCACTCAAACTAAGCTTCACATGGCTCATCAAGATTCTATCTGAAATCATAACATTTATAATTTCATCAAATCTGATGTTCCAATTACAAGAAGCTTATTTGAGTCCATAGATGGATTCCTTAGCTTGCACCCCTTACTTTCCTCAACCATGAAGCCCTACGGCTACTTCATGTGAATATCCTCAGAGAGGTATTCATAGAGGAATGCAATCTTGACTTACATCTTGAAGATACAATAGTCAAGTTGTGTATCTAAGGTTAGCAATATTCTGATGATTTTAAGCATAGTCACCGAAGAGAAAGTCTCATCGCAAGCAATGTCTTCTCTTCCGGTGTGTAGCTCATGGCTACGAACCGTGCTTTGAAGGTCTCTACCTTCTCATCAGGTTCCCTTTCTCTTGAAGATCCATTTACACCTTTACAGTTTTTACCCATATAGGTGGATTCTCGAGGGTCCATATACAACTTGTATATGAAGTCTACATTAGACTTTTATTGCTAACATCCATCTATCCATGTTATGATCTTTAGAAGCTTCATCACATGAAGTTCGATCAATGTCAGATTTCTCTGACACATGGAATCCTTCCTCAAACTCATTTGAAGATGTATTAGTGTTTCATCTTTAATCGTCCTTTTAGTTTCCATTTTCAGGAGCCTCATTATCTTTTCAAGATTAAATGAGTTCCTACACTTCATTTTCATCTTCATTCTCAAGAGTCTCAACCTCTAAGAATCACATTCTCAGAGATGAGATATTTTAAGAATCTCAAGGTCATAAAGTAGGTATCCAATACTATCCTTTATTTTCCTAATGAAGCATCACTCTCAAGTGCTAGATTCCATCATGCATGGAACCTTTTTAAGGATATACATTGTAGTATATACTACACATATATACCTGGAAACTAAGGGATAATTATACTAAAAATCATCATTGATAAGATCATGTCACACATGATCCAATTGTATCTCCCTAAGTGCTTAAGACTAAGGATCTCTTACGTTAAATTCAAAAGAATTCAATGTAAGAGTATTTCAACATTTATACATGCCTCATTAAATTCATACAATATGAATATTATGAAGCTTCATGAATGACTAGAGTATAGACAGTAGAATGATGACACTTATCATGTCTACATCCTTCTAGACTCTTGAAACATTGGTTCAGGTAGGTATTCAAACAATTTGAATACATCATCTCTTAAGGAGCTACCATTCTAACGATGCAGAGAACCATGTCATTCATGGTTAAATGTCAAGAGCACATATGTATGCCAGAACATCTTCTTAGATTTTAAAGGATTAATTGACAATTGTGATCATCATCGACATGTCACTTCCAAAGTACTTCCGATGAGATCAAGACTATAGAGACATACAAAGCCTAGGGTTGTAGTCCTATTATCTATTTAATTGTCATTCCTCAATATTATGAGGAAACTTGCACATTGCAACCACATACATTATGTGTCCAACTGCAAGTACAATATCTGGATTATGAGTCCAATCCATGATATTTTACTGGTTATTATTGAGTATAACATTGAGTGGGTTTAATGAAGGATTATCTGAAATAAGAAATTTGCATAAATTTATACATATATACACATTTTACTTTGATTTAGGAATTTTTATATCAAAGTTGTCTTGCCTTGTCAACACTGAAAGTTCATTCCCTTAATCACTTTCATTGTAAGAGATATACTTACCATTATATCTCAAGCAAGATCCGGGATCTCCTTCCTTATGTTTGTTGCATCCCAATAATATGAGAACCTACAACTCGGATAAAAAGAAGCGGGAACACATTCCGCCTTGCAAGTCCAACTTGCATCTCCCAATTCGGTCTTTAACACTCGGGCCCACCACTCTTAAGGCAATGTTGACCCGTCATTAATTGAACCAACCGTCAACAGGAATACAACTCGCTATGCGCAATCCAATATCTCCCCAATAACATGAGGACCCGATATTGGGGTCACTATATATACGTCCTTACTCTTTCGAGAAGCGAAGAGCCCGATCCAAATAGATCGTATGCAGGAGCTGTCACTTCGGATAGGCGTCTCCTACATACAATATCTGACGACGGAACCCTTCGCCTTGACGGGAGACCATGGATGTCACTTATGTGATCCTCCATCTCATATTCGAATTTTAATTAATTATCATGAATCACATTCATATAATTAATTCTTCCAAAGGAAATAATAACTCTATTCATAATAGAGTGTCTCAATTGGACATAATCAATTTAATCATATCACATTAATTATCAATCCAATTCAATCAACAAATTTGATCATTTTTACTTGAATATATATATATGGTAATATCTCAAAATACGTGTTAATTCGAATTTTAATAATTAGAAAAATACACCCTGATTTTCTCTGGCATTATACAGTCCCTACCCGCTGTCATGATCAGTACCGACGAGAGTGGGATGGACCACATACGTTGCAACCCGCAACCTCAATGCTCTCCGACTAGATACTATATCCACCTCGGGAAAACATAAAGCCAGATATATCAATTTGTACTTGAGATGATCATCGGTTTTTCAACCGAAATTATACCATATAGTAATAATCAAAACATTTTAGATTATAAGGAAATTTGCTACACAAATTCCCAATCCTATTCAAGCATCAAGTTTGATTATTGTGTTTCCAATTAAGATTTAGATCAAATCTAATTAATTAATTGGTTGAGGCCAAGTCAATTAAGTAAATAATCATCTTCCAATATTTTACAAATATTTTTCATGATTATTCCACGAAATTAACAATTAATTTCACTAATTGACAATCACTTGGTTCTAGATTAGGACTGCAATTTTAGTAGTGACCCCTACTTACTAAAATTAACATATCTCAATCAATTTAAATCCAAATTAGACAAACTCAATTTTCAAA
The DNA here is from genome assembly GCA_037367405.1 of Ottelia alismoides. Classification (NCBI taxonomy): domain Eukaryota; kingdom Viridiplantae; phylum Streptophyta; class Magnoliopsida; order Alismatales; family Hydrocharitaceae; genus Ottelia; species Ottelia alismoides. The sequence goes on from JAZKJV010009974.1 coordinate 7,071, forward strand.
GATTGTTAACTTGATTTAGGATAGAATTCAAGTGATGTTTCACGCATTTCGAGGCAGATCAAGACAGTAATTAACTCTTTAATCATGTTAAGATCTACAGTTCCCGCAACAGTGCATACATGTTCATTAAAACAACCATATCTCGAACAAACGAAATCCGATTTACGCAATCTCAGATCCTGTGGTTTCCTTATTTAATGGGGAACAAAATTCAAGTAAATAATTCGTATTTAAACATTTTAAACATGGCCGAAATTATTTACTAAATAGATCTGCGAAATCAAATGCGATAAAAATTTTCGCGACCTTGACGAACCCAAGTCGTCCTCGGTTTGCGAATCATATTTGAAACTGTCGACCTGACTCTGATACCATTTAAAGGATTTGGTCAGATCCTCAAGCGCATCATGGAAGCGTGAGCATCGTATCAAATATGACGAAGAACGACTAGTCGCACTAGTTGTTCTATGCAGCGAAAATTAAAATTTTTTCATGCGACGAAACCACAAGATCTGAGAACACTTCTCGGATCGTTTCATCTAAACCACAAACAAGTATTAGGGTTACCTCTTGAAGCGTGGTTGCGATCGAGTCTCTAAACGAAGAGACCTCCTGTCTCAAGTCCCATCCGACGGAGGAGACGCTTGCGAGCGCGTGGATGAACCACGTGCTTCTCGCAATCCATGTTGATGATCCAAGCGGTAGGATCTCCTGATCTCGACACACGAGATCCAACGTCTTCTTCACGAGTGAGGCGCACCGAAGGAGACGCAGATCCACGAGCAAACAATCGGGCAGCATAACGACGACCTGCGGCGATGGAGAACCTCTCTAGGGCATCCATGATGGACGGCCATGAGAGGGAGAGAGAGAAGAGAGAGAGAGAGAGAGAGAGAGAGAGAGATGTGCTTCTCAAGCATTGTATGTGTTAAAGAAGAGAAATGGGGTGCCTCTCCTTTTATAGGGTTTTGGGATCTATGGATCTCAATCCATGGGACAACACAAATCTAATGGTCCTCATTGATTGTGTTTCTTTCAATGGCTTAGAATTTTGTTGGAAAAAATCCAACAACAATTAATTTAATAAAAATCAAATATACAATAAATATAATTTGATTTATATCAAATCAATCCCCATTGGAGAAATAGGAAAGGAGGCAAGCCTACTTCCATAAGAAGGGTGGACGGCCACCAATTCCTTATGGGAATTGTGGCCGTCCACTCTTCCTATATGGAAGGTAGATGCCCTTTTCCTATTACATGAGATTACATTATCTCATGATTCTCTCCAATATTTGCAACAACTTTTGTTGCAAATTATTTCACAAAAGTAAATCCAATTTATTTTGTGAACATTGCAATCATGCCATTGGAAATTTTTGAATCATATTCACAATCCAAAATAACATGTAAATTACATCTTCATTTTAATGTCCAATGTGAATCCAATTCACATCAACATTTAATTAATAAATGTAAATTACAAATAGCTCTCTCTTATATATTATAAATCACATTTATAATATATATGACTAATATGGATATTGCTATCCACATTATTCATATCCATGATGATTAAATCACATTTAATGATCTTGGATCTCTATTCTACTGTGTCCAAATAATATGCATCACATTCACATTATTTACATCTTTGATAATTAAATCACATTTAATTATCTTAGATTACTCTCTTTATAATATGAATCAAATTCATATTACTCATGGTAATTAAATTACATTTAATTATCCATTTTCTCAATGCTCGGACATATATATCAAAAATAAAATTATCCATGAACTCTTTCAAGGATAATGTGCTTTCTCCGCAGATACTTGGAGATAAGGACAGGGCGATTGTATTGTTCCACGTATAGTGACTTGGATATTGAGATCATATCTCAAATCCAGATCGTGGGCCTCCCATAGATGCTTGATTAATGAAGACTGCAAATCTAATCTACTCATTGCATCTGAATCATATTCAGATCAATGTCCAACATTTGGACCAAGATCAGATTACTTCTCTACTGAGAGGAGTTACTAAAATCCAGACCCATTTCATTACTCCCTAGGAATGGAAGCGTCATGGTTATACAATCGTTTATGATCACATCACCCTCGGGTATTCCCAATAGCTGTACATCTTGCATACTGGAAGACTCAGATTAAACCTGAAGTATTGGATCAACTTTATACTGTTTACTTAATGGTTTTATCAGTAAGTTTCTCATTCGATCATTGGGAGTTGGTATCGATTATATACTTTCCAAAAGCATATATCATGACTAGGTCTTGGTCATATACTTTCCAAAAGTATATATCAAACCTACAAATTCAGTCAAGCTTCCAAAGCGAGACGACCGTGCACGGAATTTGATTCTTCCCAATATCTCATGAGTGAGCTCATGTCTTCCGGTTCAGTGACTGAACATGTATAATCCCTTTGAGAGATCATATTACTCATATGCCCTTATATGCACAACAGCACGTCGGTGTATAGACCTTGGTTAGGTCATCAACCTATTGGTCTGCCAAATGTACATACTCAAACATATAGTAACACATCTGTCTCCGGTCAGAGGATGCATGCCTGTATCGTGACAGCATACGATATAGGACTTTGGTTATCTCGATCTCGTTAAGTCAACTCTTTGACCTAACTAGTCTGACACCTTCGAATCTCTATTCCTATGTAGAGGACCTGCATCAGGACGTCGGTCAGATATCAGCCTTTAGAGATAAGGATTGTCATCTCCTACTCAGGCTGGAGATCATCTCTTAACAATCATTTGACGGTGCTTGATGAGTCCTCAATCTAACTCTTTAGATATTCATCCAAGCACCAGCCTCTATGATTCAACAGTTGAATCAACAGCTGTATGATCATCAAGATGGCCATGGTACATAACCCTAATTGTACTAAGGGACCTATTATGTAAATTATTTATTCTTAATATCAGATCAGGGAATGATATTTGCAATAACATTTATTGCATAATGGCTCGTCGTGGGCTCGCATGTCCAACATGTACAACTCCAACAAACGAATGAATCAAAAGCAAAAACTAAATAGAGTTCCCGGAGGAAGTCGCAAGCTCCATCGAATGCTTGTTCTCACCCACCTTTTTTATTAAGAGTTCAGATATGAAACTATTTTTTCCCTAGAGTTATCAAAATCAAATTCGAAGAACTCAAGAATCATTTTTATTCTATCAAGTTCCATAGGGGAAGCAAAGGTTGCAAAATTGGAATTTTCAAAGTTGCTGTAAGATCTCATATTTTTACCTTTGGATGCTCGTGTATTTCGGGAGATGGTTTTAATATGTGGGATCTGCATGTCGAGATCCACTAACCGGTTAATTGGATCTGGTGTTGTCATTACTTTATCCATATCCAATTTTGGCAGATTTTTAATATGTTCCCATATGGCAGGTTCAATCATTTGACCTTTATCTTGAAGCCACATCAATGCTTCTTCCAACTTTGATCGATCCGGGGTAGGTTTAACGTGCGAGGTTATAAATGATGAGGGCTCATGATGAACATGAACGGGTCGATATTTAGGTTCACCTTATCTCGTAAAGGATCTGGGGTAATTTCGTCTTCTTCCCCAAAAGGCTCTACTGTAGGGATGTATTTGCGTGTATTACAAAGCCAATTGTTGCAATTGCCCTGGATTTCCTCTGCCATTTTGAACGACTCCACGAATTTTTCGAAGTTGTGGACTCAACAAGAGGCAAATCATAATGAATGAAATGCACACTTCGACCTCCTCCACGCGTTTTGCACAAAAGACAACGACCATTTGTAGAACCAAATCCATGATCCATCAGGAACTTGAAGTGATGAGTGTGCAAGAGTGTTAAAAGTGTCGCAAGAGTCGACCTCGACAACTAGCTGATGCTCAGAGATAACCCATATCTTGTTGAATGAGGTTTTGGAAACCTGGAACTCAAGCGTCTTTTTAGCCCAAGCCAGGGAATCGATCTTCCTTTGAGAATTCCACGATGAAGCACTTCTTATAACGTGTCCTCTAGCTTTTTGCTTCATCACAGAAATCTGCCTTCCAATAAGGAAGGAGAGTCTTATCATTGATGCAGTTCGCGCCTTTGTAGTTCTCGAGAACATACGGTGAGGTTTCTCCTTCTCGAAGGTGGTTTTCCATTATGGGTTCACATATTTATTTTCAGTAATGGCTGGAATCGATGTCTCACTCGAACTTTTTGTTTCCATTCGAGGAAAGTTGAGCTCTAGTGATTGTAAAATCTTGGTGGACAGTGCTCGAGTAAAGGCGAGTGCTTCGGCAGGCCATTGAGCAAGTCTCTGAAGCGTTACCCCTCAGCATCTAAGCCTTACCCTGCTTTCCAGCTGGGTCCTAAAGGCATCCTACAGCGAAGACTCTCGTCAGCCAAAAAACCTTCGACGAGACCTGGAAGTGTCAGCGTAGAAGTCCCGGATCTAAACCGCCCATCCGTCGATAATTTGCACAACTCCACTCATCAGAGCCCTGTCCAAGAAAGGGAAGCAAGCAACTCGATACCTGTAGTACTTACGACCGAAAATGAGGCCTGGTCAACCGTGTACCACAAAAAGAAAAAGGGACCCAAGGGATCCCCCAAGAACACCGTGCCGACGGCACCCGCAAAACAATCGTTTTAATGTTGGTTGCAGTATGCAACACAAGGGGCCTTAACAAGCCCAGGAAGTTCAAGAAATTGATGCGGGATATTCAAACCAAGGACGTTGAAATTATTGGTCTGGTGGAAACAAAGATCCGCCCACATAACCGAGATAACTTTGCTAAGCTCATTCCTAGTGGATGGTCATGCATCCACAACAACTCCAATTTGGGAAGGATTTATATCCTTTGGAAAGGTGATACTTGGAACTGCTCCACTGTGGACAGTTGCTCCCAGGCGATTACGATGGAATGCTCCAATCTTGGAGGTTTCAAATTTGTCATCTCCGTTATCTATGGAGAGAACTGCCCACAACTTCGTACCGAACTGTGGGATCATCTCCGTAAGCATTCCACTTCTCAAGAAGTCCCTTGGCTGGTCTTAGGAGACTTCAATGTTGTGCGCTTCGTCTCGGAAAAGATGGGTGGGCGTGCGCCGCCACGCAAAGCGCTGGATGATTTCAACCGCTGCATCGATGACTGTGGTCTCTCCGACATGGAATCAGTTGGTAATGTGTGGTCTTGGTCCAATTCGTCCATTGGCCCCTCAAGAATCGTAGCACGACTTGACCGCGCTCTGGTAAACACTGCTTGGCTCTCCTCCTTGCCTAACACAAAGTTAACTTACTCCCCGCTGCAGTTGAGTGACCATCAGCTTCTCTCGGTGGAGCTCTCTTGTGTTGCCAAACGGCCAAAACCATTTCGTTATTTTGACTATTGGGTGGCCAGACCCGGTTACATGGAGGCAGTGGAATTGGCATGGGCCATGCCTGTAAGCGGGAACGCGCTCTACGTCCTTACTCGAAAGCTGGCTAACGTCAAGACATTGCTAAAGAAATGGGCCTCTAAGGAGGCAAACGTTTTCTCCGAAGTTAGGCTGGCTGGTCGCTTCTTGGACTGCATTAGTAACACCTTGTCCCAAGCACCCTTGGACCCTCTTCTTATACAGCTTGAGCTGGACGCTAAATCCTACATTGATGCTCTTGATGCGGACATGGAATGGGCTTGGAAGCAGAAGAGTAGGATTGATTGGCTCAAGCTTGGGGATCGTAACACTAGATTCTTTCATCTTTCTGCTAAGGCGAGGGTCGCAAAGAACCACATTAGTTCTCTTCTTGACGAACATGGAAGAACGATTGATAGGCCGGAAGAGATCGGTACAGCTGCCTCGGCGCACTTTGCTGCCTTGCTTGGACTGGAGCAGAATCGACCCCCTTTGGTCCCCATTCCTCCGCATAAAAGAGTCCTCTCCGACCAGGCTAGGGATTGGCTCGTTAGGCCCTTCCATGTTGATGAAATTTGGGAGGCGGTCCGCTCTATCCCCTCCTCTAGCGCGCCGGGACCAGATGGGTTCAACGCCATATTCTTTAAACGTCATTGGTCCACCGTCAAAGATGAAATCTGCTCTGCGATCTCTTTCCTTCACGGGGGAGGGAACATGCTGCGGCAGGTGAACCACACATTCTTGACGCTTGTCCCCAAGGTGCCGTCTCCTAGTGGAATTACTGATTTCCGTCCGATCTCCTGCTGCAACGTTGTATACAAAATATTTGCAAAGCTAATTGCATCTAGGCTTGGGGTCGTGCTTCCGCAACTCATCTCGCTAAACCAATCTGCTTTCATTAAGGGGCGGTCCATCAGTGACAACATTCGCTTGGCACAGGAAATATTACATGGTTTTGATAGGAGGGCGAGTGCCACCAAGGCATGTCTCAAAGTGGATCTAGCTAAGGCCTTTGATTCTGTTGACCACTACTTCCTCCTCAACTCCCTAAAGGGAATGGGTTTTTGCAATAAGTGGCTCAAGTGGATTGAGGGTTGTATTACAACCACCTCCTTCTCTGTTATGGTGAATGGTTCTCCACATGGCTTCTTCAAGGGAGCGCGTGGACTGCGGCAAGGTGACCCGCTTAGCCCCCTTCTTTTCACTGTGGGCATGGAGGCACTTTCCTGCCTGGTGGACAGGGCTACGGCTGCCGGTAAAATTCAGCCTTTGGGTAGAGGCCGCACGGCGGCTCCGACCCACCTCATTTACGCCGATGATCTTCTTTTTTTCGCCAAAGGAAACGTCAGATCCCTCTTGGCCATTAAAGAAGTCCTTGAATCTTTCTATAATATGTCGGGCCTTAAGCTAAACGCTAAGAAGTCTTGTATATTTCGGCCTAAATCATTCCGAGATGATTTCTCTTCCACACTCAGAATTGGTTTCCTGAGCCGCACACTACCCACTCAGTACCTTGGACTTCCACTTGCCTCCACTAATGGGAGGAGAACGAACTTCAGATACATGGAAGACAAAGTGAGGGCCTTGCTTGGTGGCTGGAAAGTCAAGGCCCTCTCCTTCGCCGGCCGCATTCAGCTCCTTAACTCAGTCATTCGGGGTGTCAATCTCTACTGGATTGCTGGCATCTTTCTCCCTATTAACATTTGCAAGACAATTGATAAGCTCTGTGCTGGGTTCCTATGGGGTCGCTCAAGGCATGATATTGCCTGGGCCACAGTCTGTCTGCCCAAGGCGGAGGGTGGTCTTGGTATGCGTGATCTTGCTTCTCTTCGATCTGCCATGACGGCCTCTTGGTTGTGGAGGGTGCTGTCATCGGACTCCTCTATTTGGGCATTGTTTATGAGATCTAAATACTTCCATTCGCAATCTTTTTGGGACCTGCAACCTTCATCATCCGACTCCAGAATTTGGAGGGCGATTTTGCGGAGCAGGGAGCGGCTTCGTCCTGCTATTGGAGGGGATTCTCCTCCGTTTCGATGGCTGCACTCCCCGAGGGGTTTCTCCTACCATGATGCCTATGACCTTCTTCGGCCCAGGGCTGTCCTGCAATCGTGGTCGACTGTTGTCTGGGCAAAAGGAATTCCACCTAAATTCTCGTGTACGCTCTACCGGGCGGTCCTACAGCGTCTTCCGACAACCGATCGGCTGGCTTCTTGGGGAATCGGCGAGCCTAAGAACTGCTACCTTTGCTATTTGGCGCCGGAAAGCCATGGGCATCTCTTCTTCTGTTGCCCCATGGCCTCGACCCTTTGGAAGGATGCCTGCTCTGCCTGTGGCTTGCCTTCTCCGCCTAATTTTCCGTTGGCTGATACTATTGCATGGATCTCCTCCATTTCAGACCCGCCTCAACGTAAATTCCTGTCTACTCTGTTGGCCATGGTTGTTTGGGCACTTTGGAACGAAAGGAACTGTCGATGGACCTCGACAAGCTCATGTCTACCGGACGTCATCCTTCATGATACTGTGCGAAATGCAAAGATACTATGGGGAGTTACTCATGTATCACTGCTGACCTGAGACTGCTGGACTGAGATTTTGTGTTGCTCAATCCCTTTTTCTCCTCATAATATTGTTTGTGTTCCCTTTAATTCTTATTTGGTCAGGAACGTCTAGAGCTTCTATAGCCTCTGTATAACTTTTTGGTTTTGAAATATACACATTACTTACTTACCAAAAAAAAAATCTTGGTGGATCCATGGTAGAAGAGGAGTTTGCAAATTTTGATTTTCCCAATCGAACAGGACAAAGCGCTATTTTGTGGCCGGGGTTTCGACAGTAGAGATAAATTAAGTCCTTGGTGCAAAAATGTCAGACATGTCCTTTGTTTAAACAACGAAAGATCATGTAGAATCAGCTCCCCTCGGAAGAGGAGCCATGTTTTGTAACTCACGTTGTCAGATATATGAACCTTCCCAAGGAAGGTGAACAAGGTGTGTGTTTTCTCAATTTTGCCATGTAGTGGATGTCCTCACTTGTCCATCAACACTAGAAAAAAAAATCAGTTGTCATTTCCATTTTTGTGACAATCTTATGGGTAATAATTCTTTGTATTCCTTGTAAGAGTGAATAAGATTACAAAAAAGGGGGAAGTGTCCCCTATGTTTAAAACACAAAAAAGTGTGTAGGCCCGCGACTTTGTACCGGGAGATTGATAAACATCAAAACAAAATTAAGGCCTCCGCAGAAACATAAAGGAAGACACTGTGATCACAAAATTGTGTTGATTAGGTTCTATCTGTTGTCATTGAGATCCTAGTGGCATAAATGATTGAGGTTGCCAAATGCTGCGACGAGAAGGATCCTTCAGAGGACCATCTGCAATTTCTTTCCCTCTAAATCCCAGACGGTGGCTGCGAAAGCTGCACTACCCAACCGGCGAAGGTTGTCGGAAGGAAGATGAACAATCCATTCCAAGATATTGTTGAGCCTCAGCGAAGGCGGCTGAGGGAGATCAAGGCCAATGAGGACTTGATTACAAGTCTATTGGACATAGCTGCATTGAAAAAATATATGATCGCAAGTTTCGCTAACGGTCCGGCAGAGGTAGCAGGAGCGAGAGTGACATATCCCCATCCTATCCAACCAGTCCTGCGTTGGTAATTTGTTGATAACAGCACGATAAAGTGTGCAAGAATGCTTGGGAACAGAGTCCTTGCTCCAGACCACACCCGCCCAAGGAACCACCGGCCCACGATGCCGAACCGCATCCACAGCATGCGAGAAAGTAAACCCAAGGGGCAAGCTCAACCAAGTAAGAAGATTGCCTGAGCTGGATATGTAGTCCTGAAAAACATCCCTCCCGCGAAGTAGCGTCTTCCACAGCAAGGAATCCCCGCTCTTGGCCTCAGCCTCCTAGAACGTGTAGTACAACATGTATTTTTTTCCTCATGAAGACGACCTAAATCAATTTGTTCTTAGTAAGAATTCGCCACGTCCAAACCATCAACATTGTCTCACGAAGCATGATCGTCGAACGAAGACCGAGCCCACCCTCAGCCTTAGGGAGACAAGAGGTACGCCAACTGACATAGTGCCGACCAAAACTCCAAAGGAAATTCACACACAACTTGTCTACCCGAGAGGCAACGCCCCTAGGGATGAGAGACCCACCAGTCCAATAGAGGGTAATGCCATTAATTACCGACTTGAGAAGTTGCACCATGCCCATCATGGAAAGCGAAGAAGCCTTCCAACCTTCAATAGAGGCCTTCATCCTATCCTCGATGTTCTGCGCGGTAGAACCCCTACCATAAGAAGAGTATAGAGGCAGGCCAAGATAGATTGTAGGAAGGGCACGCCGCAACACCCCTAGACTAAGAATACAGTCGAAGTCATCAGGAGAACCTTTGGGCCTAAAAAGTTTACTTTTGCTGGCGTTCATCTTCAGTCCAGAGATACGCTCAAAATCCTCGAGGACATGTGCCACCGCAAGGAGGGAAGACGAGGATGACTTGCAAAAGAACAGGAGATCGTCCGCATAGATGATCTGAGTAGGAGCCACGGTGTTACCACGGCCCAACGGGATGATCATCCTCTTATCAACCGAAGCCTCCAACAACATGGTGAGCGATTCCATTCCCACAATGAAGAGGAGGGGGCTAAGAGGGTCCCCCTGCCTCAGACCACGAGTACCTTTGAAGAACCTTCCGATGTTCCATGTAAGAGGATGGAAAAAGACGTAGTGGTGATGCAGTTCTCAATCCAGGCGAGCCATTTGGGATGACAACCCAAGAGCTCGAGGTACTTCAGGATAAAAGAGTGTTCGATTGTGTCAAACGCCTTAGAGAGATCCACCTTTAGACAAGCACTTTGGAAGTTGGATTTGCGATCGAAAGCCCCAACCAGTTCCTGCGCCAGCCGAGTGCTGTCACCAATGGACCTACCCTTGATGAACGTCGTCTGATTGATAGAAATAAGGTCAGGTAGAACGGTGTCCATGAAGGATATGGTTAGATCCTCAAGCGCATCACGGAAGCGTGATCGTCGCATCGAATACGATGAAGAACGACTAGTCGCACTAGTTGTTCTATGCAGCGGAAATTAAAAAATTTTCTTGCGACGAAACCACATGATCCAAGAACACTTCTCGGATCGTTTCGTCTAAACCACAAACAAGTATTAGGTTTACCTCTTGAAGCGTGGTTGCGATCGAGTCTCTAAACGAAGAGACCTCCTGTCTCAAGTCCGATCCGTCGGAGGAGACGCTTGCGAGCGCGGGGATGAACCGCGTGCTTCTCGCAATCCATGTTGATGATCCAAGTGGCGGATCTCCTGATCTCGACACACGAGATCTGATGTCTTCTTCACGAGCGGGGCGCACCGAAGGAGACGGAGATCCACGAGCAAACCATCGGGTAGCATAACGACGATGCCGCGGCGATGGAGAACCTCTCTAGGGCATCCATGGTGGACGGCCACATGAGAGAGATGGAGAGAGGACGTGTAGAGAGAATGAGAGAGAGAGAGATTTGTTGCCTCAACTTATGTGTCTAGAAGAGCAATGGGGTGCCTCTCCTTTTATAGGGTTTTGGGATCCATGGATCTCAATCCATGTGTCAACACAAATCCAATGGTCCACATCAATTTGTGTTTCTTTCAATGGTCATGATTTGTTGCTAAAAACACAACAACAATTAATTTAATTTAAATTAAATATATGTTGATAAATCAACACAATTTAATTACAAAATTAAATCATCAATACATGGAGATAATGAAAGGAGAGAAAGCCTCCTTCCATGTGGAGAGGGGGGATGGCCTCCCTTTCCTAATGGGAGTGGTGGCCGTCCACCCTCCTCCATTAGGAAGGTGGCTATTTCACCTTTTATGTAATCTCCATTATTTGCAACAACTTTTGTTGCAAATTATTTCACAAAAAATAAATCCAATTTATTTTGTGAACATTGCAATCATGCCATTGAAAAATTTGTGAATCACATTCACAACCCAAAACAAAATGTAAATTACATTTTCAATTTGATGTCCAATGTGAATCCAATTCACATTAACATTTAATTAACAAATGTAAATTACAAATAGCTCTCTCTTATATATTATAAATCACATTTATAATATATATGACTAATATGGATATTGATATCCACATTATTCATATCCATGATAATTAAATCATATTTAATCATCTTGGATCTCTATTCTCTTGTGTCCAAATAATATGAATCACATTCACATTATTTACATCTTTGATAATTAAATCTCATTTAATTATCTAAGATAACTCTCTTTATAATACGAATCAAATTCATATTACTCATGATAATTAAATCACATTTAATTATCCATATTCTCAATGCTCGGATACATATATCAACAATAGAATTATCCATGAACTCCTTCAAGGATAATGCGCTTTCTCCGCAGATACTTGGAGATAAGGACAGGGCGATTGTATTGTTCCACGTATAGTGACATGGATATTGAGATCGTATCTCAAATCCAGATCGCGGGCCTCCCATAGATGCTTGATTAAATCAAGACCGTAAATCTAATCTTCTCATTGTATCTGAATCACATTCAGATCAATGTCCAATACTTGGACCAAGATCAGATCACTTCTCTACCGAGAGGAGTCACTAAAATCCAGACCCGTTTCATCACTCCCTAGGAATGGAAGCGTCATGGTTATACAATCGTTTATGATCACATCACCCTCAGGTATTCCCAATACCTGTACATCCTGCATACTGGAAGACTCAGACTAAACCCGAAGTATTCGATCAACTTTATACTGTCTACTTCATGGTTTTATCAGTAAGTTTCCCATTCGATCATTGGGAGTCGGTATCGATCATATACTTTCCAAAAGCATATATCATACCTAGGTCTTGATCATATACTTTCCAAAAGTATATATCAAACCTACAAATTCAGTCAAGCTTCCAAAGCGAGACGACCGTGCGCACGGAATTTGATTCTTCCCAATATCTCATGAGTGAGCTCATGTCTTCCGGTTCAGTAACTGAACCTGTATGATCCCTTTGAGAGATCGTATTACTCATATGCCCTTATATGCACACCAGCGCGTCGGTGTGTAGACCTTGATTAGGTCATCAACCTATTGGTCTGCCAAATGTACATACTTAGACATATAGCAACACATCTGTCTCCGGTCAGAGGATGCGTGCCTATATCATGACAGCATATGATATAAGACTTTGGTTATCTCGATCTCGTTAAGTCAACTCTTTGACCTAACTAATCTGACACCTCCGAATCTCTATTCCTATGCAGAGGACCTGCATCAAGAGGTCGGTCAGATATCAGCCTTCAGAGATAAGGATTGCCATCTCCTACTCAGGCTGGAGATCATCTCTTAACAATCATCTGACGGTGCTTGATGAGTCCTCAATCTAACTCTTTAGATATTCATTCAAGCACCAGCCTCTATGATTCAATAGTTGAATCAACAGCTGCATGATCATCAAGATGGCCATAGTACATAACCCTAATTGTACTAAGGGACCTATTATGCAAATTATGTATTCTTCATTTCAGATTAAGGAGTGAATTGCAATAACATTTATTGCATAATGGCTCGCCGTGGGCTCGCATTTCCAACAATCTCCCACTAGCCCAAAGAGCCATTAATGGGCTAATCATTTAAACCCGCACTCATGTGACAATCATAGGCTATTTAGAAAATAGCTAGGTAAGCTGATCAGTCACTCTGTTCCCGCGAGACTATGCCAAGTCCTTTTACGGCACTTGCATATCCCCAGTAACAGTGCTCGCATTTAATGCGAATGTTGCATCTCATGCAACCAATACTCAATCTAGTTGGTTACAGTGTCCCTGACATCATAACCAGTATCCCCATAATCCTTATTAGAATACCTTCATTCCCGGAGATCTCTATCTCCTAAGGTATCTAAAGTTTAGACCTTTATAGATCACTATCTACATGGTCTTAAACTTTTGAAGATAAGACTTTGAGATTACTATCTCAAAAATCTCCTCATTTATGAAGATTTTGTTATTACTGCAATCAAGTGTTTTATCTCTACAGTAGGATTAGTAACAATTTACTACTCCTACTGCATGACAGACATCTGGTATTTGTACACTCTAGCATACACTCAGCTTCTCGTAACTAATGCACAAGTGCAAGTAGTTGTAGCATTTACTTCCTCAACTCTTTGAGGTGCTATCCCTTAAGATAGGTCAGTACCATATCTTAAGGGTTAGAAGCCTTCTTGGAATTTCTATGAATAGAATATGTCCAAGGTATACTACAAATGTGACAGTCCAATTATCCTCTTCTCTTGGCTTCTGAACAACTTCAGAACTAAGATCTAAGAGGTATCTTTGAAATCATATTTCAAGATATGGAATAACCAGATTATAAAACACTTATTATTATCCTTATATCATTTTAAATGATCAGGATATCATCTATATTTAGCGCAATGAACACATAGGCACTCCCACTAAGCTTCGCATGGCTCATCAAGATTTTATTTGAAATCATAACATTTATAATTTCATCAAATCTTATGGTCCATCTCAAAGAAGCTTATTTGAGTCCTTAGATGGATTCCTTATCTTGCACACCTTGCTTTCCTCAACCATGAAGCCCTGGGGCTACTTCATGTGAATATCCTCAAAGAGGTATTCGTAGAGGAATGCAATATTGACTTACATCTTGAAGATGCAACAGTCAAGTTGTGTAGCTAAGGTTAGCAATATTCTGATGATTTTAAGCATGGTCACCGAAGAGCAAGTCTCATTGCAAGCAATGTCTTCTCTTCCGGTGTGTGGCTCATGGCTACGAACCGTGCTTTGAAGGTCTCTACCTTCTCATCAGGTTCCCTTTCTCTTGAAGATCCATTTACACCTTTACGGGTCTTACCCATATAGGTGGATCCTCGAGGGTCCATATACAACACTTGTACATGAAGTCTACATTAGACTTTTATTGCTAACATCCATCTATCCATGCTATGATCTTCAGAAGCTTCATCACATGAAGTTCGATCATTGTCAGATTTCTCTGACACATGGAATCCATCCTCAAACTTATTTGAAGAGGTTTTAGTGTTTCATCTTCAATTATCCTTTTAGTTTCCAATTTTAGGAGCCTCATTATCTTTTCAAGATTAAATGAGTTCCTACACTTCATTTTTATCTTGATTCTCAAGAGTCTCAACCTCCAAGAATCACATTCTCAGAGATGAGATATTTCAAGAATCTCAAGGTCATAAAGTAGGTATCCAATACCATCCTTTATTTTCCTAATGAAGCAGCACTCTCAAGTGCTAGATTCCATCTTGCATGGAACCTTATTAAGGATATACATTGTAGTCTCTACTACACATATATACCTGGAAACTAAGGGATAATTATGCTAAAATTCATCATTGATAAGATCATGTCACACATGATCCAATTGTATCTGCATATAACTCTATTGAGTTAGGGTGAGTTAGGAGGATTGAGATAGAAATGATATTCATATCTCCATAAGGTATCCTTTGAATTCATCTAACAGGTACATGCTACCTTGATTAGATCAAATTCATTTTATCTTCCTTCAAACTTTGGTTGTAGACCAAAAATAAGGAAATCTTTGAACATTTCAAAGGTTTCTTAGGTGAAGAGAAGAAATCTCATATCATATATAATCATGGATAGATATCACATATCCACAATGTTTACTATGATATAGATGATCTACATACATCAATATGTATGAGATCCTGAATACCTTGGCATCTTACACCTTTCTCTAAGAAGGGTGTATTGGACATTTTTCTTTGAATACAATATTCATAAGTATGTAAGTTTTGAAATTTTAGACATTCTAAAGTTTCATCTCTTACTAGTCTATTGATCAAATCAATAGAAAAATGTCCAAGGCTTGATGCTAGATCATTGTCAAATGATCTTCATCCTCCTATTGATCTTAAGGTTTAATTTCAGTATTTAGAAATGTTAATGAACCATTCATTAATTTTCTAATTTAGTGGAGTCCACTAGATTTTAGATTACTATCTGAAATATCTCCATCATAACTTTTTATGATAGTTCTACCTCAGAATTCATGTTTATTTCCAACATTTAGAAATAAACAATGAGTGTATTCTTATATCTAGGTCATAGAGACATTCTCTAAGACTAAGGACTCTCCCACTGAAATTAACAAGTCTATCAATCCAACAGAGATTGTTGCAACAATTGCATCAATATCCATGTGGATAACTATAAACCTTTAAGATCAAATTTTCCAGTCTTCTAAAACATATGCAACCTATTGCAAATGTCATCAGAAGATTGAGATACAATTATTTGACTTTATCTTATCAATGATTTATGTAGATTAATCTGATGCTCCATCCGAGTCCTTCTCTAAGGATTCTAGATAGACTTGATAGTCATACTATCAACACATCAACTTATTGCAGTATTGGCATTCATCCAACTCTTCGGATGACATATGGAAGTCATAGATGTATAGTCAACTCTTTGACCATACTTCTTACTCGGGTCCAACCCATGCTTCCATTGCGCTCCCTTTATGTATAAGCAACCATTGCTTAAGACTAAGCATCTCTTATGTAAGAGCATTTCAACATTTATACATGCTTCATTAAATTCATACAATATGAATATTATGAAGCTTCATGAATGACCGGAGTATAGATAGTAGAATGATGACACTCATCATCTACATCCATCTAAACTCTCAAAACATAGGTTTAGGTAGGTACTTAAACAATTTGAATACACCATCTCTTATAGAGCCACCATTCTGCATGATGCAGTGAACCATCTCATTCATGTTAAATGTCAAGAGCACATATGTATGCCAGAATATCTTCATCATTTTAATAAGGATTATTTGACAATTATGATCATCATCGACATGTCACTTCCAAAGTACATCCGATGAGAGATCAAGACTATAGAGACATACAAACCCTAGGGTTGTAGTCCTATTATCTATTTAATTGTCATTCCTCATTATTATGAGGAAACTTGCACATTGCAACCACATACATTATGTGTCCAATTGCAAGTACAATATCTGGATCACGAGTCCAATCCATGATATTTTACTGGTTATTATTGAGTATATCATTGAGTGGATTTTAATGAAGGATTATCTGAAATAAGAAATTTGCATAAATATATAAATATATATATATTTTACTTTGATTTAGGATTTTTTATATCAAAGTTGTCTTGTCTTGTCAACATTGAAAGTTCATTCCCTTAATCACTTTCAATGTAAGAGGTATACTTACCATTATATCTCAACAAGATCTGGGATCTCCTTCCTTATCTTTGTTACATCCCAATAATATGAGAATCTGCAACTCGGATAAAAAAGAAGCGGGAACACATTCCGCTTTGCAAGTCCAACTTGCATTTCCCAATTCGGTCTTTAACACCCGAGCCCACCACCCCTAAGGCGATGTTGACCCGTTGTTAATTGAACCAACCGTCAACAGGAATAGTACTCGCTATACGCAAACCAATATCGCCCCAATAATATGAGGATCCGATATTGGGGTCACTACGTATACGGCCTTACTCTTTCGAGAAGCAAAGAGCCCGATCCAGATGCGCTTGCATACAGGAGCTGTCACTTCGGACAGGCGTCTCCCACATACAATCCCTGGCGACGGAACCCTTCGCCTTGACGGGAGACCATGGATGTCACTTATGTGATCCTCCACCTCATATTCAAATTTTAATTAATTAT
Organism: Ottelia alismoides; assembly: GCA_037367405.1. NCBI lineage: Eukaryota > Viridiplantae > Streptophyta > Magnoliopsida > Alismatales > Hydrocharitaceae > Ottelia > Ottelia alismoides. The sequence goes on from JAZKJV010009974.1 coordinate 24,261, forward strand.
CGTGAATCGCATTCACATAATTAATTCTTCCAAGGGAATTATTAACTCTAATCATATTAGAGTATTTCAATCTTAATTGGATTCCAATTAATCTAATCATATTAAATTAATGATCCAATTAATATCCAACAAACATTTTAATAGTTACTTGAATAATGGTATTATCTCAAATACGTATTATTTCGAATTTTAATAATTAGAAAAATACATCTTAATCCCTCGGACATTATCCCGGCCCTACCCGCTGTCATGGCCAGTACCGACGAGAGTGGGACGGACCACATACGTTGCAACCCGCAACCCCAATGCTCTCCGACTAGGCACCATATCCGCCTCGGGAAAGGATAATGCCAAATTGATTAATTTGTACTTGAGATGATCATCGGTTCTTCAACCGAAATTGTACCATATAGTAATAATCAAAACATTTTTGATTAACATTATAATGAGATTTGCTAAACAAATCCCAAGTCCTATTCAAGCAACATGTTTGTTGGAATGTTGATCATGTAGATCATGTAACCAATCTTGATCTAGATCACATCTAATCATTTGTTGGTTAGGGCAAAGTCATTTAAGGACATAATTATCATTAAATATTTCACAAATATTTATGCATAATTATTCCAGGAAATTAAACAATTTAATTTCACTAATTAATTAAATGACAATCACTAGGTTCTTGATTAGGAAAGTATTTTCAGCAGTGACCCTCACTTACTAAAAATATCATATCTCAATCAATTTAAATCCAAATTAAGCAAATTAAATTTCTAAAGTTTGCTAACTTGATTTACAACAGAATCCAAGTGATTTGCACGCATTTCAAGGCATATCAAATCCGCAATTAACATCTTAATTACGTCATGATCCGCAGTCCCCGAAACAGTGGATACATGTTCACTAAAATGAGCATATCTAGAGCAAACGGAATCGAAATCACGCAAACTCAGATCCTACGGTTTCCTTATTTAATGGGGAATAAAATCCAAATATTATTTTCGTGTTTAAACAATTTAAACAGTGCCGAAAATTATATCAAAACAGAGATGCGAAATTGAAATGCAAGAAAACTTTCGCAAACCCTAATGAACCCAAGTCGTCCTCGGTTTATGGATCGTATCCAAAAACACCGACCTAAGGCTCTGATACCACTTGAAGGATATGGTTAGATCCTCAAGCGCATCACGGAAGCGTGATCGTCGCATCGAATACGACGAAGAACGACTAGTCGCACTAGTTGTTCTATGCAGCGGAAATTAAAAATTTTTCTTGCGACGAAACCACATGATCCAAGAACACTTCTCGGATCGTTTCGTCTAAACCACAAACAAGTATTAGGTTTACCTCTTGAAGCGTGGTTGCGATCGAGTCTCTAAACGAAGAGACCTCCTGTCTCAAGTCCGATCCGTCGGAGGAGACGCTTGCGAGCGCGGGGATGAACCGCGTGCTTCTCGCAATCCATGTTGATGATCCAAGCGGCGGATCTCCTGATCTCGACACACGAGATCCGATGTCTTCTTCACGAGCGGGGCGCACCGAAGGAGACGGAGATCCACGAGCAAACCATCGGGCAGCATAACGACGATGCCGCGGCGATGGAGAACCTCTCTAGGGCATCCATGGTGGACGGCCACATGAGAGAGATGGAGAGAGGACGTGTAGAGAGAATGAGAGAGAGAGAGATTTGTTGCCTCAACTTATGTGTCTAGAAGAGCAATGGGGTGCCTCTCCTTTTATAGGGTTTTGGGATCCATGGATCTCAATCCATGTGTCAACACAAATCCAATGGTCCACATCAATTTGTGTTTCTTTCAATGGTCATGATTTATTGCTAAAAACACAACAACAATTAATTTAATTTAAATTAAATATATGTTGATAAATCAACACAATTTAATTACAAAATTAAATCATCAATACATGGAGATAATGAAAGGAGAGAAAGCCTCCTTCCATGTGGAGAGGGGGGACGGCCTCCCTTTCCTAAGGGGAGTGGTGGTCGTCCACCCTCCTCCATTAGGAAGGTGGCTATTTCACCTTTTATGTAATCTCCATTATTTGCAACAACTTTTGTTGCAAATTATTTCACAAAAAATAAATCCAATTTATTTTGTGAACATTGCAATCATGCCATTGAAAAATTTGTGAATCACATTCACAACCCAAAACAAAATGTAAATTACATTTTCAATTTGATGTCCAATGTGAATCCAATTCACATTAACATTTAATTAACAAATGTAAATTACAAATAGCTCTCTCTTATATATTATAAATCACATTTATAATATATATGACTAATATGGATATTGATATCCACATTATTCATATCCATGATAATTAAATCATATTTAATCATCTTGGATCTCTATTCTCTTGTGTCCAAATAATATGAATCACATTCACATTATTTACATCTTTGATAATTAAATCTCATTTAATTATCTAAGATAACTCTCTTTATAATACGAATCAAATTCATATTACTCATGATAATTAAATCACATTTAATTATCCATATTCTCAATGCTCGGATACATATATCAACAATAGAATTATCCATGAACTCCTTCAAGGATAATGCGCTTTCTCCGCAGATACTTGGAGATAAGGACAGGGCGATTGTATTGTTCCACGTATAGTGACATGGATATTGAGATCGTATCTCAAATCCAGATCGCGGGCCTCCCATAGATGCTTGATTAAATCAAGACCGTAAATCTAATCTTCTCATTGTATCTGAATCACATTCAGATCAATGTCCAATACTTGAACCAAGATCAGATCACTTCTCTACTGAGAGGAGTCACTAAAATCCAGACCCGTTTCATCACTCCCTAGGAATGGAAGCGTCATGGTTATACAATCGTTTATGATCACATCACCCTCAGGTATTCCCAATACCTGTACATCCTGCATACTGGAAGACTCAGACTAAACCCGAAGTATTCGATCAACTTTATACTGTCTACTTCATGGTTTTATCAGTAAGTTTCTCATTCGATCATTGGGAGTCGGTATCGATCATATACTTTCCAAAAGCATATATCATACCTAGGTCTTGATCATATACTTTCCAAAAGTATATATCAAACCTACAAATTCAGTCAAGCTTCCAAAGCGAGACGACCGTGCGCACGGAATTTGATTCTTCCCAATATCTCATGAGTGAGCTCATGTCTTCCGGTTCAGTAACTGAACCTGTATGATCCCTTTGAGAGATCGTATTACTCATATGCCCTTATATGCACACCAGCGCGCCGGTGTGTAGACCTTGATTAGGTCATCAACCTATTGGTCTGCCAAATATACATACTTAGACATATAGCAACACATCTGTCTCCGGTCAGAGGATGCGTGCCTATATCATGACAGCATATGATATAGGACTTTGGTTATCTCGATCTCGTTAAGTCAACTCTTTGACCTAACTAATCTGACACCTCCGAATCTCTATTCCTATGCAGAGGACCTGCATCAAGAGGTCGGTCAGATATCAGCCTTCAGAGATAAGGATTGCCATCTCCTACTCAGGCTGGAGATCATCTCTTAACAATCATCTGACGGTGCTTGATGAGTCCTCAATCTAACTCTTTAGATATTCATTCAAGCACCAGCCTCTATGATTCAATAGTTGAATCAACAGCTGCATGATCATCAAGATGGCCATAGTACATAACCCTAATTGTACTAAGGGACCTATTATGCAAATTATGTATTCTTCATTTCAGATTAAGGAGTGAATTGCAATAACATTTATTGCATAATGGCTCGCCGTGGGCTCGCATTTCCAACAGTCCAGACGCGTGGCAAGGAGTTTTGCGAAGATCTTATATATGACATTACAAGAAGCTATTGGCCGAAAGTCCCCCAGCCCCTTCGGGGAGCCCACCTTGGGAACAAGGGTAAGGAAGAAGTGATTGACCTCTCTGACCATGCTACCTATGTTGTAAATAAAATCCATGGCGACGCATACGTCCGACTTTACAATATTCCAATGTCTTTTTAGGAATCCCGCATTGAACCCGTCCGGGCCCTGCGCTTTAGTAGAAGGAATGTCGCAAAGGGCAGCCCATACCTCTGCATCGTCCCACGGCCGCACAAGCCACGAACACGCCTCATTCAAGAGAATCATACGCGGAGGAGGGGGGTCGGGCCTGATGGGGCATGGGCTTTCCGGGCCAATGAGGTTAGAGAAGAAATGCACCGCTTTCTCAGCAACCTCCGAGCTTTTTTCCACCAGATGACCATTTCTATCCGAGAGAGAAGGGATGAAATTCCTAGTAATCCTTCCCTTTGACGAAGAATGGAAGAACCTAGTGTTCCTGTCACCTAACCGAAGCCAATCCACTCTACTCTTTTGTCTCCAAGCATACTCCAGATTGTCATCCAGTTTATCCATGAAACCCTTAGCGTCAACTTCGAGTTGCGCGAAGTGCGGATCCAACGGGTCAACACTCAAGACTTCATTAATTTTCTGTAGAGTTACCTCCATTTCCTTGTCCTCATTGAAGACGTGCTCCTCCTTGTGAGCCCAAGCCCGTAGCCTTTTTCACAACTTTAAGATTCTGAGATAGACAAAAAAGAGGGTTACCTCCAACACGCGATAGCCACGCTTTGGAGACTACCTCTAAATACCCCGTCCGGGAGGCCCAATAGTCAAAACATCGGAAAGGGGGCCGTTTGCAAGGCATGTGCGCAAACCAAATTGACATAAGAAGGTGATCACTTGACTTGATTGGCGTGTATATAAGCTTGGAGTGCGGCAGCTGGGAAAGCCAAGCGTCGTTCACCAGTGCCCGATTAAGACGGGCAATGATTCTTGCACGGCCAATCGAGGAATTCGACCAGCACCAAGTATTCCTGGACGCATGAAGGTCCATTAGCTGACATTCATCTATGCAATTATTGAAGTCCTCCATAGCTCCACGCTGAGGCGGGAGACCACCCCTCTTTTCCGATCTATATCGGTCCGTGTTGAAATCCCCCAGGACCACCCAAGGAGGTTGGTTTGGAGTGTATATGCACCTAAAGTTTTCCCATAGGTCTCTCCGTGCAGAGACATTATTGTCACCATAGACGAAAGTGACAATAATGTTTAGCCCGCCCAAATTGATACACGAGAGGGTAGTCGCCTGGGTTGAGACGTTAATCAACGTGCAAGTCCACGCAGAAGCTTTCCAAAGGACAAAAATGCTGCCCAATTCTGTGTCGTTGTGCGCGTAATTCCAACCATTCGGGATAAGCGAAGTAAATCTGCCCCTATTGGCAGGGCGGATCTTGGTTTCTATGAGGCCAATAAGATCCCCATTGAATTGACCACTATTGCTAGTCAAATCCTTCAACAATTGCCTTTGCTTGCGTGGCCTATTTAATCCACGCAAATTGAGAGATTGACATTAAAATAGGGGGGGGGGGGGTTGGCATGCATGACCTAATTGTTTACTGGAACCAGCTAGGTTCTTCTTTTTCTTGTGCGATGTTATTATCCAGTTGGGGTTACTTACAACCACGGATTGCGGTTCCGCGACCCCTGCCAAGGCCTCGGAAGTGGTATAAGTCTCAACATTTACAAGGGAGTTGAGGTCGAGATCCCCTGCGAACCTGGTAGCAGCCTTCTTGGGGGGAGCCGGAGGACGCTGCAAGAGGGCTTTGGGGCCAAAGGGGAAGGTACAGAATGGCTTCCCTGCCACCCTCCTTTGGCCCTTGACATGATGAATAGACCCGTCGCCCGACCCTCGAGAGGCAGGAGGAAGCACAACGGGCATGGGATCAGCATCCTCCCCCAGCACCCGTTGGAGATCGCCCTCCAACGGCATCAACCCCGAAGAGCAAGGACCCTGCTCCTGGGAAAGCTCTACAGAGCGATCAAGGATAACCAGGAGACCCTCCAGAGCCGAGGGGGAACCATGGCTGATAGTTGGACTGGTGCAACCCGGTGCACGAGTGGAGGTTGCCCGAGGGCTATTGCACGGGACGGAGGGAAGCTCGGGAGCCCGAGAAGCCATGGAAGGATTACGACGAGCCGGTTCATCCTGGATGCCGCGAACGGGCGGGACTGCCGAGGGCAGAGAGGGATTTGGAAGCAATGGATCCACGTTTGGATGGGCCTCCGGCGGAGTCACTGGGGACACGAATCCGTCGCTCCTCTTCTCGAGGAGCTTTTCCTGAGCAGATGAATCGACAGGGTCTCTTGCTACGTCGCCCCTAGCGAAGGGGCATCGTTGGGTGTTATGATCGAAAGTTACACAGCGAGGCGGTCTCCATTCTAGTTCGACCCCAATCAACTGCCTCTAACCGTTAAAGAAGTCCAGCGAGACCTTCTTCGGTATTTCTTTCCGGCATGAATGGAGATGTAGCACCGCGCATAGCCATCCCGTTGCCCGAAAGCTGTGGTCTCATCACGAAAAGGGGAGTTCCCAACAGGCTCCCAATCTTGTTGAGGATAACATTTGTGACCAACCTTGTGTTTGAGAGTACCGTGTTTTCCTATGGCCGAGGAGGGGTATGGTTATTGTTTAGGTTTGTCGTTTTGGGTTTTGAATTTTTCTTTTGGACTATCTGCTATCTGTTCCGTCAACGCCCTTGTCGGAGTCGCGCCCTTTTTTGACCGTATAACCTAGGAGGAGATTTAGATGTTTTTTTTCAGCTTCCCACAACGGTATGATCTTTTGGGATGTCATACATGAAAGCTCTGAGTCTAATCGAGGCAGGTTGTTAGCGTCTCTTTTCCTAGTAACCGGATAGGAGGTTAAATGGGAATCGTGTTCAATCGATGGTTAACTTATGTCTATTGATCTTCCCGTCTTCGCAAGGGAATTTCGACTCCCTCGCCTTCGGAGCGGGTAGACTGAACCTTTCCAATACAAAAGAGACCCATTTAAAATTTTGATGCGCAAGAGGTCCAGTGTCCAGGTCGGCCGATTTCGTGGCTGAAGGATCGAACTGGCATCCTCTTTATCAAGAATTTCAACGTCTCCTGCAATGATAAGAACCCTTCTTGAACTTTGGATTTCACTGGTAGAAAATAATCAGTTGCGGGACCAATGTTCGTGGATTTTGCAACGATGTTTGATATGTTAGTCTCAGCATGGTTGGAGATGTCAATCAAACAAGACTCAACCTTTTTGTTGGTAATCTTGTATGTGAACCTAGATCAGATCCCATTTTCATCACATGTTGATTCCAAAAAACAAAGAGAGGAGGGCATTTCTTCCTGATCAGCATTCTGGTTTTGAGAGCTTAATGTGTGTGTAGGCTGAAAATTTCCTATCGAAGAGGACAACGTAGCCATTTGCGGGAGGTCTGAAATAGATATATCCAAAGGAGCAATGATGCTAGGTTCTTCATTGTGGATATTACTGTTCTCATTTGATAACAAGTTTAGTGACGGTTTAAAGCTTTTCATTTTCTTTCCCCTGTGCTTTTGATTTGGGGATGTTTCAGATTTTGTACCTGTCCCTGGTTTCTCCAGCAGATAGTAATCCCTCGTTTTCTTCTCACTTTTGATGGGAGAGGAAGGCACCAAACAACAATTTGACATCGGACATTTAACAACGTATGTTAAGGAAGTTGTTTTTCGTGCTATCCTTTTTTTTTGAAGACACGACAACCCATTTGATGGGGTTGATAAAAGATCTGAATATCTGTAAGACAAAACAATCGGGATCTGGAATAAAGTCCAGAAGTTTGGTGACCGGGCTATGTCGCCACACAGCAAAGAGGAGATCAGGCTATATCGCCCTCAGAAACCAAGGTATATGTCGCCACACAGCAAAGAGGAGATCGGGCTCTATCGCCTCTAGAAATCAAGGTATATGTTGCCACACAACAAAGAGGAGATAGGCTATCACGTTGTCACGTCCCGAACCTCGAAACATGGGAAAAATTGCGGAAGAATCCCCGAAACAATAGAATTTTTTTGTGTCCAAGAATGAGACAAAAACTCAATAATTCATAAATAACCTTCAGAGTGCCATAAAAGGAAATTAATCAATAAATAAGAGACTTATCAAGTCTGAACAAAAAAAAATGGAAATAAATAAGTCTATTCGTACAATGACTTAAGAGGCTAAAAAATAAAAACTCTAGATGGTCAACCCTCTTGCTTTCCTCTAAGCTGCAAGGTTGTAATTCAATATTAGTCAAACAGATTAGATTAAGTATGCATCAATAATTTATGAGACATGCCATCATATCCATATACAATGAGTAAAGAAAAATACGATGACAATTCCATATAATAAGGAATACAAATCAATAAGTAAACAATGAACTATAATAAGACTTTTTTCAATTATACCAATCATCATGGGATAACAATGAAAATTCAATAAATTTCCTTGAATATCACAAATTTTGTGACCAAAATATCAAAATACATATCAAATATAAATCAATACCATCTACCGACACCTGGCAGCCCGAGCTTAGATATAAGCCACCCCGTTCCCTTAAATCAAAATTTAAAACTAAAACAAATGTCCATACGAGGTCTCCTATCCAAACCCCAATGCAATGAACATCAGTACCGAGTCAACCGTCGTAGCGATAATTGTTTGGGAGTAATGTAGGATTACCCGCCTACAATGGCCAATTGGCGGAATTAACCGTCCACACGGTACCCAACCAGGTCAAAGCCTCTAATGGACCAACAATGAACAATGTCTACTCCTTCACAATGATGGTGTCAAAAACAATAATTAATTTTCAATAAAAATATTTGGACAAACAAAATTGCAAATTAAACTATATATCAAAAAACAATAATGTAACAATTTCTTTATCATTTAATAATGAATCCATAGACAAGTATTATGACAACATATAAATTAGCATCTGCCTATCTAGAGTTATACTAGGGAAATATAATCAAAGAATTTTAAGAGATTAAATAAGAGAAACAATCAATAATTGGTAAAATCTAATGTGGGGTATAAATAACAATGGTATGTGGAATAAGTTAATGTACATACCTTAAACTCTCTTGATAACAACGGTCCGAAACAACTGCTCTAATCACTCTGGCAAATCAGACCCTATAATAAATATATGCATTCTAATAAGAATAGTCTAAAATAGAATTTCTAACCCAACCCTAATTGTGCAAGAATTTCCTACGATACCCATTAAATTATGTGACTTACCCCAGATCTCGACCACACATTCATCTGATTCGATTAGACTACACAAATTCACTTTACATATATATATATGGGTAAAATGTGTATGCCCCCTAGGGGGAGCTAACTTAGCTCCCCCCGCCCTTTTTTGACATAATTTTTTTTATTTTTTTGAAATCTAAAACCGTGTAAATTCATTATTAAATCCCTATATTATGCTATTAAAATTTCGCGTGAAACAGAGACTCCTACGACCTCCATCCAAACGGGGTCGATTTAAAAAATCCTGTTACCGTTAAAAAAATGACTGTCTGGATGGAGGCCGTAGGAGTCTCTGTTTCACACGAAATTTTAATGACACAATATAGGGATATAGTGATGAATATTCATGGAAGAAATTTTCAAAAAAAAATTGAAAACATGGAGAAAATGGGGCGGGGGTAGCTAAGTTAGCTACCCCCTGGGGGCAGCCCCATTTTACCCTATATATATATATATATATATATTATATGCATTTTCTTACGGTATTACGTTAAACTACAACTATATATTAACTATGGGTAACGTAATATATGTTAGATACAAAGATGCTTACTTTGTTCGTTTGTTATATATATATATATATTAAAGAGTTATCATTAATTCTCATTAATATGTTAATGGATCAAACAAAACATCAATATTCTTCTGCTCGGAAAATGCTCGTGATTTTAAACATCCGAATTTGAGATGAAACTAACGATATAATCGTAATTTCCTTCTGATTATGTGTGTGCATGAGAAAAAGAAGGTGAATTCTTATGCATGTAAAATATGTAGTCTCAATTTTTTATATTTTTTTGTTGTTGTTAATGATTTTAAATGAGAACACAAATTTATCTGCATCTTAGTGCAGTAGCAATGATTGTCGAAAATTTGCTTAACGATTCTAAGGATTCGATACATACCTCGAAGTACCGATTATCTAGCTACAGAAAAATCTCAACTTTGCCAACCCGAATCGTTGTTTCCACGTCGATTTGCCTCCAACCTTGTCGAAACAAGAATCGAGACCAATGTAAAGCTATCGTCGCCGGATTTACCTCTCTCTGCGAGTATTTTCCTCTGACTATGACAGTATCAATGGGTTTAAATCCCCTTCCGAGTCACCATTCAAAATCATGCAAAAGTTGTAATCCACTACTTCTTTCTCCCTTTATCTTATTTTTTATTTTATTTTTATTATATTAATTTAGTTGGAACAAACCTTTTATCTATCATTTATTTTGTTTTTTATCCTTTCTTTTTTCAAATTTCCGCAACTGACAACTGGTCCACCAGTCCTTAGCAGGACCTTTCAGTTGATGAGTAGTGAAAGAGACCTTACTATGATCCGGACATCTGATTGCGTCAAATAATTTCTCAATTTTCTCTAGCCATCGATCTGCAATCTCAGCATCTACCACACCTTCAAAGCTAGGTGGGTTCACGTTTAGGAATCTCTCAATGGTTATTTCATCCTTACGCTCCTCACGAAGTCACCTTTCTCTATTAAGACGCCTCTCGCGACGTCTCTGACCTTGCTCTGGTGGTGATCAGCTTGATCACGAATCAGCTGGGAGAGCTCCTCGACCGTCTTCATAAACTTGGCATTCTTTGCTGCCAAATCATGGGAGCGAGGACTCTGCTTACGGTTCGAGATGGTCAACATCTACGAATAGCGACGATTAATTAGTCAGCTATTCCAAACATAATCTATAAATATTATAAGTCATCCTAAAATTGGATAATATTCCTCTAATCTTCCATTTGGCTCTGATACCACGTTGTCATGTCTCGGACCTCGAAACATGGGGAAAAATTACGGAAGCATCCCTGAAACAATAAATTTTTTGTGTGTCCAAGAACGAGACAAAAACTCAATAATCCATAAATATCCTTCAGAGTGCCATACATAATGAAAGAATAAAGAAAATTAGCCAATAAATAAGAGACTTATCAAGTCTGAACACAAAAAAATGGAAATAAATAAGTCTATTCGTACAATGACTTGAGGCTAAAAAATAAAAACTCTTCGATCCAGCAGATGGCAACCCTCTTGCTTTCCTATAAGCTGCAAGGTTGTAATTCAATATTAGTCAAACGGATTTGACTAAGTATGCACCAATAATTTATGAGACATCTCATCATATCCAGTATGAGCCTGTCGAGGTTCGTAAAAACTTATCGTATGAAGAGCGCCCTTCACACATTGTTAATCATCATGAACATCAGCTAAGAAGAAAGATTATTAAGATGGTAAAAGTTGCTTCGCAAAATCACTCGGATAGGGAGGTCACATGGGAACTTGAAGATGAAGTTCGTGAAAAATATCCACAACTTTTAGGTATGTCTTTTGAATTTCGAGGACGAAATTTCTTTGAAGAGGGATAGAATTGTAACATATTTTTTAAGGGGTTTTGTGTAAAACAAATAACATGATTATTATGTAGTATATTATATATTTATACTTAATAAGCCAACCAAAAAAAACAAAAAATTGAAATGGCATGGCATAACTACCATGTCGTTCCAAGGAAGATAATTGAAAAAAAGTCTTGCTAGTTTTAACATGCCAACCTCAAACATAGTACCACAGGGAAAACTCACAAAGTGTGTGTGGTTTATAAGTGGTGGGGATTACTACTTGTCAACTTAGGTTTCAGCATTTTGGGTGGTTGTAAACGGGTCTATTTGGGTCCGAACCCAACAAGTTGTCAGGGCCAATTTTCCTCAATAACGGACCGGGGACCTAAGCCCGGGACGTTACAAATGGTATCAGAGCAGGTTCCCTCTGATAGTGGAAAGGGCTACACAAAGGGAACTAAGCCGGGAGCGTGCAACCGCCATTATCACTGGGAATAAGTGATGGGCCATGTCGCAACGAGGACGTTGCGAATATAAGTGAGGGAGGTTGTAACACCCCAACCCTAAACATAGTACCAAATGAAAAACTCACAAAGTGTGGGTGCGGTTTATAAGTGATGGGGATTACTACTTGTCAACTTGGACTTAAGCATTTTAGGTGGTTGTAAACGGGTACATTTGGACTAGAACCCAACAAGTTGTCAGGACCAGTTTTCGTCAATAACGGACCGGAGACCTAAGCCTGGGACATTACAAATGGTATCAGAGCAGGTTCTCTCTGATAGTGGAAAGGGCTACCCGAAGGAACTAAGCCGGGAGGGTGCAACCGCCGTTATCAGTGGGAATAAGTGATGAGCCATGTCGCAACGAGGACGTTGCGAATATAAGTGGGGGAGGTTGTAACACCCCAACCCCAAACATATTATTACACAGAAAATTCACAAAGTGTGGGTGTGGTTTATAAGTGGTGGGGATTACTACTTCTCAACTTGGGCTTAAGCATTTTGGGTGGTTGTAAACGGGTCCATTTGGGCCCGAACCAATAACGGATCGGGGACCTAAGCCCGGGACATTAAAAATGGTATCAGAGCATGCTCCCTCTGATAGTGGAAAGGACTATCCGAAGGAAACTAAGACGGGAGCGTGCAACCGTCATTATCATTGTGAATAAGTGATGGGACATGTCGCAACGAAGACGTTGCGAATATAAGTGGGGGAGGTTGTAACACCCCAACCCCAAACATAGTACCACATGGAAAACTCAAAAAGAGTGGGTGTGGTTTATAAGTGGTGGGAATTATTACTTGTCAACTTAGGCTTAAACATTTTGGGTGGTTGTAAACAGGTCCATTTGGATCCGAACCCAATAAGTAATCAGGGTCAGTTTTCCTCAATAACGGATCGGGGACATAAGTCCGGAACGTTACAATATCACCCCTAGAAACCAAGGTATTTAGCAGAGCCTTAACAAACAAAGGGGTCTCCGGCAGCTTACAACAAATCACGGAAGAAGCGGAGCAATCGCAAATACAAAAAAAAAACGGAACTGGAGAGACAGAGCGTGACCTGATGCATGAGGGGGTCTCCAACGGCTTACCAAAGCCAAGATGCTGATCGGCGGGCGTCAATGCAGCATCTTTTACATCTCATTTCAGCCACATCCTAAGAAGGGACTTTCCCTTTCCCTTATGCTTATCTCCTTAGCTCCATCGCGCTCTTCTTCCGTTTAACTCTGTTTACACTCCTTATTCATCCATAGAGCTCCAAATACACACATGTACAATATGAAACACTACAGATAGCTAGTCATGCCTTAGGATGGTGGATACTGGGGCTGGTCATTTAGGACGGATCTAGTAAAAGTCTTGGTTTCTTTTGAAATTTTGGAACTGAGCCAATACTTAATTATATATATATATATATATATATATATATATATGGAGCCCTTCTAATGAGGCGGGTCTTTCCTGAAATTCAGAAAGCCACTACCAAATTTGTAAATTACGTAACAATATTGTAAATTTGAACTACATATTGTAAAATAATGATGATAATATAGTTATGTAAAATATATCATCCATATTGTAACAAACATTTAATGTCAAATATATTAATATTTTCATAAATCTTTCATGATATATTATATATATATATTATGTTAATATTTAGTATTAAATTTATGGAGTTAGAATGTGTAAAATAAATTGAATAAATGCTTGAATTGATGTGGCTTTCCATGCATCCAGGAAAGGTGCACCTCATTGGAAATATTTCCTATATATATATATCTATGAATGAATGAATGAATGAAACCAATTCGGCTATGGCACATGAACAAATTGCTAATAATAGGATCAACATAATATAAATTAAACAATAATTGTTCGAATCCATATGAATCAATGTAAATGCATTACAGATTAACAAGAGAGCAGTCATGCATTTCTGATTCCAATCTGATTATAAAATGCAAAAAGGAATCGATTTATTATGTAGATCAAAACCTTAGGGAGAGATCTAGGAAAGATAAAGTAGAAAATACAATGAGCCAAACAAAACAATAAATATATTAGATTATAGATCACTTAATCATCTATGTAATGGACTGTCCGTAGTAAGCCTACAACTGGATGACTTGACTACACTGGTCTTGCATCCTAGGATAGGTAGCTACACTGGCTACCGTCCATTCTTCTCTTCACCCCCTCCTCTTGAGCTGGTTCCTACTTGAACTTAGAAGGGAATACCCCGCTCCTCGAGGAAGGAATTGTTTGATTGGGGAATCACTAGGTTGTTATACTGGAGAAGTCAGACTCTTTGTCATTTCAGTGGGGAGAGCCACCATCACTTACACTGTACGAGTCAGATTCATAGTCATAAGGGTTTGCGTATGAATTGCAGTTTTCTGACCTGGCTATTAAGGAGACTTGAGGGGACTTTTGGGATTCTCGAAGGCTATTGGATTTCAAATCCAGTTCTCATTAAGAAACCGCCCACATTAAAATTCCAAAGGTCTGACTTGAGCTCTAAACTTTGATTTTTTTAAGACAAGTTTGACAATTAAACTTAATCCAATCTTCTTCTTTTTATTTTCTTTCTTTTTCTTTTTCTACACTTATTACATAAGTGTTTGCTAGGGACTAGCAAAGGCAAGTATAGTGGGATAATGAATATCTATTTCATAATCTTTATTCTATCATTTTGGCCTTAAAAACCATAGTAAATATGTGTAAATAGGTTTAATTTTGGCATTTTATCATTCATGCATTATTGTGTAAATAGTGTATAAAATATGGTTTTGGAAGCCAAAATTATAGAATAAAGAAAAGAAAAGAAAAATAATAAAATATTGAAAATATTTTTTGACCCAAAACCCCGAGACCTAGGCATCTCGATGACTAGATTAACAAGGAATAAAGTAGGGGGAGATAAGGGCCTAAATACAATAAAATCCTTATTTATTTAAATCATTTTTATTCATTTTGGGACCTATTTTTGGTTCTACTTTTTATACTTCAAATAAAGAAACTTTGAACATGAAAGTTGTAGATAATTAAATATAGAAAAATATAAAATTGATTTCATACGAAAATAATATACATTGTACAGAATACAGTCTAAATAAGATTCTAAAATCTCAAATTCCCAGACCCATATCTCTCAAATAAAATCTCAAAATATATCAAAATCACTTTAATTGTATATAAATTTTAATAAGATATTTAATGAAGGTGGTTTTATATTTTTTGGTATTACGGTTTGAAAGTTAGGTTTAGGACTTCTATTTTATACTTGTACCCATTAAAATATTCATTTTATTTATTATTTTTTATTTTTATAATTTTATATCTTTATAATTTCGTAAATATTTTTTATAATACATGCACATATTAAAATTAGAATAAAAATATAAATAAAAACTTAAAATAAAATACTTTTATAAAATACATAGATGAATTGCCAATGATTAAACATATATATAATACAACTATTTATTTAATTGTATATAATACTTCAGAAAAATTAAATAAAAATATATTTAAGTGTATAAAATTAAGTTATAAATTTATAAAATAATAAATATACTTTAAAATTAAAAATACAAAATAAAAATAAAAGATTAAAATATGTAAACAATTATACCAATATATAGCCCCTAAAAGGTAACTTGTAATTTTAAATCTCAAAAAAATAAATAAAAAACATAATAAAATACTTAAGAAAATAATAAATAATTTCATTTTATAACTTAAAATTAATAAATTTATTTATTATTTTTAATCGAATTTCAAAATAATTTATGAGGAGATTTTTATGGTTGGTCCACGTGGACCAACCAGCTTCTTCCGTGCGTTGACCTTAGACAACCCTCTGAACGAGGTTTGCAGGATGTCAGAATTTGATTTTTATCCATCTTCTCGGATTTTTCGAGGATGACTCTTGCACCATTTCGCGATGCACCCTCTACGACTTTTCTTCCTCGATGTACGTCGATTCACACCCAAGACTAGCATCGGGCTTTGGACCGTTGCATCGAGCGTTGTCCCTCCTTCTTCTCGTCGCCCAGCCTCTTGTACAAAACCCCCTTCCATTTTTCCCTTTAATTATCGAACCCCTCTTGTCCTTTTTCTTCCACTCCCGAGGTGCCCGTTGGCTAGAGGGTAGTGATAGTGCTCTCGCCACCTCTTTAGGTTGGTCGGAGGAGCGTGCTTAGGGCGGCTTCCACCCATCGTCGGAGCTCTGTTCTTGGCAGTCCCATCTCGCCGCTCCTACGGCTGCGGTCCTCTTTTTCTCTTCATTTTCTTGCATTTATTTCTTAGTATAACTTATAGGTTTAATTAGCATCTTTATTTCGTTGTTCGATTCAATGATTCACCTTCGCCCGTAATTTACCGGAGTTTGCTCCGACGAACCTCATTCTCGCCCCCTCGCTTTTCTCCACCCCACTAACTGGGTCGAGGCAGTTTGCCCTCTAATCGGAGTCTCTTTCTGTGCAGGACCGCACGTCAACAGACTTGCTGGCAGTGATTTTGGTAGCTCGACGGAGGGACTTAGAGCTGCATGCTCCGCCGCTCTCTTGGGTGATCTTTGGTCATCGCCAAAGTCTTTTGGGACCTCTAGCATCTAGAGGAGCCTTGTAGGAAATGATCGGGACATTTTGGAGCATCATCATGCAATGGAGGAGGATTTGTTGGTCGGAGGAATCTAGCCTAACCGGATCTCCTCCATGTTCTTCCATCTGCATCTCCCATCGTCGGATCAGAACTGGGTCAGGTCTGCCCGCAATCGGAGCTTGCATTGGCCTTCCATCTCATTCGCAGGATCTAATCTCGACCGTTCAAGGACGAACCGTTATCGGTCATCGGATTCGTGACACGTGGCTTAAGTGGACCGTCATCAATCGTTTGATCCGCATTAGCTTGGGTATTTTGCACCTTTACCCAAGCATTTTTTTGTATTTACTAAATAACACTTAATCTTTCAAATGTTGTTTACATATTTTTATAATATTTATAATTAGGCCCCTAAACGTTTTTTTAATAACATTTTAACCCAGGCAACATCACCTCACGTGACACTTCACGTAAGGTGGCATTTTTGCAGCATGGCCCTTTCTTTTTAGTTATCTATATTAAGTCTTGGAATATTTTTATAGTGTTATAACTTTTTGGACAATTTTTAAGAAGGCCCCCAAGTTTTGTATAATTGCATTTTGACCCCCGATAGGGGCGCATGTTTTATACACGTGATTTTGGAGTTTTTACAAGGATACCCTCGGGGTTTTGTATATTTTATATTGTCCCTATAACTTTTTGAGCATGTTATAATTTTGTGGTTAAATTGCACTTTGGCCCCTGTGTTTCCTACTATTTACAATAGTGCCCTTGCTAGTAATTTACTTTCTATTTGTTTCTAATATTTATTTCATGCATCTATAAAACTCTAAAAATTCTCAAAAAATAGCATAACTTCCTGTTGCATTGCACTTTAACGTAATATTTTTAGTTTACAGTTTTTAAGCATTTTAATTATATATAAAAATTCAAAAACTTGCATTTTGTCCCTGTTTGCACTAGAAAATTCATAAAAATTATGAAACCTTTTTGAAAAATTCCCCATTTTCTTATCTATGTATTTTTAACTTCTAGACCAAAAATCACTAAAAAATACGAAAGAAAACTCTTAAAAATAGAAAATCCCTAAAACCTTTATAAAAATATAAAAATCCTTAAAAATCAACAAAAAATAAAATTCATGTTTTTGAATTTTATCTATATTATTATCTTTATTTTAAAATTAATTTGGAGAATTTTTTTACTCTATTTTCCTCTCCAATTAATTCCAGGTGTTTATTTTATTTTCTATTTGAGTAATTTTTTACTTTAAAATCTATAAAAATTAGAAAAATTATCTAAAAAATCACAAAAATAGTAAAAAAGTATATAAAACCCAAAAATATTTACTTATTTTTATATATATCTTATCTTTGTCTTGCTTATATTGTATACATATTCTATATTGATTTCATATCTATTAAATAACTATATATAAAAAATATAAAAATATAAAAAGAAAACACCAAATCAGAAAATTTAAAATCAAAATATAAAAATAAAAAATCAAATAAAAAATCAAAACCCACAAAAAATAGCACATAATACAAATACATCACAATCATTTTTTGAGCATTCATTACCCTGATCTACCTGCTTGTTCCCTGTATTTGACACTCTACACATACTTGCACCTATACACATCTTTGTTGTAGAGTTATATATAAATTTTTACTCCTCAATTTCTTTTCATTGTTTTTGTCATTGTTGTTGGTTATTTGTTGTTTGATTTGGGTTACATACGAGGTCAACTCAACGATAGTTGATTATCCTTGTGAATTAACACGACCTCCACAAAATCCTGTTCAACAAATGGTGCTGTTGCTGGGGAGCAACAACGTTTAGATTGGGATTCATTCTCGATTGTGATATTTGTCTCTATTTTTGCCCTATTTATTTTCTTATTTATTTGATATTTATTGTGAATTGTCTAATCCCCCTCTCTTGTTGATTTTTGCGAGGAATATGGACCGAGGGAGGTGCTTTCTTTTAGGAGCGCCTTCGCACCAACGTGAAGTGACTTGGACCTAGCACGGAGGTGGACTTGGAGGGAATTTTGAAGACAATTTTTGTAGCATTTATTTCTATAAATTTTGTGAGAGAGATACCACTATTATTTGTAATAATATAGGTACTCTAAACTTTGGACTTTCGGGGCTAATTTCTAAGTGTTTGTTCATTTGGGAGCTCATCGCAGTTTTCTCATGTTTCATCGTATTTTCCCCCTCTATTTCCCGATTTTGGTTTTCTTTATTTTATGTGATTGAACCCTTAGTTTTAGGATTGCTTGCGATAGATTAAGGCCAAATGCCTAATTATATTTGCTTGTGCTTATAGTGACATTTGAACTTGGTCAAATTTTGAATTGCTTCTCACTTAGTCTTAGAACCCCGCGTTGCGAGATTTCTCTATACAACACTTGCAGGCCCATTGTTGTGGGCACCGAGAAGACTCCAAGACCAGACTCTTAGGTTCCATTCTGAGTCATTAGCATTGGTTCTTCACGATAATAGCAGTTTCTGAATCTAAGACGATCTCATCGGCTTACATTTGCATATAGATATGTTTCAATTCTGCTGAGCATATTTGCATGTAGAGTGCTGGAGGTAATGTGAGCATTTACGCTTTAGCATACATCATTATTTTGCTGCTTGCATTGATTTTTCGCCTCTCCCTCTGATTTTTCCAACCTAGGTGCTAAGTAAAATTGACTCCTCGTTAGGCGCGTGCATTTCTCACTAATTTTAAAAATCTAAAAAAAAGTGATAACCAATAAAATTAGGACTGTTAATATTACTCGACCCTAAAATCATCCAAAAAGAAAAATCTTATCTTGGGGGGAGTAATCCCCTCATTGTCTTCGCTTTTACTTGCTCGCGCACACACTAAGGATTAGTGCCAAAATCCCATTCAACCCCTATGTGTTTACACAACAATTTGACTTCTCACCTAACTCCAAAATAGACAAGATAAAAAGACCCTTTTTTTACTATCTCTATCGAGTTGAAAGGTGAATTGAGGGTTTGTTTTGTGTGAGTTTGTTTGTGCTTGCTTGTATTCTAGATCACCTCTGCGCATTTGCGTCTTTTTCTCACTATTCTTGCCTTGACCACCGTGCTCTCCCGATCATTTTCTCCTATTTCGAGATGGCTGACTGGAGCATATTTTATCTGGAGTTTGTGGATCCCTCGTTCATTCCAGCTGGACCACTTCACTTTTTCCAGGAGGACTTTTCTCCTAACTTTTTTACATATTCTCCTTAGCCATAGATTCAGACCTCAGATTTTTACCCACCTCTACCTTCACATTTCCCATTACATCCACCCGAGACTGATCTGTGGGAGTCACCTCTCATGAGTTCAACGATTGAGATCTTGAACCAAATGATGGACCAAATGAATTCGAGGATTGACGATCTTACTAGTTTAAATAAGAACCATAATGTCACTCCACTATTTGAGGATATGGATTCATTTGAGGATGATCATGAGAGATTGCAATCACCCAACATACAGAAAATGAGCAAAATTTAAAAATACAAAAATATTTCGGGAGACCTTTGGTTGAGTCAGATTGTGAGGAGAGGGACCACTTGCCACATCATTTGACTAGTCATCCACTCACATCTATTCCCAACCTTGATCCCGAGGATGTCGTTGTACAAACTTCTTTTAGCATGCCTCGTGTGTGTGATAATTCCGACTTCCTCCCTTGTATGGAGTAAATCCAAAAATTAAAAAAATATTGACCGAACTCGAAGTGATGGCCCCCATTCACGAGATCATTCATGCCCCACTTCAATAGGCAATGACTGATTTATCTATTCCTCTTCCCAAGAAGAGAAAGCAGAGGAGCAGATCTGTGCATCATATCTTGACCATGTCCACTACCCATGCCATCACGCTTCATCCCATTCCTAGGAAAAAGAACACTGCTACAACTTTCATTAGTGACACCATCTCTGACTTCACGTGTGATCACACTATCCTCGACGACGGTGCTTCGATTAACATATTACCCTTCTCGCTGGTACAATCTCTTCACTTAGGGCCTCTAAAGAAGATCGGGGTGATCGTACAGTTTGCTGGTGGATCTATCAAGAGGACGAAGGGTATCCTTGAAAACAGCGTCATTTCGATTCAGTGCACAAGCTACAATGTTGATTTTGTCATATTGCCCATGGAGATCTCCACAAGGGAGCACTCTCCAATCATCCTGGGATGACCATTCCTCGCCTCTGCGAGGGTTGTTATTGATTATGGACCAGGAGAGATTCACTTCCATCCTGTTGACGAAAGTGAAGTGGTCATTGATGAATCCACATTTCATCATCTTTATTCTATCATTTTGGTACCAAAAACCCTAGCAAATGCCTGTAAATAGCATTAAATCCATCATCTTAGCATCCATGCATGTGCATCCAGATTGTGTATAAATCACTGTAATTAAGGCCAAAATTATAGAATAAATAAAGAAAAGAAAAAGAATAAAATATTGTAAATATTTTATGACCCAAAACCCCCGAGACCTAGGCATCTTGATGAATAGGTCGACAAGGAATAAAGTAGGGGGAGATAAGGTCAGAAATACAGTGTAAATACCTATACAATCTATTCATTCTTTATTCATTTTGGGACCTATTTTTGGTTCCACTTTTTATACACCAAATAAAGAAACTCTGTACATGAAAGTTGTAGATAAATTAGTAAAGAAAAATACAAAATTGATTTCACAAAAAAAATAATGTACAGATAAAAAGTTATGGTCTGAGTAAGAATCCAGAATCCCAACTTCCCAGACCCGTATCTCACAACTGTCAACTCCAAATGCAGCCTACTCACCTTTAATTGTATATAGAATAAAATAATCTATCCAATGGTGGTGGTTTCGCATTTGGCGGAGCTACGGTCTGAAAGTTGAGTTTTGGACCCACATTGTACCTTGTACAGATTAAAATATTCAACTTATTCTTTATTCATTATTTATTCATTTTTATAATTTTATATTGTTGTAAATATTACTTATAATATATATGTACATTAAAATCAGAATAAAAATGCAAAGAAATCACAAAATAAAAATACTTGTATAAAAAGTACATAGGTATACTACCTATACTTATACCTGTATAAAACACCTTTATATTTTATTAAATACACAAAACAAACCAGAAAAATACAATAAAAATATATTCATGTATATAAAAGTATGTTATAATTTTATAAAATACTAAATAAAAATAATAAAGAAACAAAATACATAAAATAAAATAAAATACTAAAATCCATAGGTATTATACCTATACAAGGCTAAAAAGTAAACTTGTAAAAATATGTATCATAAAAATAAATAAAAATCATAATAAAATACTACGTAAAATAACAAATAATTTTCATTTTATAACTTTAATTTAATTCGACTTATTTCTATTTTTAAATAAATTAATAAAACATTTTTTATTCTCTTTCTCCTGGTTGGTCCACGTGGACCAACCAGGAGCTTGCGACTGTTGACCGGCGGGTCAACAGCCTGTCTTCTTCCTCCCAGCCCGTAGCGCGCGTCTTTTTCCCCCTGTCTTCGCACCTTTTTCGAGGGTGCGCCGCTCATCCTCTGCGGCCGCTTCCTTCACGAAACCTCTTCCTCGATCAATCACCTCCATCGCCGACTCCTCAGATCTCCCCAGATCTGCTCGATTCGCTCGTGATCTTCCCTCGAAGTCACGCACTCCACCATCTACTTAACCAGACCCACCTCTTCCTCCCTCCGGTTGAACACCTTCGGTCCACCCTTCCTCGCTCCGCTCGTGCTCTAAGTCTTCCTGGAGGTGACAGCTTCAGCAGCATTCACTCAGCCAGAGCAGAGGAAGTCGGAGGCGTCTCCAGTACCTCCCCCAAACCAGGCGGTCGAGGTAACCTTCCCTCCGATTTATATCGTTGAGGATGCCATCTCCCCTGTTTATTTTGCTTTAGTTAGCTTAGGTTCAGTCTAAGGATCAAAAACCCCAAAAAAAATCTCGAGTTTCCTCGCTTCAATCACCGATTCACCCATTTGGCCGGAACGCATCTCCGGCCGACCATCGTCCCGACACTCCACACACCCCTGCTTCCATCCAGAGGTCCAGGCAGTTTGCCCTGGACCTCCTAATCGTTTTTGCAGGTCAAAGTTCTTCGATTCGCGCCTGGAGGCAGTTTTGGAACCTCGCCGGAGCTCGCGAAGCCCCCCCCAGCTACGCCGACCGCCAGCGAGTACCTCGGCCTTCGCCGAGGTGTTTTGAAGCCACCAGAAGTCACCCGAGACCAGCAGGAGGCTCCTCGTTCATTTTGAAGCTCAATAGCCATCAGAGCTAGCCGGAGGAGCGCGGCGAACTTCGCCCAGCCGGAGCTCCGCCTCGTTCTTCCAGCTGCCTCCACCGCCGTCCGATCGAGGAGACCCTCCAGTTAGAACGTGGGCCGTCAGATCATCAGCGCTCAGCCACCGTCGATCTCGCCCGAGATCTAATCTCAGACGTCCACAGCGAAGCGTCATCGGCCGTCCAGATCGTGCCACGTGTCAAGTGGCCTCTTCATCGCCGTTGGATCGCGCGCCGAGGGTATTTTACATCCTCACCCTCGCGCATTTTTGTATTTAATATTTAGTCTATAAACTTTCGTCTGTAGTTTAAAATATTTTGTAATATTTGCAAGACAAACCCTAGGCTTTGTTTATTTGCGTTTGGGTCCCTCGCCACGTCACCTCACGTGACCTGTACACGTGAGGGGGTGGGCATTTTGCGAGGATACCCTCGGTTGTTTGTGTATTTCGTTTAAGTCCATGAACATGTATGTCAAGTTGTAATCTTTTGGAGAATTTGCATCGAACCCCCCTGAGCTTTGTAATATTGCAAAAATACCCCTCCCAGGCGCGTGCAAGTCACGCGCCCTGGTGGGTAAGTTGCACATCTACCCTTGCGGGTTTGGATATTAATGTTTAATCCTTAAAATGCAAGGTTCAGAGTAATATTTTGTGGAAAAATTGCGTACAAGCCCCTGGATGTTTTAATATTTGCATGTATGCCCTTGCCAGCACTGTTTGATGATTGGAGTCTTGTTCTAATTAATTAAAATATCATTTTAACTCCAAAAATCCCACAAAAATAGGCTTAAGCTCCTGTGCACCTATACTTTCACGCCACCTATTTAGTTTTTGATTTGATTTTAGTTTAATATTTATTAAAAATCAAAAACTCTCATTTTGTGTACTGTCTACCTTAGAAAATACCAAAAAAATATCAAAACACCTCCAAAAATTCCAAAAAAATCACCTAGTGTCTATTTTATCATCTTTTAGTGTCAGTCCAAAAATCATTAAAAATCTCAAAACAAAAACACTAAAAATTTAAAAACACTTAAAAACTTCAAAAAAATATAAAAAACAGTAGAAAAACCCAAAAATTGCAAACTCAGCTTCTGTTTCTTCCTTATTTTGTTACTTTTATTAGAAAAATAGTGTGAAACAATTTTGCTACTGGTTGGTATTTTTAACTTGCATTTTTGTCACAGCCAGCCCTTATTTCCACTGTTTGCCTTATTTCAGACTTTAAAAATACCAAAAACATCTTGAAAAAGCCCCAAAAATCACAAAAACAGTAAAAAACCTTAAAAATACCAAAAACATTTATTTTCTGAATTTTGGAGCATTTTTGTGCATTTTTATAAATATCCTACCTTGCCTTTTACTATATTGCATTTACTTTCCAATATTGAAAAAGAAAATAAAAAAATATAAAATATAAAATCTAAAAATCAGAAAATCAAAAAGCAAAATACAAAATTAAAAATTAAATAAAAAAAAAATTTAAAAATTAAAAACCCACAAAAATTGTAGTTGCTTGCTTGCTTAGTGTAGACACTTTACACACACATTCACTTGAGCACAATTTTTGAATTACCCTGTTTGCTCCCTGTGTTCGAACTCTCTACGTACTTGCATCTATACATCTTTTATGTAGAGTTAAAAATAAATTTTAACTCACACCTGTTTTTCATTGCTTGATTTGCTTGTGGGTTATTTGTTGATTAAACCAGGATTTTGTAGTGGTTAAGACACCGACTGTTGACTCGCCTTGTGAGTCAATACAACCGCTCTCGATCCCGCGTTTATCAAATGGCGCCGTTGCCGGGGAGCAACAGCGAGTAGTTTATTTCTTTAGTGATTGTGTGTTGATTGTTTACCATAGCTGCATTTACCTCTCTTACACTCTTAGTATATTTTGATTGAGCTTTCTGACCATTCTCTTTTCTTGTCTTCTTGCGAGGGACCGCGGAGCAAGGCGGATCGCCTAGGTGACCCGAAGCAACCTTGGGACGCGGAGCCGGCTATTCTTTAGCCAAGCCGGCAGTAGAGAGCAGGAGGAGTGAGATTGAGTGGTAGTCTAGCTTGCATTTATTTTTGTGAGAGAGAGAGACTATTAAATTGTAATAATACAGGTACCTTGGACACTTGAACATTCGGGCCTAATTTCCGGGTGTTTGTTCACCCGGGGGCTCACCGCGGTTTTTATCGTGTTTTGACCGCTTGTCATTTTCCGGTTTTGTGTTTATTTTTCATTTTCTTTTTGTGGATTGAGCTCCTAGATCTAGGTCCTGCTTGACTCGAGTAGAATAGGTCCAAACACTTAATTATCTTTGCATGCTCCTATAGTCACGTTTTGGACTTAGACTAATTAAACAGTTAGCGAGTAGCTTCCAAATCCACGCGCCGCGAGCTCATACCCGAACAAGCGCTTTCTCCTACTCCAAATGTGTTGGGCAGAGGAGGGGTGAGCCAAGACCGGACACTCGGATTAGAAGTTATTAGCTAACTTGTGGTTCTTCACGCTAGCAGTTGCCTAATCTAGGACGATTTCCGTGTGCATATCGGCATATAGTATAGGTTTAAAAATTCTGCTTTGCATCCCGCATGGAGAGAGCTGGGATTCGCTGTAAGTCTTCTTACTTTGCACGCATCATTTAGGCACAAAGGTGAGATCTCCATCTTTGTGTCGACTTGCACGGCTTTTCCGACTCTTTTTCTCCCTCTGTTTTTGGACAAAGTAGGACCAAAAAGAAAAAAAAAATACAAAAACGTTAGGCGCTTGTTTGAATTTACTCAAAAGAAGCGATAACACCAAAAAAATTAAAAAAGGGACTGCTAAAGAAAACTTGACCAAAATAAAAAAGGTAATTGGATTCATTGCTTGGGGTGAGTAATACCCTCACTTGTATTCAGGTTGCATGGGAAGGTCTCCTTCCAAGTGAGGTGAGCGCTTCGTAAGGATTAGAGCCAAAAACCCAGCTTGTGGCTGCCTTGTGTATCGCCTGGATTACCGAAGTATTGGCGCTTCTATCGTACGTAGTCGAGTAGGGCTTGGTCACCATTGATGACTCACTACTGTGTGAGCATCGACCTCGTCCGAAGTATCGAGCATAGGCCACGCCTTCACGGGGGTGTCTGTCTCACCGGCTGCGTCCGAGTAGGTTCTTGCACGCGCACGGGTGATTCCGTTGCGAGCGAGTTCCGAAGTATCAGTTTCGCCTATTGGCTTCCTCTCTTATTCTTTGGCTGAGTAGGGATCCAGGAAGGGTTACAAGGACCTCAACTGCACAAGCTACAGGTTACACAGGAGGAGGACAAGTACGGGATACTTTTCCGGCAGTACTCTCTCTCCTATAGGCGTAGCGTTCTAAGGACTCGTTCAAAGATAAATATCTGAATCAAGTTAAAAATTGAAAAGATAAAAGCCGAACCTTCACGGCTTCATGTGTTGAGTTGGTGAACTTACCCTTGCCTTGTGTTTGATTGCTAGATTTGTTTAGGTCAAGATCAAAAACACAGCACAATTGTGCGCAATTTTGTTGCATCTTACTCTTATTCTTCTTTTTCTTCCCTTGCCCTTCCTCTCCTCTTCTCAATAATCAAGATGATGGGACGGAGATCTCTTAGGCCGACCCTGTCGGCACCGCTATCCCGCACTCCTCCTTATTCATCTAGGACTACCTCGGAGAGTCCGCTCTCCGAGCCTGAGTATACATCCGCCCTGTTCCCCCTCGACCATTCTTCCCATTCTCCCTCTCTCAGTCCAATTATTTCAGATTTCAGTGCATCACAGAGTTCAGATCATTCTACAGCACCTGAGATGGCCTCTTTTGCTTTTACAGAAGATCCAGTCATGTCGGACAGAGGCGAGCATGAAGATGATCATGAGCACCCTCCATTCGTATTTGATCAGGCAGCCATCAACAATTCGTTGTTAGCATCCCTGGAAACCATGCAGAGACAGATCCGAGACCAGGGAACATTTATGGGTGATCTCATGCGAGAGATAGCGCAGATGAGAGAAGACCGTGCTGGCGGAGAAGGTGGAGGAGGAGGAGGACCCGATGCAGGAGGAGACAATCCAGGCGGCGAGAGACCGCCACAGACCATCATGAGGGAATTGCATAACCCAGCTTCATCCCTCACTCACCGATGGATTCGACTCCCACCTATCCATGGAGACTTCGAGCTTCGGCACAACACAATTCAGATGCTACCCAAGTTCCATGGGTTGCCGACCGAAGAGCCGCACCTCCACCTCCAAGAATTCGAGATGATTTGCAGCACCATCCATGATCGGTTGATAACCGAGGACACAATCAAGATGATCGCCTTTCCATTCTCTTTGGTTGACAGAGCCGCCTATTGGCTCAAACATCTTGGGCGTTTCGTCGACACATGGGCAGATCTCCGGGCCGCATTCCTGAAGAAGTACTATCCTCTCGGCCGGACCAACGCAGCTCGAGCCATGATCAGCAACTTCGTCATGATCCCAAATGAACAGTTCCATGAAGCCTGGGATCGATTCAGAGAGCTCATCGACCGGTGTCCCCACCATGATATCTCCAAGCCCAATCTCGTTCAGAGTTTCTTTTGCGGGCTGACACCGGAGCTGCAGGGGCTAGTGAACGCCTCGTGCGGTGGGTCTTATTTCTCCAAGGGAGAGGACGACGTCTGGGCCATTTACGAAGGCATGGCAGAAAACTCCACAGTGATGACCCAGGCCCGAGTCTATACACAGCAGAAGCCCCCGCAAGGAGCGGGATCATTTCAGAGGATCGCTCGCATCGATGCCGGTCCCAACACAGTGTCGGTAGCCGCAGCCCAAGCCGAATCAGCCGCAGCCGATATGGGCATCATCAGTGAAAAGCTGGACCGCATGGAGATCCTTGAGAAGAAACAAAATCAAGGCATGGCCCAGATGGACCAGATTGCCAAAACCATGAGTGACCTAAAAACCCAAATGCTGTGCATTCAGGAGGCCCAATCGCACTCCCAACAGCCTCCTAGGTCACAGGTTGCATCCCGCGGCAGCAACTCCAACCAGGCCTCTGCCTCATACCGTCAGGTAAACCATATCCAGGCAGAGCCGGTTCCCTTGCTGCAGTACCATCCAGAGCAACCGCCATCTTCGGACACGCAGATGGTGGTCTATCAGCCGGAGCAACCACTGGCAGTTCTACCTCCACCCTCCTTTGAGCAGGAACTATTGATGGAAGTCAATGGGATTTGGTACGACCGGTACCCTCAGCCCGCAATTCGTCGGGATCACCCCGGATTCCGTTGGGGCAACGGTGGATCCTCTTCCCAACAGCAGAACCCTGCCCAAGGATACCAGAACAGCCAGCCACAACAGCAACACCAGCAGCCCCAGTATGCCCAACCGCAGCAATATCACAGTGGTCCTCGTCCCAACTATCAGGGACAGCAGTGGAGGCAGCGCGAGCAGCCTCAGCGTTTTCAGAACCAGCCTCCCCAGTACCAGCAGCAGCAGCCTCGTTTCCAGCAGGGAAACTCATCCGGTTCTCAGCACCACTCCTTTGAGAACCCCGCTCTTGATGATCTTGCCCGCTTGCTTTCTGAACAGCAAGCCTCCTTCAGGCAAGAAATGGATGAATTCCGGCAGGAAATGAGGGAGATAATCAAAGGCAAAGCCGCCATACCAGCTCAGATCGAACCAAACCCTAATAATTTCAAAAGAAAACCTGAGCAGGTAGAATTTTCTGAGGATACCCCTCCTAGTGACCATGAGAATGATGTGAATAATATCTATTATGATGCTGATTTTGTTACTACTAGGAGCGGTAGGATACCCGCCGCCGGCGTCTCTTCTGAGCGACAACCGGATGCAGAACCAGGAGCGCCAGAGGAGCAGAGAAGCGGTGCTGATGCCGCTCATGATGATGTTGACGGCGGTGCTGATGCCGTCGTGATACCAGATGAAGACGGTGGTGCTGATGCCACCATTTTTGATGCAGAACATGAAAGCGGTGCTGATGCCGCAGAGACAGGTGCCAGTGGTGGTACTGAGGCCACCACATCTCCTTTTGTTGAAACTCCAGCTGTGGTGTCACCACGTTTTGTATCTTTGGACTGTGATCAAAACAAAAACAACAAAAATATGAATAAAGAAAAGGTTTCTGTTCAAATTACGGATCCATATGTATTGAATGATGATGTTGGTATGGATTCCCCTTCTTCACAGGCACAGGAACCTATTTCTAGTCCTCCATCTGAGGAGGCCCCTACTATCCCCTTCCCAGAGGCACTTCGCCGGGCGAAGGGGAATAAAAAAGAAAATCCAAAAAAGAACCAGGAGTTAGAGTTCGGCAACCAGATGATCGACAGATTTCACATTCAGCTGACTCTACGAGAGGCATTTGAGCATATCCCTTTCTTCAAGAAGAATTTGAAAGAAACAACCACTGTCAGAAGAAAGCGGAGGCACAGAGATCAGATCCATATGCTCACACATGACACTTGCTGCACCATTCAGAACAAGTTGCCAGCCAAGAGACCAGATGCAGGAGCTCCCTATGTCAGATGCGAGATTCAAGAGCAACAGTTTGATCGTACTCTATTAGACAGCGGCTCTTCAATCAATCTCCTCCCGGCAGCCTTACTCAAGCAATTTCAGTTCGGCACTCTTCATCGAAGCAGAACAGTCCTTCAGTTTGCTGATAGGTCGATAAAGAGGCCGAAGGGGTTGTTGAAAGACGTGGTCGTTACCATTCAGGGCCTGAAATTCCCCGTGGACTTCGTTGTGTTGGACATGGAGATCCCTGAGTCGGTAACCGATGCCCCCATCATACTCGGACGCCCATTCTTGGCCACAGCCAAGGCGGTGACCGACCATGATTGCGGGAAGGTATGTTTTCGCGTAGAGGGCGAGACCATACAAATAGAGACGATCGAGGAGACCAGAGCCAGAGAGTTAGAATGCTCCGAGCAGTCCAGCGAAGCCGCGCAGATGACAGAGGAAGAGCTAGACGTCCACCAGGTTCGTGATTTTGAAATGACTGATGATGAATCTAACTGGAAAGACCCTGTAGCACCGACTCTCGCCTTGCCTACCGAATCATTGTACCTCAAGCTCATGGCAATCGAAAGTCGGGAGAGCACATTCCTGGATACGGACACACCTGAGGCTGACAGCATCGCGACGAGTGGTGCCGATGATTTCAATTCCTGTTCTTCTATTTCTGATCCCTCGTATTCAGACATTGATTGGGCCTATTTTGATGATCCGTTGTCTTGTCTGATTCATTCTGAACCAGCAACCATGACAGAGTGCGAGCCCGTACAATACATTGATAATTCAGTCAGCCGCCTTTCGTCAGAAATTCATGCCGAGCGAGAGTTCTCTCATGCAGACCTTGTGGCATTCACACAGACATATCAGAAGCCAGATCTGCCACCTCCCAGTTGTCCTGAAAGAAAACCTCTGCCGCAATCAATGAAGTATAGATTCCTTGCAGGTGAGCCTGAAATGCACCCAGTCATTATCTCAGCAGATTTGACTGGAGAACAAGAATCTCGTCTGATGGAGGTTCTTGAAAGAAACCGCAAGGCAATCGGTTGGAATATAGCTGACCTCAAGGGGCTGAGCCCGAAGCTGTGCTCCCACCACATCTATCTCGAGGATGACGCTAAGCCATCGCGCGAATTCCAGCGACGGCTGAACCCGAATCTTCGAGAGGTTGTCATGAAAGAAATCTCAAAGTGGTGGAGTGCTGATTTCATCTATCCCATCTCCGACTCAAAATGGGTAAGTCCGTTACACGTGGTGCCCAAGAAGACGGGTATCACAACAGTTGTCAACGAGTTCGGAGAGGAGGTCGCTACCAGAGTACCAACTTCTTGGAGGGTCTGTGTGGACTACAGACGATTAAATGAGGCCACCAAGAAGGATCACTTCCCGCTGCCCTTCCTTGATCAGATTATCGAGTGGTTAGCCGGGAAGAGCCATTACTGTTTTCTTGATGGGTACTCTGATATAATCAAGTGGCCATTGCGCCCGAAGACCAGGAGAAAACGACATTCACCTGTCCGTTTGGGACTTATGCTTTCAGACGGATGCCCTTTGGTCTATGTAACGCTCCAGCGACATTCCAAAGGTGCATGTTGTCCATCTTCTCGGACATGGTGGGTAACTGTTTAGAGGTCTTCATGGATGACTTCTCGGTCTATGGCGACGGGTTTGATGCCTGTCTTGACTGCCTAGACCGTGTGCTGAAGCGCTGCATAGAGGTCAATCTTGTATTATCCTGGGAGAAGAGTCATTTCATGATGACTCAAGGGACAGTCCTTGGGCATATCGTCTCCAACAGAGGCATGGAGGTCGATCCTGCCAAGGTGGATATCATCAGAAAACTCAATCCGCCGTCCAATTTGCGTCAGTTACGGTCTTTTCTGGGGCATGTCGGTTTCTACCGACGGTTTATTCAGGACTTCAGTCGAATTGCCCGACCGTTGACTGACTTGCTAACCAAAGACACCGAGTTTATTGTCAATGATAAGTGTCTTGAATCATTTGAGACTCTCAAGAATATGGTTGTCTCAGCTCCTGTCCTTCAGCCACCCGATTGGTCTCTTCCATTCGAGATCATGACGGATGCTTCAGATTTTGCCGTTGGGGCTGTTCTTGGACAGAGGAGGGATGGTTTACCCTTTGCCATTCACTACGCCAGCCGGACCTTAGATGCCGCTCAAAGGAATTACACTGTGACTGAAAAAGAAATGCTGGCCGTAGTCTTCGCTCTTGATAAGTATCGATCTTACATTCTCGGATCGAGAGTAACTGTGTACACCGATCATACCGCCATCCGGTACTTAATGGCCAAGAAGGATGCCAAAGCACGCCTTACCAGATGGATCCTTCTACTCCAGGAATTTGATATTGAAATTAAGGACAAACCTGGAGTCAAGAATGTGGTAGCGGATCATCTCTCCAGATTGGAGGATCTGGAGGAATCTGAGCCCAGCGCACCTATATCAGAGACGTTTCCAGATGAGGCGATCTTGGCTGTCACCTCACTCCCGTGGTATGCTGACTTTGTAAATTATCTTGTTGCCAAGACAGTCCCTCAAGGTTGGCCCAGGCAGAAACTTGAGACCTTCCTAGCTAAGGCCAAGTTTTATCATTGGGAGGATCCCATCCTTTATCATGAAGGAGGGGATAGTATCTGGAGGAGGTGCATTCCTCAAGAAGAGCAGCATAGCGTCCTCACATACTGCCACAAGCTTGAGGCAGGAGGACATCATTCAGGAAAAAGGACAGCACAAAAGGTGCTTCAATCCGGCCTATGGTGGCCTACTCTCTTCAAGGATTCTGATGAGTTCGTGAAGGGATGTACTGACTGTCAGAAAATGGGAACCTGCGGACAGAGAGACATGATGCCCATGCAACCCAGTCACTTCTGTGAGGTTTTGATGCATGGGGGATTGATTTCATGGGCCCATTTCCTAAGAGTCAGGGATTCGAGCATATTTTGCTCGCTGTAGATTATGTCAGTCGATGGGTTGAGGCCATCCCCGCCCGAGCCGCAGATGCTAAAACCGTTTGCAAATTCTTGAGGAAAAATATCATTTCACGGTTCGGGGTACCTAGAGTTTTGATTTCTGACGGGGGTCTCATTTCATCAATGACAAAGTTAGGGCCCTTGCTGACGAGTTCGGTATTGACCATCGGGTTGCCACTCCTTATCACCCTCAGACTAATGGTCTTGCTGAAGTATCGAATCGGGAGATAAAGACGATCTTGCAGAAAGTTGTCCGCCCAGACCGAAAGGATTGGTCACAACTTTTGGACTCGGTCCTATGGGCTTATCGGACCTCTTTCAAAAATCCGTTAGGGACATCTCCTTTTCGTCTCGTCTATGGCAAGCCGTGCCATTTGCCAGTGGAAATCAAGCACAAATCTTTATGGGCAGTTACTGAGTTACTTTTGGATCCTGAAAGTGTAGGAGATCAGAGACGAGCAGAATTGGCAGCCCTGGAAGAACTAAGAGACACAGCCTTTTCCAACAGCCTACAGTACAAAGAAAAAGTGAAGACATGGCACGATTCGCATATCAGCCATAAACAGTTTGAGCCAGATCAGAAAGTATGGTTGTTTGATTCCAGGCTGAAATTATTCCCAGGGAAGTTGCAGAGCAAGTGGAAAGGTCCGTATGTGATTAGGAAGGTACATGACAATGGCAGTATTGATATATCCGAACCGTCATCTTCTTCTACCTTCCGCGTCAATGGTCAACGCTTGATAACTATATCTTGATCATGATCCGCCGACCATTGACGTTGCCCCCATTCTTCTGGTATGAGATGTGTTCTTTGACTCATATAATTCTGCATCTCATACATGGTGATCAACTCCATCTTCCGCTGTACAGATCCATCTGTTTATATCACTTGGTTTTCTTATTTTCTACCGAAACGGTGCCACCCTTGTAGACAGTCTTCTATACTTAGGACGTACTTTGTCCTAAGTATAGGGGGTTGGCACCCCGAGTTTTTCTCATTCATCTCGATCCTCTCCATTGTCTCCTCTTCTTTTCTATACTTAGGGATATCTTACCCTAAGTATAGGGGGAGACAATCTGAGTACGATCTGTTCATTCCCACCCTTGACCCTCCCTGCGTTGTGTACAGTCTGCTATACTTAGGATTATTTAATCCTAAGTATAGGGGGACGGTCAACTTCTCATTCGTTGATTCCTTCATTCATTTATTTCTTTATTCTTTAGACTTGTCTATACTTAGTACGAGTTATGTCTTCTCTTTTCTCTCCGATCTATGAGGACATAGCTCAAGCTAAGTATAGGGGGGTCGTATATACTGCATATATACTTTAGCCATAACTCGTACTTTCGTATTTTCCTAATAACATGGCTAATAATTCTTTAAAAATTCTTTAAAATTCATTAAAAATCCTTAATAAAAAGATGTGGTTATTCCTCAAATTCTTTTTGTATTTACTGATTAATAAATCAGGTGAAAATGTTTTTTTTGCAAAATGTTTGAAAAATAGTTTGAAAATCTTTGTGAACATCTATTGAAAACTATTTTGAAAATATTTTGTTACATGTTTTCAACCTGTGTAAAAAGGTGTGGTTTGTAAAATTTATGTTCTTTGTATGAAATAAAATGTTTGAAAAATGATTTGCAAATGGTTTGAAAAATGGTTGCAAAAATATTTGAAAAACCTATATATACTGTTTTGAAAAACCGATTGCAAAATGATTTTCAAATGAGTGTACATGTTTGTAAAATGTTTGTAAAAATTATTTTGGACTATAGTCTTCAAAAATTGTTTGAAAAACCTTGTGTCAAATAAGTTTGAGGAATACTAACATCACACCAAAAATCCACTGTATATATATATGTATAAAATTGACCACTTACCCTTGTAAATTCTTAAAATCCACTTCTTGTATATATAAAGAAGCACTCCCGTGTACATATTTTCACCTAGTTTTTAGCCAAAATCTTTTTGTTTCAAAAATTCCCAAAAACATTTGCAAAATTAAAATCCAAAAACATCTGAAAAATCTTTTTGAAAAAGACAAAAAAATTGCATCTGCATATGCATCATCATCATCTTTTTCAAAAATCCATAAAAAGTTCAAAATCTTTGAAAATTGCATCACAAAAATATTTTCTGCATTGCATTGCATAGCATGAGCATTTTTCGGATTGAGTTTGATAGTTGAACAAGTCTAAGTAAAATCCGGAGATTGGAGCTTGATTGGACCTTAAAATCTACCTGATAACAGGAACTTTATAGGAACTGGGTTTGAGGTACCTCAGGTCTAGTTGACTTAATTCTTTGAGGATCACGAGACTTGGTTCAATGGATTCTTGACCGCCTAAGTAGAGTATTTCGGAGCACACGCACGACTCTTGTTGATAATGACCTAACTTGGATACCTGCACCTTTCACATAGCTCTCCACGGATGAGGTGGTGAGGAGGCAGCTTCCTTTAGCTTGGGGTAGCATATGAGGGTAGTACTTCTAGGCGGAACCTCTCTTCTTCTTATAGTGAAGGAAGTGCACCTCAACTTGGTCTAGTGGTGATGAAGGCTAAAGACAGAAGCCGTGGGTTGCAATAAAGCTTCAAAAGAGGGATAGTCTACTGGCTCAAGAGGAAAATTTCTTGTATATGCTGCTCATGTAGATATGTTGTACAGATGCAATTGAAAAAAAAAAAAAAAAAGAACTCCAAAAAAGTGGTGGGTCGGATTGAAAATTTAATAATCCCACCGGAGTATGTATATAGTTCAATAAAGCAAAAGCTTATGGTATCCATGTTACATCTCATGAAGCTAAGCAGCGGGAGACTCAGCTACACTGGCTGAGCTTCCAAAAGTCTATACTTCTTCCCCCTCTTCTTGAGCCGGTTGCAACTTGAACTTAGAAGGGAATACCCCGCTTCTCGAGGAAAGAGTTGCTAGACTGAGGCATTAGAGTTACCAGGTTGGGGGAGGTTGTTTCTTTGTCACTTCTGAGGTGGGGAGCCACATATCACTTACACTGTACAAGTCAGATTCATAGTCGTAAGAGTTTGCGTATGAGTTGAGATATTTCTGACCTGGCTATTGAGGAGACTTGGACAGAGTTTTGGGATACTCAAGGACTGTTGGATTTCAAACTTAGTTCTCATTAAGGTTCCGACCGCACTAAAATTCCCAAGGGTCCGACTTAAGCTCCAAACTTTGATTTTGCGAAGACAAGTTTGATAATCAAGTAAAATCCAAGTTCTTCTTTTTCTTTTCTTTCTTTTTGCACTTATTGCATAAGTGTTTGCTAGGGACTAGCAAAGGTAAAGTATAGGGGGATGATGAATCCACATTTATCATCTTTATTCTATCATTTTGGCACCAAAAACCCTAGCAAATGCCTGTAAATAGCATTAAATCCATCATCTTAGCATCCATGCATGTGCATCCAGATTGTGTATAAATCACTGTAATTAAGGCCAAAATTATAGAATAAATAAAGAAAAGAAAAAGAATAAAATATTGTAAATATTTTATGACCCCAAAACCCCCGAGACCTAGGCATCTTGATGAATAGGTCGACAAGGAATAAGTAGGGGGAGATAAGGTCAGAAATACAGTGTAAATACCTATACAATCTATTCATTCTTTATTCATTTTGGGACCTATTTTTGGTTCCACTTTTTATACACCAAATAAAGAAACTCTGTACATGAAAGTTGTAGATAAATTAGTAAAGAAAAATACAAAATTGATTTCACAAAAAAAATAATGTACAGATAAAAAGTTATGGTCTGAGTAAGAATCCAGAATCCCAACTTCCCAGACCCGTATCTCACAACTGTCAACTCCAAATGCAGCCTACTCACCTTTAATTGTATATAGAATAAAATAATCTATCCAATGGTGGTGGTTTCGCATTTGGCGGAGCTACGGTCTGAAAGTTGAGTTTTGGACCCACATTGTACCTTGTACAGATTAAAATATTCAACTTATTCTTTATTCATTATTTATTCATTTTTATAATTTTATATTGTTGTAAATATTACTTATAATATATATGTACATTAAAATCAGAATAAAATGCAAAGAAATCACAAAATAAAAATACTTGTATAAAAAGTACATAGGTATACTACCTATACTTATACCTGTATAAAACACCTTTATATTTTATTAAATACACAAAACAAACCAGAAAAATACAATAAAAATATATTCATGTATATAAAAGTATGTTATAATTTTATAAAATACTAAATAAAAAATAATAAAGAAACAAAATACATAAAATAAAATAAAATACTAAAATCCATAGGTATTATACCTATACAAGGCTAAAAAGTAAACTTGTAAAAATATGTATCATAAAAATAAATAAAATCATAATAAAATACTACGTAAAATAACAAATAATTTTCATTTTATAACTTTAATTTAATTCGACTTATTTCTATTTTTAAATAAATTAATAAAACATTTTTTATTCTCTTTCTCCTGGTTGGTCCACGTGGACCAACCAGGAGCTTGCGACTGTTGACCGCGGGTCAACAGCCTGTCTTCTTCCTCCCAGCCCGTAGCGCGCGTCTTTTTCCCCCTGTCTTCGCGGCCTTTTTCGAGGGTGCGCCGCTCATCCTCTGCGGCCGCTTCCTTCACGAAACCTCTTCCTCGATCAATCACCTCCATCGCCGACTCCTCAGATCTCCCCAGATCTGCTCGATTCGCTCGTGATCTTCCCTCGAAGTCACGCACTCCACCATCTACTTAACCAGACCCACCTCTTCCTCCCTCCGGTTGAACACCTTCGGTCCACCCTTCCTCGCTCCGCTCGTGCTCTAAGTCTTCCTGGAGGTGACAGCTTCAGCAGCATTCACTCAGCCAGAGCAGAGGAAGTCGGAGGCGTCTCCAGTACCTCCCCCAAACCAGGCGGTCGAGGTAACCTTCCCTCCGATTTATATCGTTGAGGATGCCATCTCCCCTGTTTATTTTGCTTTAGTTAGCTTAGGTTCAGTCTAAGGATCAAAAACCCCAAAAAAATCTCGAGTTTCCTCGCTTCAATCACCGATTCACCCATTTGGCCGGAACGCATCTCCGGCCGACCATCGTCCCGACACTCCACACACCCCCGCTTCCATCCAGAGGTCCAGGCAGTTTGCCCTGGACCTCCTAATCGTTTTTGCAGGTCAAAGTTCTTCGATTCGCGCCTGGAGGCAGTTTTGGAACCTCGCCGGAGCTCGCGAAGCCCCCCCCAGCTCCGCCGACCGCCAGCGAGTACCTCGGCCTTCGCCGAGGTGTTTTGAAGCCACCAGAAGTCACCCGAGACCTGCAGGAGGCTCCTCGTTCATTTTGAAGCTCAATAGCCATCAGAGCTAGCCGGAGGAGCGCGGCGAACTTCGCCCAGCCGGAGCTCCGCCTCGTTCTTCCAGCTGCCTCCACCGCCGTCCGATCGAGGAGACCCTCCAGTTAGAACGTGGGCCGTCAGATCATCAGCGCTCAGCCACCGTCGATCTCGCCCGAGATCTAATCTCAGACGTCCACAGCGAAGCGTCATCGGCCGTCCAGATCGTGCCACGTGTCAAGTGGCCTCTTCATCGCCGTTGGATCGCGCGCCGAGGGTATTTTACATCCTCACCCTCGCGCATTTTTGTATTTAATATTTAGTCTATAAACTTTCGTCTGTAGTTTAAAATATTTTGTAATATTTGCAAGACAAACCCTAGGCTTTGTTTATTTGCGTTTGGGTCCCTCGCCACGTCACCTCACGTGACCTGTACACGTGAGGGGGTGGGCATTTTGCGAGGATACCCTCGGTTGTTTGTGTATTTCGTTTAAGTCCATGAACATGTATGTCAAGTTGTAATCTTTTGGAGAATTTGCATCGAACCCCCCTGAGCTTTGTAATATTGCAAAAATACCCCTCCCAGGCGCGTGCAAGTCACGCGCCCTGGTGGGTAAGTTGCACATCTACCCTTGCGGGTTTGGATATTAATGTTTAATCCTTAAAATGCAAGGTTCAGAGTAATATTTTGTGGAAAAATTGCGTACAAGCCCCTGGATGTTTTAATATTTGCATGTATGCCCTTGCCAGCACTGTTTGATGATTGGAGTCTTGTTCTAATTAATTAAAATATCATTTTAACTCCAAAAATCCCACAAAAATAGGCTTAAGCTCCTGTGCACCTATACTTTCACGCCACCTATTTAGTTTTTGATTTGATTTTAGTTTAATATTTATTAAAAATCAAAAACTCTCATTTTGTGTACTGTCTACCTTAGAAAATACCAAAAAAATATCAAAACACCTCCAAAAATTCCAAAAAAATCACCTAGTGTCTATTTTATCATCTTTTAGTGTCAGTCCAAAAATCATTAAAAATCTCAAAACAAAAACACTAAAAATTTAAAAACACTTAAAAACTTCAAAAAAATATAAAAAACAGTAGAAAAACCCAAAAATTGCAAACTCAGCTTCTGTTTCTTCCTTATTTTGTTACTTTTATTAGAAAAATAGTGTGAAACAATTTTGCTACTGGTTGGTATTTTTAACTTGCATTTTTGTCACAGCCAGCCCTTATTTCCACTGTTTGCCTTATTTCAGACTTTAAAAATACCAAAAACATCTTGAAAAAGCCCCAAAAATCACAAAAACAGTAAAAAACCTTAAAAATACCAAAAACATTTATTTTCTGAATTTTGGAGCATTTTTGTGCATTTTTATAAATATCCTACCTTGCCTTTTACTATATTGCATTTACTTTCCAATATTGAAAAAGAAAATAAAAAAATATAAAATATAAAATCTAAAAATCAGAAAATCAAAAAGCAAAATACAAAATTAAAAATTAAATAAAAAAAAAATTTAAAAATTAAAAACCCACAAAAATTGTAGTTGCTTGCTTGCTTAGTGTAGACACTTTACACACACATTCACTTGAGCACAATTTTTGAATTACCCTGTTTGCTCCCTGTGTTCGAACTCTCTACGTACTTGCATCTATACATCTTTTATGTAGAGTTAAAAATAAATTTTAACTCACACCTGTTTTTCATTGCTTGATTTGCTTGTGGGTTATTTGTTGATTAAACCAGGATTTTGTAGTGGTTAAGACACCGACTGTTGACTCGCCTTGTGAGTCAATACAACCGCTCTCGATCCCGCGTTTATCAAATGGCACCGTTGCCGGGGAGCAACAGCGAGTAGTTTATTTCTTTAGTGATTGTGTGTTGATTGTTTACCATAGCTGCATTTACCTCTCTTACACTCTTAGTATATTTTGATTGAGCTTTCTGACCATTCTCTTTTCTTGTCTTCTTGCGAGGGACCGCGGAGCAAGGCGGATCGCCTAGGTGACCCGAAGCAACCTTGGGACGCGGAGCCGGCTATTCTTTAGCCAAGCCGGCAGTAGAGAGCAGGAGGAGTGAGATTGAGTGGTAGTCTAGCTTGCATTTATTTTTGTGAGAGAGAGACTATTAAATTGTAATAATACAGGTACCTTGGACACTTGAACATTCGGGCCTAATTTCCGGGTGTTTGTTCACCCGGGGGCTCACCGCGGTTTTTATCGTGTTTTGACCGCTTGTCATTTTCCGGTTTTGTGTTTATTTTTCATTTTCTTTTTGTGGATTGAGCTCCTAGATCTAGGTCCTGCTTGACTCGAGTAGAATAGGTCCAAACACTTAATTATCTTTGCATGCTCCTATAGTCACGTTTTGGACTTAGACTAATTAAACAGTTAGCGAGTAGCTTCCAAATCCACGCGCCGCGAGCTCATACCCGAACAAGCGCTTTCTCCTACTCCAAATGTGTTGGGCAGAGGAGGGGTGAGCCAAGACCGGACACTCGGATTAGAAGTTATTAGCTAACTTGTGGTTCTTCACGCTAGCAGTTGCCTAATCTAGGACGATTTCCGTGTGCATATCGGCATATAGTATAGGTTTAAAAATTCTGCTTTGCATCCCGCATGGAGAGAGCTGGGATTCGCTGTAAGTCTTCTTACTTTGCACGCATCATTTAGGCACAAAGGTGAGATCTCCATCTTTGTGTCGACTTGCACAGCTTTTCCGACTCTTTTTCTCCCTCTGTTTTTGGACAAAGTAGGACCAAAAAGAAAAAAAAAATACAAAAACGTTAGGCGCTTGTTTGAATTTACTCAAAAGAAGCGATAACACCAAAAAAATTAAAAAAGGGACTGCTAAAGAAAACTTGACCAAAATAAAAAAGGTAATTGGATTCATTGCTTGGGGTGAGTAATACCCTCACTTGTATTCAGGTTGCATGGGAAGGTCTCCTTCCAAGTGAGGTGAGCGCTTCGTAAGGATTAGAGCCAAAAACCCAGCTTGTGGCTGCCTTGTGTATCGCCTGGATTACCGAAGTATTGGCGCTTCTATCGTACGTAGTCGAGTAGGGCTTGGTCACCATTGGTGACTCACTACTGTGTGAGCATCGACCTCGTCCGAAGTATCGAGCATAGGCCACGCCTTCACGGGGGTGTCTGTCTCACCGGCTGCGTCCGAGTAGGTTCTTGCACGTGCACGGGTGATTCCGTTGCGAGCGAGTTCCGAAGTATCAGTTTCTCCTATTGGCTTCCTCTCTTATTCTTTGGCTGAGTAGGGATCCAGGAAGGGTTACAAGGACCTCAACTGCACAAGCTACAGGTTACACAGGAGGAGGACAAGTACGGGATACTTTTCCGGCAGTACTCTCTCTCCTATAGGCGTAGCGTTCTAAGGACTCGTTCAAAGATAAATATCTGAATCAAGTTAAAAATTGAAAAGATAAAAGCCGAACCTTCACGGCTTCATGTGTTGAGTTGGTGAACTTACCCTTGCCTTGTGTTTGATTGCTAGATTTGTTTAGGTCAAGATAAAAAACACAGCACAATTGTGCGCAATTTTGTTGCATCTTACTCTTATTCTTCTTTTTCTTCCCTTGCCCTTCCTCTCCTCTTCTCAATAATCAAGATGATGGGACGGAGATCTCTTAGGCCGACCCTGTCGGCACCGCTATCCCGCACTCCTCCTTATTCATCTAGGACTACCTCGGAGAGTCCGCTCTCCGAGCCTGAGTATACATCCGCCCTGTTCCCCCTCGACCATTCTTCCCATTCTCCCTCTCTCAGTCCAATTATTTCAGATTTCAGTGCATCACAGAGTTCAGATCATTCTACAGCACCTGAGATGGCCTCTTTTGCTTTTACAGAAGATCCAGTCATGTCGGACAGAGGCGAGCATGAAGATGATCATGAGCACCCTCCATTCGTATTTGATCAGGCAGCCATCAACAATTCGTTGTTAGCATCCCTGGAAACCATGCAGAGACAGATCCGAGACCAGGGAACATTTATGGGTGATCTCATGCGAGAGATAGCGCAGATGAGAGAAGACCGTGCTGGCGGAGAAGGTGGAGGAGGAGGAGGACCCGATGCAGGAGGAGACAATCCAGGCGGCGAGAGACCGCCACAGACCATCATGAGGGAATTGCATAACCCAGCTTCATCCCTCACTCACCGATGGATTCGACTCCCACCTATCCATGGAGACTTCGAGCTTCGGCACAACACAATTCAGATGCTACCCAAGTTCCATGGGTTGCCGACCGAAGAGCCGCACCTCCACCTCCAAGAATTCAAGATGATTTGCAGCACCATCCATGATCGGTTGATAACCGAGGACACAATCAAGATGATCGCCTTTCCATTCTCTTTGGTTGACAGAGCCGCCTATTGGCTCAAACATCTTGGGCGTTTCGTCGACACATGGGCAGATCTCCGGGCCGCATTCCTGAAGAAGTACTATCCTCTCGGCCGGACCAACGCAGCTCGAGCCATGATCAGCAACTTCGTCATGATCCCAAATGAACAGTTCCATGAAGCCTGGGATCGATTCAGAGAGCTCATCGACCGGTGTCCCCACCATGATATCTCCAAGCCCAATCTCGTTCAGAGTTTCTTTTGCGGGCTGACACCGGAGCTGCAGGGGCTAGTGAACGCCTCGTGCGGTGGGTCTTATTTCTCCAAGGGAGAGGACGACGTCTGGGCCATCTACGAAGGCATGGCAGAAAACTCCACAGTGATGACCCAGGCCCGAGTCTATACACAGCAGAAGCCCCCGCAAGGAGCGGGATCATTTCAGAGGATCGCTTGCATCGATGCCGGTCCCAACACAGTGTCGGTAGCCGCAGCCCAAGCCGAATCAGCCGCAGCCGATATGGGCATCATCAGTGAAAAGCTGGACCGCATGGAGATCCTTGAGAAGAAACAAAATCAAGGCATGGCCCAGATGGACCAGATTGCCAAAACCATGAGTGACCTAAAAACCCAAATGCTGTGCATTCAGGAGGCCCAATCGCACTCCCAACAGCCTC
Source organism: Ottelia alismoides (assembly GCA_037367405.1). Lineage (NCBI taxonomy): Eukaryota > Viridiplantae > Streptophyta > Magnoliopsida > Alismatales > Hydrocharitaceae > Ottelia > Ottelia alismoides. The sequence goes on from JAZKJV010009974.1 coordinate 67,079, forward strand.
CTAGGTCACAGGTTGCATCCCGCGGCAGCAACTCCAACCAGGCCTCTGCCTCATACCGTCAGGTAAACCATATCCAGGCAGAGCTGGTTCCCTTGCTGCAGTACCATCCAGAGCAACCGCCATCTTCGGACACGCAGATGGTGGTCTATCAGCCGGAGCAACCACTGGCAGTTCTACCTCCACCCTCCTTTGAGCAGGAACCATTGATGGAAGTCAATGGGATTTGGTACGACCGGTACCCTCAGCCCGCAATTCGTCGGGATCACCCCGGATTCCGTTGGGGCAACGGTGGATCCTCTTCCCAACAGCAGAACCCTGCCCAAGGATACCAGAACAGCCAGCCACAACAGCAACACCAGCAGCCCCAGTATGCCCAACCGCAGCAATATCACAGTGGTCCTCGTCCCAACTATCAGGGACAACAGTGGAGGCAGCGCGAGCAGCCTCAGCGTTTTCAGAACCAGCCTCCCCAGTACCAGCAGCAGCAACCTCGTTTCCAGCAGGGAAACTCATCCGGTTCTCAGCACCACTCCTTTGAGAACCCCGCTCTTGATGATCTTGCCCGCTTGCTTTCTGAACAGCAAGCCTCCTTCAGGCAAGAAATGGATGAATTCCGGCAGGAAATGAGGGAGATAATCAAAGGCAAAGCCGCCATACCAGCTCAGATCGAACCAAACCCTAATAATTTCAAAAGAAAACCTGAGCAGGTAGAATTTTCTGAGGATACCCCTCCTAGTGACCATGAGAATGATGTGAATAATATCTATTATGATGCTGATTTTGTTACTACTAGGAGCGGTAGGATACCCGCCGCCGGCGTCTCTTCTGAGCGACAACCGGATGCAGAACCAGGAGCGCCAGAGGAGCAGAGAAGCGGTGCTGATGCCGCTCATGATGATGTTGACGGCGGTGCTGATGCCGTCGTGATACCAGATGAAGACGGTGGTGCTGATGTCACCATTTTTGATGCAGAACATGAAAGCGGTGCTGATGCCGCAGAGACAGGTGCCAGTGGTGGTACTGAGGCCACCACATCTCCTTTTGTTGAAACTCCAGCTGTGGTGTCACCACGTTTTGTATCTTTGGACTGTGATCAAAACAAAAACAACAAAAATATGAATAAAGAAAAGGTTTCTGTTCAAATTACGGATCCATATGTATTGAATGATGATGTTGGTATGGATTCCCCTTCTTCACAGGCACAGGAACCTATTTCTAGTCCTCCATCTGAGGAGGCCCCTACTATCCCCTTCCCAGAGGCACTTCACCGGGCGAAGGGGAATAAAAAAGAAAATCCAAAAAAGAACCAGGAGTTAGAGTTCGGCAACCAGATGATCGACAGATTTCACATTCAGCTGACTCTACGAGAGGCATTTGAGCATATCCCTTTCTTCAAGAAGAATTTGAAAGAAACAACCACTGTCAGAAGAAAGCGGAGGCACAGAGATCAGATCCATATGCTCACACATGACACTTGCTGCACCATTCAGAACAAGTTGCCAGCCAAGAGACCAGATGCAGGAGCTCCCTATGTCAGATGCGAGATTCAAGAGCAACAGTTTGATCGTACTCTATTAGACAGCGGCTCTTCAATCAATCTCCTCCCGGCAGCCTTACTCAAGCAATTTGAGTTCGGCACTCTTCATCGAAGCAGAACAGTCCTTCAGTTTGCTGATAGGTCGATAAAGAGGCCGAAGGGGTTGTTGAAAGACGTGGTCGTTACCATTCAGGGCCTGAAATTCCCCGTGGACTTCGTTGTGTTGGACATGGAGATCCCTGAGTCGGTAACCGATGCCCCCATCATACTCGGACGCCCATTCTTGGCCACAGCCAAGGCGGTGACCGACCATGATTGCGGGAAGGTATGTTTTCGCGTAGAGGGTGAGACCATACAAATAGAGACGATCGAGGAGACCAGAGCCAGAGAGTTAGAATGCTCCGAGCAGTCCAGCGAAGCCGCGCAGATGACAGAGGAAGAGCTAGACGTCCACCAGGTTCGTGATTTTGAAATGACTGATGATGAATCTAACTGGAAAGACCCTGTAGCACCGACTCTCGCCTTGCCTACCGAATCATTGTACCTCAAGCTCATGGCAATCGAAAGTCGGGAGAGCACATTCCTGGATACGGACACACCTGAGGCTGACAGCATCGCGACGAGTGGTGCCGATCATTTCAATTCCTGTTCTTCTATTTCTGATCCCTCGTATTCAGACATTGATTGGGCCTATTTTGATGATCCGTTGTCTTGTCTGATTCATTCTGAACCAGCAACCATGACAGAGTGCGAGCCCGTACAATACATTGATAATTCAGTCAGCCGCCTTTCGTCAGAAATTCATGCCGAGCGAGAGTTCTCTCATGCAGACCTTGTGGCATTCACACAGACATATCAGAAGCCAGATCTGCCACCTCCCAGTTGTCCTGAAAGAAAACCTCTGCCGCAATCAATGAAGTATAGATTCCTTGCAGGTGAGCCTGAAATGCACCCAGTCATTATCTCAGCAGATTTGACTGGAGAACAAGAATCTCGTCTGATGGAGGTTCTTGAAAGAAACCGCAAGGCAATCGGTTGGAATATAGCTGACCTCAAGGGGCTGAGCCCGAAGCTGTGCTCCCACCACATCTATCTCGAGGATGACGCTAAGCCATCGCGCGAATTCCAGCGACGGCTGAACCCGAATCTTCGAGAGGTTGTCATGAAAGAAATCTCAAAGTGGTGGAGTGCTGATTTCATCTATCCCATCTCCGACTCAAAATGGGTAAGTCCGTTACACGTGGTGCCCAAGAAGACGGGTATCACAACAGTTGTCAACGAGTTCGGAGAGGAGGTCGCTACCAGAGTACCAACTTCTTGGAGGGTCTGTGTGGACTACAGACGATTAAATGAGGCCACCAAGAAGGATCACTTCCCGCTGCCCTTCCTTGATCAGATTATCGAGTGGTTAGCCGGGAAGAGCCATTACTGTTTTCTTGATGGGTACTCTGGATATAATCAAGTGGCCATTGCGCCCGAAGACCAGGAGAAAACGACATTCACCTGTCCGTTTGGGACTTATGCTTTCAGACGGATGCCCTTTGGTCTATGTAACGCTCCAGCGACATTCCAAAGGTGCATGTTGTCCATCTTCTCGGACATGGTGGGTAACTGTTTAGAGGTCTTCATGGATGACTTCTCGGTCTATGGCGACGGGTTTGATGCCTGTCTTGACTGCCTAGACCGTGTGCTGAAGCGCTGCATAGAGGTCAATCTTGTATTATCCTGGGAGAAGAGTCATTTCATGATGACTCAAGGGACGGTCCTTGGGCATATCGTCTCCAACAGAGGCATGGAGGTCGATCCTGCCAAGGTGGATATCATCAGAAAACTCAATCCGCCGTCCAATTTGCGTCAGTTACGGTCTTTTCTGGGGCATGTCGGTTTCTACCGACGGTTTATTCAGGACTTCAGTCGAATTGCCCGACCGTTGACTGACTTGCTAACCAAAGACACCGAGTTTATTATCAATGATAAGTGTCTTGAATCATTTGAGACTCTCAAGAATATGGTTGTCTCAGCTCCTGTCCTTCAGCCACCCGATTGGTCTCTTCCATTCGAGATCATGACGGATGCTTCAGATTTTGCCGTTGGGGCTGTTCTTGGACAGAGGAGGGATGGTTTACCCTTTGCCATTCACTACGCCAGCCGGACCTTAGATGCCGCTCAAAGGAATTACACTGTGACTGAAAAAGAAATGCTGGCCGTAGTCTTCGCTCTTGATAAGTATCGATCTTACATTCTCGGATCGAGAGTAACTGTGTACACCGATCATACCGCCATCCGGTACTTAATGGCCAAGAAGGATGCCAAAGCACGCCTTACCAGATGGATCCTTCTACTCCAGGAATTTGATATTGAAATTAAGGACAAACCTGGAGTCAAGAATGTGGTGGCGGATCATCTCTCCAGATTGGAGGATCTGGAGGAATCTGAGCCCAGCGCACCTATATCAGAGACGTTTCCAGATGAGGCGATCTTGGCTGTCACCTCACTCCCGTGGTATGCTGACTTTGTAAACTATCTTGTTGCCAAGACAGTCCCTCAAGGTTGGCCCAGGCAGAAACTTGAGACCTTCCTAGCTAAGGCCAAGTTTTATCATTGGGAGGATCCCATCCTTTATCATGAAGGAGGGGATAGTATCTGGAGGAGGTGCATTCCTCAAGAAGAGCAGCATAGCGTCCTCACATACTGCCACAAGCTTGAGGCAGGAGGACATCATTCAGGAAAAAGGACAGCACAAAAGGTGCTTCAATCCGGCCTATGGTGGCCTACTCTCTTCAAGGATTCTGATGAGTTCGTGAAGGGATGTACTGACTGTCAGAAAATGGGAACCTGCGGACAGAGAGACATGATGCCCATGCAACCCATTCACTTCTGTGAGGTTTTTGATGCATGGGGGATTGATTTCATGGGCCCATTTCCTAAGAGTCAGGGATTCGAGCATATTTTGCTCGCTGTAGATTATGTCAGTCGATGGGTTGAGGCCATCCCCGCCCGAGCCGCAGATGCTAAAACCGTTTGCAAATTCTTGAGGAAAAATATCATTTCACGGTTCGGGGTACCTAGAGTTTTGATTTCTGACGGGGGGTCTCATTTCATCAATGACAAAGTTAGGGCCCTTGCTGACGAGTTCGGTATTGACCATCGGGTTGCCACTCCTTATCACCCTCAGACTAATGGTCTTGCTGAAGTATCGAATCGGGAGATAAAGACGATCTTGCAGAAAGTTGTCCGCCCAGACCGAAAGGATTGGTCACAACTTTTGGACTCGGTCCTATGGGCTTATCGGACCTCTTTCAAAAATCCGTTAGGGACATCTCCTTTTCGTCTCGTCTATGGCAAGCCGTGCCATTTGCCAGTGGAAATCAAGCACAAATCTTTATGGGCAGTTACTGAGTTACTTTTGGATCCTGAAAGTGTAGGAGATCAGAGACGAGCAGAATTGGCAGCCCTGGAAGAACTAAGAGACACAGCCTTTTCCAACAGCCTACAGTACAAAGAAAAAGTGAAGACATGGCACGATTCGCATATCAGCCATAAACAGTTTGAGCCAGATCAGAAAGTATGGTTGTTTGATTCCAGGCTGAAATTATTCCCAGGGAAGTTGCAGAGCAAGTGGAAAGGTCCGTATGTGATTAGGAAGGTACATGACAATGGCAGTATTGATATATCCGAACCGTCATCTTCTTCTACCTTCCGCGTCAATGGTCAACGCTTGAAACTATATCTTGATCATGATCCGCCGACCATTGACGTTGCCCCCATTCTTCTGGTATGAGATGTGTTCTTTGACTCATATAATTCTGCATCTCATACATGGTGATCAACTCCATCTTCCGCTGTACAGATCCATCTGTTTATATCACTTGGTTTTCTTATTTTCTACCGAAACGGTGCCACCCTTGTAGACAGTCTTCTATACTTAGGACGTACTTTGTCCTAAGTATAGGGGGGTTGGCACCCCGAGTTTTTCTCATTCATCTCGATCCTCTCCATTGTCTCCTCTTCTTTTCTATACTTAGGGATATCTTACCCTAAGTATAGGGGGAGACAATCTGAGTACGATCTGTTCATTCCCACCCTTGACCCTCCCTGCGTTGTGTACAGTCTGCTATACTTAGGATTATTTAATCCTAAGTATAGGGGGGACGGTCAACTTCTCATTCGTTGATTCCTTCATTCATTTATTTCTTTATTCTTTAGACTTGTCTATACTTAGTACGAGTTATGTCTTCTCTTTTCTCTCCGATCTATGAGGACATAGCTCAAGCTAAGTATAGGGGGGTCGTATATACTGCATATATACTTTAGCCATAACTCGTACTTTCGTATTTTCCTAATAACATGGCTAATAATTCTTTAAAAATTCTTTAAAATTCATTAAAAATCCTTAATAAAAAGATGTGGTTATTCCTCAAATTCTTTTTGTATTTACTGATTAATAAATCAGGTGAAAATGTTTTTTTTGCAAAATGTTTGAAAAATAGTTTGAAAATCTTTGTGAACATCTATTGAAAACTATTTTGAAAATATTTTGTTACATGTTTTCAACCTGTGTAAAAAGGTGTGGTTTGTAAAATTTATGTTCTTTGTATGAAATAAAATGTTTGAAAAATGATTTGCAAATGGTTTGAAAAATGGTTGCAAAAATATTTGAAAAACCTATATATACTGTTTTGAAAAACCGATTGCAAAATGATTTTCAAATGAGTGTACATGTTTGTAAAATGTTTGTAAAAATTATTTTGGACTATAGTCTTCAAAAATTGTTTGAAAAACCTTGTGTCAAATAAGTTTGAGGAATACTAACATCACACCAAAAATCCACTGTATATATATATGTATAAAATTGACCACTTACCCTTGTAAATTCTTAAAATCCACTTCTTGTATATATAAAGAAGCACTCCCGTGTACATATTTTCACCTAGTTTTTAGCCAAAATCTTTTTGTTTCAAAAATTCCCAAAAACATTTGCAAAATTAAAATCCAAAAACATCTGAAAAATCTTTTTGAAAAAGACAAAAAAAAATTGCATCTGCATATGCATCATCATCATCTTTTCAAAAATCCATAAAAAGTTCAAAATCTTTGAAAATTGCATCACAAAAATATTTTCTGCATTGCATTGCATAGCATGAGCATTTTTCGGATTGAGTTTGATAGTTGAACAAGTCTAAGTAAAATCCGGAGATTGGAGCTTGATTGGACCTTAAAATCTACCTGATAACAGGAACTTTATAGGAACTGGGTTTGAGGTACCTCAGGTCTAGTTGACTTAATTCTTTGAGGATCACGAGACTTGGTTCAATGGATTCTTGACCGCCTAAGTAGAGTATTTCGGAGCACACGCACGACTCTTGTTGATAATGACCTAACTTGGACACCTGCACCTTTCACATAGCTCTCCACGGATGAGGTGGTGAGGAGGCAGCTTCCTTTAGCTTGGGGTAGCATATGAGGGTAGTACTTCTAGGCGGAACCTCTCTTCTTCTTATAGTGAAGGAAGTGCACCTCAACTTGGTCTAGTGGTGATGAAGGCTAAAGACAGAAGCCGTGGGTTGCAATAAAGCTTCAAAAGAGGGATAGTCTACTGGCTCAAGAGGAAAATTTCTTGTATATGCTGCTCATGTAGATATGTTGTACAGATGCAATTGAAAAAAAAAAAAAAAAGAACTCCAAAAAAGTGGTGGGTCGGATTGAAAATTTAATAATCCCACCGGAGTATGTATATAGTTCAATAAAGCAAAAGCTTATGGTATCCATGTTACATCTCATGAAGCTAAGCAGCGGGAGACTCAGCTACACTGGCTGAGCTTCCAAAAGTCTATACTTCTTCCCCCTCTTCTTGAGCCGGTTGCACTTGAACTTAGAAGGGAATACCCCGCTTCTCGAGGAAAGAGTTGCTAGACTGAGGCATTAGAGTTACCAGGTTGGGGGAGGTTGTTTCTTTGTCACTTCTGAGGTGGGGAGCCACATATCACTTACACTGTACAAGTCAGATTCATAGTCGTAAGAGTTTGCGTATGAGTTGAGATATTTCTGACCTGGCTATTGAGGAGACTTGGACAGAGTTTTGGGATACTCAAGGACTGTTGGATTTCAAACTTAGTTCTCATTAAGGTTCCGACCGCACTAAAATTCCCAAGGGTCCGACTTAAGCTCCAAACTTTGATTTTGCGAAGACAAGTTTGATAATCAAGTAAAATCCAAGTTCTTCTTTTTCTTTTCTTTCTTTTTGCACTTATTGCATAAGTGTTTGCTAGGGACTAGCAAAGGTAAAGTATAGGGGGATGATGAATCCACATTTCATCATCTTTATTCTATCATTTTGGCACCAAAAACCCTAGCAAATGCCTGTAAATAGCATTAAATCCATCATCTTAGCATCCATGCATGTGCATCCAGATTGTGTATAAATCACTGTAATTAAGGCCAAAATTATAGAATAAATAAAGAAAAGAAAAAGAATAAAATATTGTAAATATTTTATGACCCAAAACCCCCGAGACCTAGGCATCTTGATGAATAGGTCGACAAGGAATAAAGTAGGGGGAGATAAGGTCAGAAATACAGTGTAAATACCTATACAATCTATTCATTCTTTATTCATTTTGGGACCTATTTTTGGTTCCACTTTTTATACACCAAATAAAGAAACTCTGTACATGAAAGTTGTAGATAAATTAGTAAAGAAAAATACAAAATTGATTTCACAAAAAAAATAATGTACAGATAAAAAGTTATGGTCTGAGTAAGAATCCAGAATCCCAACTTCCCAGACCCGTATCTCACAACTGTCAACTCCAAATGCAGCCTACTCACCTTTAATTGTATATAGAATAAAATAATCTATCCAATGGTGGTGGTTTCGCATTTGGCGGAGCTACGGTCTGAAAGTTGAGTTTTGGACCCACATTGTACCTTGTACAGATTAAAATATTCAACTTATTCTTTATTCATTATTTATTCATTTTTATAATTTTATATTGTTGTAAATATTACTTATAATATATATGTACATTAAAATCAGAATAAAAATGCAAAGAAATCACAAAATAAAAATACTTGTATAAAAAGTACATAGGTATACTACCTATACTTATACCTGTATAAAACACCTTTATATTTTATTAAATACACAAAACAAACCAGAAAAATACAATAAAAATATATTCATGTATATAAAAGTATGTTATAATTTTATAAAATACTAAATAAAAATAATAAAGAAACAAAATACATAAAATAAAATAAAATACTAAAATCCATAGGTATTATACCTATACAAGGCTAAAAAGTAAACTTGTAAAAATATGTATCATAAAAATAAATAAAAATCATAATAAAATACTACGTAAAATAACAAATAATTTTCATTTTATAACTTTAATTTAATTCGACTTATTTCTATTTTTAAATAAATTAATAAAACATTTTTTATTCTCTTTCTCCTGGTTGGTCCACGTGGACCAACCAGGAGCTTGCGACTGTTGACCGGCGGGTCAACAGCCTGTCTTCTTCCTCCCAGCCCGTAGCGCGCGTCTTTTTCCCCCTGTCTTCGCGCCTTTTTCGAGGGTGCGCCGCTCATCCTCTGCGGCCGCTTCCTTCACGAAACCTCTTCCTCGATCAATCACCTCCATCGCCGACTCCTCAGATCTCCCCAGATCTGCTCGATTCGCTCGTGATCTTCCCTCGAAGTCACGCACTCCACCATCTACTTAACCAGACCCACCTCTTCCTCCCTCCGGTTGAACACCTTCGGTCCACCCTTCCTCGCTCCGCTCGTGCTCTAAGTCTTCCTGGAGGTGACAGCTTCAGCAGCATTCACTCAGCCAGAGCAGAGGAAGTCGGAGGCGTCTCCAGTACCTCCCCCAAACCAGGCGGTCGAGGTAACCTTCCCTCCGATTTATATCGTTGAGGATGCCATCTCCCCTGTTTATTTTGCTTTAGTTAGCTTAGGTTCAGTCTAAGGATCAAAAACCCCAAAAAAATCTCGAGTTTCCTCGCTTCAATCACCGATTCACCCATTTGGCCGGAACGCATCTCCGGCCGACCATCGTCCCGACACTCCACACACCCCCGCTTCCATCCAGAGGTCCAGGCAGTTTGCCCTGGACCTCCTAATCGTTTTTGCAGGTCAAAGTTCTTCGATTCGCGCCTGGAGGCAGTTTTGGAACCTCGCCGGAGCTCGCGAAGCCACCCCCAGCTCCGCCGACCGCCAGCGAGTACCTCGGCCTTCGCCGAGGTGTTTTGAAGCCACCAGAAGTCACCCGAGACCTGCAGGAGGCTCCTCGTTCATTTTGAAGCTCAATAGCCATCAGAGCTAGCCGGAGGAGCGCGGCGAACTTCGCCCAGCCGGAGCTCCGCCTCGTTCTTCCAGCTGCCTCCACCGCCGTCCGATCGAGGAGACCCTCCAGTTAGAACGTGGGCCGTCAGATCATCAGCGCTCAGCCACCGTCGATCTCGCCCGAGATCTAATCTCAGACGTCCACAGCGAAGCGTCATCGGCCGTCCAGATCGTGCCACGTGTCAAGTGGCCTCTTCATCGCCGTTGGATCGCGCGCCGAGGGTATTTTACATCCTCACCCTCGCGCATTTTTGTATTTAATATTTAGTCTATAAACTTTCGTCTGTAGTTTAAAATATTTTGTAATATTTGCAAGACAAACCCTAGGCTTTGTTTATTTGCGTTTGGGTCCCTCGCCACGTCACCTCACGTGACCTGTACACGTGAGGGGGTGGGCATTTTGCGAGGATACCCTCGGTTGTTTGTGTATTTCGTTTAAGTCCATGAACATGTATGTCAAGTTGTAATCTTTTGGAGAATTTGCATCGAACCCCCCTGAGCTTTGTAATATTGCAAAAATACCCCTCCCAGGCGCGTGCAAGTCACGCGCCCTGGTGGGTAAGTTGCACATCTACCCTTGCGGGTTTGGATATTAATGTTTAATCCTTAAAATGCAAGGTTCAGAGTAATATTTTGTGGAAAAATTGCGTACAAGCCCCTGGATGTTTTAATATTTGCATGTATGCCCTTGCCAGCACTGTTTGATGATTGGAGTCTTGTTCTAATTAATTAAAATATCATTTTAACTCCAAAAATCCCACAAAAATAGGCTTAAGCTCCTGTGCACCTATACTTTCACGCCACCTATTTAGTTTTTGATTTGATTTTAGTTTAATATTTATTAAAAATCAAAAACTCTCATTTTGTGTACTGTCTACCTTAGAAAATACCAAAAAAATATCAAAACACCTCCAAAAATTCCAAAAAAATCACCTAGTGTCTATTTTATCATCTTTTAGTGTCAGTCCAAAAATCATTAAAAATCTCAAAACAAAAACACTAAAAATTTAAAAACACTTAAAAACTTCAAAAAAATATAAAAAACAGTAGAAAAACCCAAAAATTGCAAACTCAGCTTCTGTTTCTTCCTTATTTTGTTACTTTTATTAGAAAAATAGTGTGAAACAATTTTGCTACTGGTTGGTATTTTTAACTTGCATTTTTGTCACAGCCAGCCCTTATTTCCACTGTTTGCCTTATTTCAGACTTTAAAAATACCAAAAACATCTTGAAAAAGCCCCAAAAATCACAAAAACAGTAAAAAACCTTAAAAATACCAAAAACATTTATTTTCTGAATTTTGGAGCATTTTTGTGCATTTTTATAAATATCCTACCTTGCCTTTTACTATATTGCATTTACTTTCCAATATTGAAAAAGAAAATAAAAAAATATAAAATATAAAATCTAAAAATCAGAAAATCAAAAAGCAAAATACAAAATTAAAAATTAAATAAAAAAAAAATTTAAAAATTAAAAACCCACAAAAATTGTAGTTGCTTGCTTGCTTAGTGTAGACACTTTACACACACATTCACTTGAGCACAATTTTTGAATTACCCTGTTTGCTCCCTGTGTTCGAACTCTCTACGTACTTGCATCTATACATCTTTTATGTAGAGTTAAAAATAAATTTTAACTCACACCTGTTTTTCATTGCTTGATTTGCTTGTGGGTTATTTGTTGATTAAACCAGGATTTTGTAGTGGTTAAGACACCGACTGTTGACTCGCCTTGTGAGTCAATACAACCGCTCTCGATCCCGCGTTTATCAGTCATCACTACACCCACCGTCGTCCAAACACCTGCACCTGATGTGACTACACCTATTCTGGCTGACCCTAAGGACCAAGACCTTGATGAGACGATTAGAGACTTTTATTGCATGTTGGATTCCACTGAGACCCAAGAATTCCTCTCTAAGGAGGAGGACTTGGAAAGTATGGACCTCGGAGTTCCTTCTTCTGGGAGTTGGCATTGTGTTGATGACATCCACGGGATTGACATGATTGACACCATTGAACGGAGGGAAGATATTGCTGAGACTAAGGAAAAATTTGATTTGGTTGCTTTTATTCAGGAATTGGGGCCTTTTGATGAAAAAGATGACCTGGTTGAAACTGTAGAGGACGAACATAGTTCGACTACATCCACTGATGAGTTCGTGCCTTTTGATTTTGACCTGGACGAGACCTCACAGGATGACACTGACTACACTTCTTCCGATTATGAGTTTATCTCTTTTTACGATGACATTAACCATACTCCCAAGGCCGTACCTAGTTGTACTACTTCCTCTCACCCTTTTGTGCCTCCTCACTCTAGGACGACTGAGGACCCTCACCCTGTCGACCCTGATCAGTTTGTGTCATCTAAGGACCCCTATGTCGACTTGCACCATACCGGATCTATATCTCAGGGATCCCGCAAGAAGGTTCGTTTTCTACCTTTTTGATCCTTTGTACATTCTTCTCTATCTTTTCCCATCTTCTCATCTCTTTTCTTCTTTTCCTTTTCTATTTTCTTTATCTACCGAAAAGGTGTCGCCCCTTTTTGTTAGTCTTCTATACTTAGGATGTACTTTGTCCTAAGTATAGGGGTGTGCACCCCAAGATCTTCTATTCTTTGGTCCTCTCCATTGTCTCCTCTTCGTATCTATACTTTGGGATATCTCCCTAAGAATAGGGGGAGACAGTCCGAGTACAATCTGTTCATTCCCACCCTTGACCCTCCTTATTTTGTGTACAGTATGTTATACTTGGAATTATTTGATCCTAAGTATAGGGGGACGGTCAACTTCTCATTCGTTCATTCAATTCTCTATTCCTTTATTCTTTAGATGTTTCTATACTCAGTACGAGTTATGTCTTCTCTTTTCTTCTCTTATCTATGAGGACATAGCTCAAGCTAAGTATATGGGGGTTGTATATACTTCGTATATACTTTATCCATAACTCGTACTTTCATATTTTACTTAATAATTATAGCTAATTATACTATTAAAATTCCTTAAAAAACTTAATAAAAATATGTTTATTATTCCTCAAATTCTTTTTGTATTTACTGATCAATAAATCATGAGAAATTTTTTTTGAAAAATCTTTTGAAAACTATTTGGAAAATATTTTGTTACATATTTTCAACCTTTGTAAAATATTTTTTTGAATATTTTATTTTCTTGGCGTGAAATAAAATATTTGAAAAATTATTTGCAAGTGGTTTGAAAAATGGTTGCAAAAATATTTGAAAAATCTATATATACTGTTTGGAAAACCTTTGCAAAATGATTTTCAAATGCGTGTACATTTTTGTAAAAAGTGTTTGTACAAAAATTTATTTTGGACTATAGTTTTCCAAAATTATTTGAAAAAGCTTTTTCAAATAAGTTTGAGGAATATAGGTATCACACTAAAATTCTTTTTATATATATATGATTGACCACTTACCCCTTGTAAATTCTTAAAACTTAATTCTTGTAAATATCAGATGCATCCCTGTGTTAATATTTGTTTCTAGTTTTTAGACAAAATCATTTGTTTTTCAAAAAACCAAAAACATTTGCAAAATTAAAAATATCAAAAACATTTGAAAAATCTTTTTGAAAAACCCAAAAAATGCATATGCATCATCTTTTCAAAAAATCCATAAAAGTTCAAAATCTTTGAAAATTGCATCACAAAAATATTTTCTACATTCTGCATAGCATTTGCATAGCATTAGCATTTTTCGGATGAGTTTGATAATTGCATAAGTCTAAGTAAAATCCGAAGATTGGAGCTTGGTTGGACCTGAAAATCAACCTAATTAATATGAACCTTATAGGAACCGGAATTGAGCTTGGTTTTGTTGACTTAATTCTATGAGGATCGTAAGATTTGGTTCAATGGATTCTTGACTGCCTAAGTTGAGTATTTCCGAGAACACGCACGACTCTTGTCGATAATTACCTAACTTGGAAACCTGCACCTTTCACTTGCCTCAACTCAGTTGGAGTGGTGAGGGGTTTAGATTTGTCGGTATGAGACGCACACAAGTGGAAACATTTTTTCCTCCTCTAGGGAGGGAAGTGCACCCCAACCCATCCAGTGATAATGAGTTTTGAAGACAGGAGAGTGTGGGTTGCAATAAAACTTCAAAAGATGGATAGTCTACTGGTTCAAGAGGAAAAACTCCTTATGTAAATGCTGCTGTGAATAGTATTTCAAAAAAAGCAAAAAGCAAAAACTCCAAAAAAATAGGATAGGTATGTACAAACATAAAATGCCTGCCGGAGTGTACATATTTGTATAGTCAATAAGAAAGCTTGAGCTTCAAAGTCAAATTATGTGAGCCTGCAGCTAGATGAATTGACTACACCGGTCTACATCCTAGGATAACTAGCTACACTAGCTACTGTCCATTCTTCTCTTCACCCCCTCCTCTTGAGGTGGTTGCCACTTGAACTTATAAGGGAATACCCTGCTCCTCGAGGAAGGAGTTATTGGATTGGGGAATCACTAGGTTGTCATACTGGAGAAGTCAGTCTCTTTGTCATTTCAGTGGGGAGAGCCAATATCACTTACACTGTACGAGTCAGATTCATAGTCATAAGGGTTTGCTTATGAATTGAAGTATTCTGACCTGGCTATTAAGGAGACTTGAGCAGAGTTTTGGGGTTCTCGATTGCTGTTGGATTTCAAATCCAATTCTCATTAAGGTTACGCCCGCACTAAAATTCCAAAGGTCTGACTTGAGCTCCAAACTATGATTTTGTGAAGACAAGTTTGATGATTAAAATTAATCCAATCTTCTTTTTTTCTTTTCTTTGTATTTCTTTTTCTATACTTATTGCATAAGTGTTTGCTAGGGACTAGCAAAGGCAAGTACAGGGGGATGATGAATCTCTATTCATCATCTTTATTCTATCATTTTGGCCTTAAAAACCCTAGTAAATGCGTGTAAGTAGGCTTAATTTAAGCAATTCATCATTCATGTATCATTGTGTAAATAGTGTATAAAATACGGTTTTTAAAGTCCAAATTAAAGAATAAAGAAATGAAAAGAAAAATAATAAAATATTTATAGTATTTTATGATCAGAAGCCCTAATACCTAGGCATCTCGATGAGTAGGTCGACAAGGAATAAAGTGGGGGGGGGGGATAAAGGCTTAAATACAATAAAATCCTTATTTATTTAATTCATTTTTATTCATTTTTGGGTCCTATTTTTGGTTCCACTTTTTATATTCAAATAAAGAAACTTCGAACATGAAAGTTATATATAATTAAATATAGAAAAATGCAAAATTTATTTCATACAACAATAATATACAGTGTCCAGAATACAGTCTAAATAAGATTCCAAAATCTCAACTTCCCAGACCCATATCTCTCAAATAAAAACTCAAAATATATCAAAATCAGCTTTAATTGTATATAACTTTTAATAATATGTTTATTGAAGGTGATTTCATATCTTTTGGAGTTATGATTTGAATGTTAGGTTTTGGACCCCTGTTGTATTCTTATACCGATTAAATTATTCATATTATTTATTTTTTATTGTTTTTATAATTTTATATTATTATAATTTAATAAATTTTATTTATAATATATGTACATATTAAAATTGGAATAAAAACGTAAAGAAAATCTTAAAATAAAATACTTTTATAAAATACATAGATGAATTGCCTATCACTACACTTATATAGATAATACAACTATTTATTTAATTGTATATAATAATTTAGGATAATAAAATAAAAATATATTCAAATGTATAAAATTAAGTTATACATTTATAAAATAATATATTTATTTAAGAAAATTAAAACTACAAAAAATAAAAGGTTAAAATATATAGACAATTATACCTATTTATAGCCCTAAAAGGTAACTTGTAATTTAAATATTAAAAAATAATAAAAATCATAATAAAATACTTCAGAAAATAATAAATATTTTCATTTTATAGCATAAAATTAATAAATTTATATACTATTTTTAATTGAATTTCGAAATAATTTATGAGGAGATTTTTCTGGTTGGTCCACGTGGACCAACCAGCTTCTTCCGTGCGCTAACCTGTATAAACTCTCTGATCGAGGTCTGAAAGATGTTAGAATTCGATTTTTGTCCATCTTCTCGGATTTTTCGAGGAAGATTCTTGCACCATTTTGCGATGCGCCATCTAGGACTTTTCTTCTCGATGTATGTGATTCACGCCCATGACTAACATCGGGCTTTGGATTGCTGCATGGAGCGATGTCCCTCGTTCTTCTTGCCGCCCAGCCTCTTATACAAAACCCCCTTCCATTTTTCGCTTTTATTTCTGAACCCCTTTTGTCCTTCTTCTTCCATTCATGAGGTGCTTGATGGCTAGAGAGTAGTAACAGTGCTCTCGCCACCTCATTATGTTGGTTGGAGGAGCGGGCTTGAGGCGATTTCCACCCATCACCGGGGCTCCGCTCCTGGCAGTCCCATCTCACCGCTCTAGCGGTTGATGTCAACTTTTTCTCTTCATTTTATTGTATTTATTGCTTAGTATACCTTCCAGGTTTAATTAGCATCTTTATTTCGTCAATCGATTTAGTGATTCACCTTCGCCCGTAGTTCATCGGAGTTTGCTATGGCGATCCTCATTCTCGCTCCCTCGCTTTTCGCCACCCCGCTAACCAGGTCAAGGCAATTTTCCCTCGACCCAGAGTCTCTTTCTGTGCAGGATCGCGCGTCAACAGACCTGTTGGGGCAATTTTGGTAGCTCGACGGATGGACCTGGAGCTGCATGCTTCGTCGCCTTATTGGGAGCTCTCCGGTCATCAAAAGGCACAAATAGATTTATCCACTAGGACACTGACCCATAAATTTCCATTATTGGATTCAAAATCATAGATTAGGAAAGATATATGTATCTGATGGAGTCGGCTTTACTAAGTACGTAGAAGGCCCAAGCGCTGTTTGGGCAAGCTCAGTTCTCTTATCCATCGGTCTAATGCACAGGGCTTATCCTCGGGGAGGGCAAAATTGAGACGGGCTCCCCTCTGACCGCCCCGACATAGTCCCAGCCGGAGTCTTTTGGGACCTCCAGCATCTAGAGGATCCTTGCAGGAAGTGATCAGGCCATTTTGGAGCATTATCACACAATGGAGGAGGATTTGCTGGCTGGAGGAATCTCTCCTAACCAGAGCTCCTCCCTGTTCTTCCATCTACGTCCCCCATCGTCGGATCAGAACTAGTCCCAGGTCTGCCCATAACCGTTCGATCGGAGCTTGCATCATCCTTCCATCTCATTTGCAGGATCTCATCTCGCTCGTTCAAGGACGAATCGCTACCTGCTGTCGGATTCGTGGCATGTGGCATAACTGGGCCATCATCAGTCAACCGATCCGCCCTAGCTTGGGTATTTTGCACCTTTACCCGAGTAATTTTCGTATTTACTAAGTAGCACTCAATCTTTCATCTGCCATTTACATATTTTTGTAATATTTATAATTAGGCCCCTAAACTTTGATTAATAACATTTCAATCCAGGCCATATCACCTCATGTGATGCTTCACGTGAGGTGGCATTTTTTGGGCCTGGACCTTGGCCTTTTATTTATTTGTGTTAATTCTTGAAACATTTTTATGACGTTATAACTTTTTGGACAATTTGTAAGAAAGCCCCCAAGTTTTTGTATAATTGCATTTTGACCTCCGATAGGGGCACACATGTTTAAACATGTGATTTCAGAGTTTTTACAAGGATACCCTTGGGTTTCTGCATATTTTATATTGGTCCTGTAAATTTTTGAGCATGTTACAGTTTTGTGGTTAAATTGCACTTCGGTCCCTATGTTTCTTGCTCTTTACAAAAATGACTTTGCTAGAATATATAAAAACTAGCAAAATTATCTATAATATCACAAAAATAGTAAAAAATTATATAAAACCCAAAAATTATTTTAGTTCCTTTTTTTGCGTATTTTTACATATTTTTATACATATCTTATCTCTCTCTTGCCTATATTGTATACATATTCTATATAGCTTTTTATATCTATTAAATATATATATATATATATATATATATAAATACAAAAAGATACTACAAATCAGAAAATTAAAAATCAAAATATAAAAAAATAAAAATCAAATAAAAATAAAAAGCCACAAAAATAGCACATATCGACAAATACATCACATTCATTTTTTGAGCATTCATTGCCCCGATCTACTTGCTTGTCCTTGTGTTCGACACTCTACACATACTTGCACCTATACACATCTTTGTTGTAGAGTTATAATAATTTTTAAATATGCAATTGCTTTGCATTGTTTGATCATTGTTGTGGGTTAATTGTTTTTCAAATCAGGGTTTCGTGCGTGGTCAACTCAAGAATTATTGATTCGCCTTGTGAATGAACACGACCTCTACAAAATCCTGTTCAACAAGTCCTCCATTCCTCCTCTCTTCTATTTCTATAAGAGCGTGGGGAGTGAACTCATATATAAGTCCATCAAAAATTTTTACTATTAGACGTGGTACTAAAATTTTACCAAGACTCCCCTTATTTCAAATTTGGAAATTCCCAATTTCCCTCCAACGTCATTTGGTTTCCCAATTGAAACCAAATTGATAATTAATGTAATTGTATAGGTTTATCGAGTTAAAATCTAATTACATTAAGTTTAAATACAACAACCCCAATGAATTCATCAATTTGAAAAGGAGATTCAAACAAATTTAAAAGATACCTTTCGGTTGCTCCACTTTTATTTTAGTGAAGTTACCTTCTATTTTGAACCTCAACCTGAGTTCACTACTTTCATCTTAACATGAACGAAGTGGACTAGGTCTTGAATTTCAGACCTTAGTATTAAAGTATATGGCAGGAACAAGAAAGTGTTGTTCTTGGTGCGATCTTTAGGTTTGTGCTCTTAAAGGTCATGCACCCTTATCATGTTTCAGGAGTGTGTTCGGGAAAGACCATACTCCTTTAATTGTGGCCAGAATTTACACTCACATAGGTGACGTCCTCCAAGATGCATTGCTAATATCCTGCACGAAGTCTTGAACGCATTCAGATCCTACGCTCTTCCTAAACTTGCAGCTTAAATGACATTCATGCTTCTGGGGAGAAAACGCTCATATAAGTATTAAAAATAAAGTGCCAACAAGTTATCCAAAAAAGTTGTTATTATCACATTGAACCTACTATTTGCGATCTCCGCTCAGATAGATTGGGTTGTTAATGCAAAGGAACTACCAAAGGATCTCAATCCCATCCCAAGCCTAGATTTTAGGACTAAAGATCTATCAAGTCCCTTAGTCAACGTATCCGTCATGTTGTCATTGGATCCAACAAAATCCAAAGTTAACACTCATCGAGATAACAAAACCTTTAATATCTTAAGTCTGATTTGTATATGTCTCCTTTTTTGATTGAACTTTGAACTTTGGATCTTGGCAACTGTTGTCATGTTGTCACAATGTATTGATATCGCGGGAACTAGCTAACCTATCATGGGAATTTCAAAAAGAATTTTCCTTAGTCATTCAGCCTCAATTCTAGTGATGTCCAAAGCACACAACTCAAAATCAAAAGTAGACCGAGCTAGAATGGTGTGCTTCATAGATCTCTAGCAGACTGCATCGCCTCCAAGGGTAAAGACAAACCCAGTAACATCATTACTTCCAGACTTCTCTATTTCCCTATCCAACTTGCATCACTATATCCTTCAACTACAAATGGATGTCTACCATGATGTAAACCAAGGGAAATAGCTCCCTTCAAGTACTTCAGTACTCGATCAAGAGTCTTCCAATGAGTATGTCCATGATAGCTAGTGTCTCTACTCAGCTTTGCAAATCAAGAATGAAATATCAGGTCTTGTGCAATTTGTAATATACATCAAGATTTCTATTGCTTGTGAATACCTTAGCTAAGCTACATGTACTCCATTCTTGTTCTTAAAAATCATTTTGAATGAATCAAAAGGATTGCTTGCAGCTTTGAAATCTTGATATCCAAATTTCTCAAGTACCTTCTCAACATAGTGAGATTGAGAAACTACCATCCCATCAATTGTCCTTGTCAGTTTAAGACTCAAGATCACATAAGCAACACCCATTTCCTTCATCTCAGACTTGCTACTTAAGAATGCTTTAGCCTCATTAATAGTCCTCACATGTGGTACAAGCAATAGTATGTCATCAACATACATGCACAAGACAATACACTCATCACCTTTCACCTCGGAATGGACATACCTGTTGGATTCCAGAACCTTAAAGCCACATGACAAAACAATTTTTTGAAAATTTTCCATACTGCTACTTTGGTGCTTGGTTCAACTCGTATAGGGATTTAACAAGATTGCAAACATTTCCCTCATTTTCAGGAGTCGCAAGCCCATCAGGTTGATCCATATAGATCTCCCCTCAAGATAGTCATGCAATAAGGTAGTCTTCACATCCATCTTGTGGATAAAGAGATCATAAAAAGATTCCAATGGTATAAGCATCCAGATCGTGGTCATCCTCCTGATGAATCTCCATTTCATCACCTTTATTCTTTAATTTTGGTCCTTAAACCCTAGGTACATGCATGAAGATAACATTAATTTGTATAAAATAACATCCATTATTTACACTGTAAATAGTATATAAAATATTGTATTTAAAACCAAAATAAAAAGAATAAAGAAAAGAAAAGAAAAAGAAATGAATCGAAATACCATAGATATTGACCCTAAACCTCGAGACCTTGGCGTCATGATGACTAAGTGGACAAGGAATAAAGTAATTGAACGTGAAACTTGTATATAAAAATACAAGGAAAAATACAAAAATTATTTCATATAAAAATAATCCACAGTATGTGTTAGACACTCAGAATAAAAAGTCGCAAAGAAAACTTTCCAGACCGGTATCTTCCCCATATGAACTCAAAATCCATCAAACTCACCTTTACTCTTCCTAAAAGTAAATTATCTATCTAATTAATGTAGTTTCATTCAATTTGAAGCTAAGATGCAAAAGTTATGTTTTGGTTCCTCAATGTGCCATTTACCTATTTAAAATAATCAATTTATTTACTTTTTATATTTTTCATATTTTTATATTTTTATAAATTATAAATAATATTTTAAATACATATACAATATAAAAATAAACTAAAACATGTAAAAATAGCTTCAAATAAATAAGTATACTATAATAAATATATGAAGTAAACATGTATATACATATATCATAAATACACATAATTATTTAAGTATACAAGTAACCTCAAAAAAATACAATAAAAACACCTAAATGTGTAATTAAATAACATATAAATATATAAATATGTATATAAAATAATAAATCTAAAATAGAAAATAAAAATAAAATACTCATTATATAGGTAAACATACCTATCTTATTACATGTAAAAAGTAAGATATAATAAATAAACTAAAGAAAAAAGTAAAATCGCCATAAATATGACATAAATTAGTAATTTTTTATGTTTTAAAATCATTTATTATTTCTTTTCAATCTATTTCTTTATTTCTTTTCTGTTTTGTCACATAACAGCCTACGTAGCCTAATCAGATCATGACCTTAGTTCACCCACCTGTCAACTTGCCCTCTCGAACCCTAGGCATGTCATAACCATTGATTGCATAGTTTCCTCGATTTTCTCCACCCGCTCCTTGCATTTTTTGGGCATGGCTCCTTCATCAATTTTGCTCCTCGATCTTTGGCCTTTTGTGCCAGCATGATTCCTCGATCAATGGATTGATGCATCGAGTCGTGACCCTAATGGAAGTTAAACCTGTACATATACCATCCTCCAGCTTCATTTGAATTTTGATCTTGTTTCACTCTCGAAATCCCTAAAGTTCTTGGCACTCGAGGTTGCTGGTGATAACAACAATCTCGCCCTAGCATTTGGGATGGAGGAAGAGAGCTAGAGCTGGTGATCCAAGCTCGGTGGCCATCTTCGCCTGAGCTCCGCCGTGGATCCCTCTTCCAGCATGTTAAGTGATAGCTTCCTAGTTTTCTTATGTTCCTATCGATAGAAGAAGTCTAGTATAGGATTTAATTTCACTTAATTTTCATTTTTATTTCGTAAATTAGTCAAATAAAAGTTTGTTGAAGCTCTGATGGATCTCTGATTCTCACTCTTTACTCTATTATTTTAGCTATTTATCTTGGCAAATCGTCATATAGATATGTGTAAATAAAACAAGTTAGCATTCAACAAGCATTTGTTAATACTGTATATTTAGCATGTATCTGTGCAAAAATAAAAGAATAAAGGAAAAGGAAAAGGAAAAGGAAAAGGAGGGAGGCATTTAGAATAAATAAAGAATGACCCGAACCCTAAGAGAAGGTCAAGCCATGACCTCACCACCAAACAAAATAAATAGAGAGTGATACGGCCTACTCTATATTGTATATATTACTTATATATGTGAATAATGATTTTGGGTAAAATAAAATATTCTTTCCTCCTCCTTGGATATAGTCCTAAAAATAAAACAAAAATAAAATAAAAATCAGAAAAAAAACAAAACAAAATAAAAATAAATTCCTCCCTCACTTATACAAAATACATGTATATATGTTTCACACCCTATTTATTATAAACCTGTAAATAAAAAAATAAAAAAATTATACTCCTAAAAATATGTTGAAAAAAATAAAATACAAAATTAGGATATTTGTATAAAAATAAAAAAATAAAAATTATTGTACATAATACATAGGTATATTATACATGTATATCATATATTGTATATACCTAATTTATTTTTTCCATAAAAATAATTAAAAATCACAGAAAATAATTTTGAAAAATAATAAACATTTTTCATTTTATACACTTTTTATTTTGATGTCATTTACTATTTTATTGAATTTATAAATATTTGGTAAATTTGAATTTTTTAATTGGTCCAAGGTCTGTTGACCTCGGTCAATGCCCCCTCCAAGATCGGGTCAGGTCGAATCTGCGTCGCTGGGGCATCTTCTCCAATTTTTCCCGCTAGATTCCAAGCCCCTCTTGCCTCGAGATCCGAACCTGTGGTTCCTTGTATATCCGACATTCTCACGGGGCCTTCGATTGATCTGAATCTCTTTAGGGTTTCGCGTGCCATGCCGATCTTTTTGGACCATCGAGTTCGCTACAAAAGCTTTGATTCTGCCTCCTAGCCCGCAACTCATTCCTCACCCTCTCTTCCACCCATAGGCACATTTGGTTGAGTGACAGCTATCGGAGGCCATCCTTGGAGCGGTGTTTAGTCGTGTGGTTCATGCAGCTCACTTACGTGGCCAGAGCTCCACCACGTCTAGCCTCCCCACCTTCCATAGTGTGGCTGAGGCAATTACCTCATCAACCATCTTCGCTTGGAGCTCAGGAAATTGTTCCAACCATCAGGTTTCCCCTCATATCCCCTTTATATATCTGTTCGATTCACCCATTCCATTTAGCACCGTCACTTGCTCATTTGCTCTGCCCCGATTGTCGGAGATTCATCTCACATTCACACCCGTATCG
The DNA here is from genome assembly GCA_037367405.1 of Ottelia alismoides. Classification (NCBI taxonomy): domain Eukaryota; kingdom Viridiplantae; phylum Streptophyta; class Magnoliopsida; order Alismatales; family Hydrocharitaceae; genus Ottelia; species Ottelia alismoides. The sequence continues at coordinate 90,483 of JAZKJV010009974.1, forward strand.
ATCGGGTACCCCACAAACGGTCACTTTCGCACCGCACCCTGATCATTCCTAGGCTGGACCTCTTGGTCAGGATGAGGGCCGCAACTCCCTTCTTCAACCTTCATTTCTCTGAGTTTCACCAAGTAATAAGCCTCGCCCGAGCTACGCCTCCGAGCGTTCATTCCTTTGCAGACACTGGTGCGCACAAAAGGGACCTATTTGGCCTCAGTCTGCTTAGGCAGAGAAACTCCAGATGCACCCAACCTTTCTCCTTCGCATTGGAGCTCGCCACCAGACGCGAAATATGTTCACAACACTCCCGACCTCTTGGGGGAGCTCATCGGACTAGTAGATCTCCTCCAGTCACCGACCGAAGTTCACCTAGAAGGTGTTCTTCCTCCAACCTCGTTTATTGTTGGATGTCTACTGCCATACCAGATTGCATCGCAGTTGTCTCACAGAAAGCTGCCGCGATCGTTAGATCAAAGCCACAACGTAAGATCCAACCCCACGACCACGGCAGAGCCTGTACCATCAGACCAGCATGTGATACTCATCAGAGCCGCACGCACACGATGCCCTCAGTGTGTGCCATTTGCCCCTGTAAGGTATATTGCATCTTTAACCCTACACTTTCATGTGTTGCTATTTAGTCCATTAAATAAAGATGTAGTTTAATTAATTTACAATTTGGACCTCGAACTTTTAATATTTGAATTTTTGTCCTACTCCATTGAACTCACGTGATGTCTCATGTGCTTGTCTGGTGTATTTGCAGTTATACCCCTATGCGTGGTTTATTGAACATGTCCGTGAATTAATTGTTTAAATTTCAAATCGAGACCTGAGCTTTATACTTCTATTATTATTTGGTCCTGAAACTTTCAAATAATTGCAAGTAGGTCCCTATGTGCTGTAGGCTTTGTTTTTAATTAAATAATTACGAAATCAACTCCAAAAATGCCAAAAAATACAGTTAGCTCCTACTAACATGTAATATATTTGATAATGTTTGTGACTTAATTTAGTTTTATTTGATATTTTGTAAAAATCAAAAGCACCTTGACACTATTGTGTCTATTTTCTAAAATACCAAATAATATAAAAATGTCTAAAAAAATCCACAAAAAATTTATGTGTGTTTGTTTTAATATGCTTTGTCTTCAGTAGGATTTTTGCAATTAAATTCCTTGTAAAACAACTAAAAATTACAAAAGACTTAAAAATCATAAAACTCACTAAAAATTTCAAAGAAATAGGATTTCAGTTGCTGTAGTTAGATATTTTCATTGGCTTTCTCATACAAATTATCTGCATGACACTAGGGCATTTTAAGTATTTTTAACTTATATTTTTTTTCTTGGTTGTGCACTGCAAACCATGTTTTCCCTTTTTTTATTTTTATAAAATCATATAAAATAAGAAAATTACCATAAAATCACCAAAAACACTTGCATATTTGAAAAACATAAAAATAATTTTATTTCTTGTTTTTGAGCATTTTTTACTCTTAATAATAATGGTTAGAACTAGTTTGTACCCTTAATTGCGTATTTGTTTCTTTATTTAAAAATATATATAAAAAATTGCAAATTCAAAACCACAAAAATACGTTTGTATTCATCTGATTTCTGACTACTTCATATATTTCCGTGCTCTTTTTATTCGACGTCGGCCGCTTTACCAACTTAAATAAATAGAGGAGACCGCTAACATTGATTTTGTGCTTGATTGTTTTATCTGATTGATCTTGATGTTTTAGTTGAGTCCAGTTGGTTGATTGAGGTCAAAATGACCTTCGATATTACTTAACCTTGATCGCCTGATCGCTCATCAGAATGGCGTCGTTGCCGGGGAGCACGACTTAGTGGTCTTTTTAGATTTTTATATTTAACTCTATCTTATATAACTATTTTCTGACATTCTTCTGCTTTGATTTTGTACGAGGAACTCCCCGAGAACGTTTCGACTTTCGACAGGGTTAACCGCATTGGAGGAGGAGCAGGGGGCAGATGGAAATTGGTTATATAGGATAGAGTAGCTTTTATTTTCCAACATTATATTATTATTGTAATAAGACAGGGACACTCAGACTTTCTGGACTTTGCATATCGGGGTCCATTTCACCGAGCACCAGTGTGCTCGGGGTACCTCACCGCGGTTTTTCACCGGTTTTGATTTATCGTATTTTACTTTATTTGATTCTCGAAGAATTTGGGCCTTAGATTTAGGAATTTCTTTGATTGTGACTTAAATAATTAAGGCCCAATCCCTAATACATTGCACCTATAGATTTGTAATTAGACCTTATTAATAACTCATAATAAAAAGTTAGTTTAATTAGACACGAGTCCACGTGCTGTGAGGAACCACATATCGTGCTAGCAGGACCCGTTGTGGCGGGCACCAAGTGGTTCCCAAGATCGAACTTCAGACTTAGTTTAGATAGCTAGCTACTATTCTTTTGTGTAGAAATTGCTCATCTAAGTTCGTTTTCTTCTTGCATCATTTAGATTAGTTTAAATTCTATCTTTAAATTTATGTGCGGATCACCCTACATGTAGAGTGTTGGCGATAGGTACACATCTCTGACTTTGCATGCATCATAGTGTTTGATCGCACATTGGCTTTTTCGACTTCTCCTCCTGTTTTGGACTTAAAATAATCAGGAGATTGAAAAATTCATTAGGTGTTTGTTTGATTATTAAAAATATCCTAAAAAGTGAATAACCATAAATTGGGTCTTTAAAGCAAACTTGATCTTAAAAGACACCTCACCAAAAAAATTGTCTTAGGAGAGTCTTCCTCTCATTGTTTGGTCTGCTTTCACGAGAGAGTGACCCGGACACAAGGCTAGAGCCATACCTAAACTTTCGTTAGATTACTAGTCTTGGAGTTAGTCGTTCTCCAGTGAGGATCGCTTTGGTTTCTGGTAAAGTAGGTTGCGATATCCTTAGCATAGCGAGTTGATTGGGTAGCCGGTAAATAGTCCACAACTTTTATTGGCTAGGAAAGATCTAACTTTGAGATTGAGCCAGTCTCTTGGGAGCATTGGGTACCAAAAAACTCACTTAAGCGCCCTGCAAGACTGACTTATCACCTAAAATAAAATCAACAAGATAAAAGACCGAAATCTTACGGTCACCAGCTTCACATTGTGTAGGTGAATTGGGGGTTTGATTGTCGATCTTATTTATTTCCAGATCCCATCCACCATTCTTCCATATCACGATGATGGGTAGGAGGTCCCTTAGGCAGCCTTTGGCTGCACCGCTTTCTAGCACTCTGCCCCATTCATCTAGGCAAGTTCCGGAGAGCCTTGACCCACTCTTCGAATCTGAGTTCTATTCCGTCCTATTCTCCCTTGATCACCCTTTTTCTAGTCTCGAGATGCCCAAGCAGAGACCAACATAGATATTTGTTCATTTGACAGCACCTAAGTTGGGGTCTTTTGCCTTTGCAGAGACCCATGAGATGGCTAGCAGCGAGGAGCACACTGATGGACAACCCCGGAATACCACATATTTTCTAGACCAGGGCTCCATCTACCTTATTAGCCTCCCTGGAGACGATGCAGACGCAGATTAGAGACTAGGGAGCCTTCAAGGCATAGGTGCGTCGAGAGATGTCACATATGCGAGCCGACAGAGGAGAGATACACCGAGCAGGCGGTGGAGATATTCCTGTAGGTGGGGGAGGAGCGGGAGACCCTGTAGAAGATCCAGAGGATCCAGCTAGGCAACCACGACCGATGAGACAGTTGCACAACCCTGGTGCAACTCTTATACACCATTGGATTCAGCTTCCGGTGATTTTGGGATATTTCCAGCTTCCTCCTCAGACTCTTCAGCTTTTGCCCAAATTCTACAGGCTTGTCACCGAGGAGCCACATCTTCACTTATAAGATTCGAGATAATATGCAGCACTGTCCATGACAGATATGTGGACGAGGACACCATCAAAATGATGGCTTTTCCATTCTCCCTGGTCGACAAAGCAGCCTACTGGCTGAAACATTTAGGGAGATGTGTCATTTGCGGGAACAACTCCGGACTGAGTACTTGAACAAGTACTATCCACTCGGCTGGACGAATGTAGCATGGGATCTGATCAACAACTTCTCCATGGTCCCCAATGAGAAATTCCATGTGACTTGGGATCGATTCCGTGAGCTCATCGACCTGTGTCCACATCACGACATTTCGAAGCCCAATCTAGTACAAAGCTTCTTTTGTAGGCTGACATCAGAGCTGCAGGGGCTAGTAAATGCTTCTTGTGGAGGCTCCTATTTCGTCAAAGACGAAGATATGGTCTAGGACATTTATGAGGAGATGGTCGAAAATTACAAACTGATGTCCCAGACCCATCTCTACACTCAGGGTAAGCCCTTACCCCATGTTGTGTCCTATCAAAGGATAGCACAAGTCGATGCAGGTCCATCCACCTCTTTTGTGAGAAGCTAGATCGCATCAAGATTATTTAGAAGAAGCAATGCCAGGGCATGACTCAAATTAATTAGTTAGCATAGACTTTGCGTGACCTGAAGACCCAGATCATGTATTTCTAGGAGGCACAGACGGCCTCACAGCCCCATCTCAGGTCACAGGCTTATCCCACCATCAGCTCATCCCATCACTCTGCCCCGCTTCGTCAGGTTCACCACATACAGGCGGAGCCGTACCAGCTGCTGCAGCACTAGTACTCTCTGCCACCACCACCTCAGGACACTCATGTGGTGGTGTATCAGCAAGATCAACCACTGACAGTTCTTCCTCCACCCCCTACGAGGAGGAGCTATTGATGGAAGTCAATGGGATTTGGTATGACCGACAATAACGGCCCGGGATATTTCGAGATCATCCCGGATTCAGGTTATAGACCGGAGGTGCCTCATCCCAGCAGCAACCTCCAGCTCGGGGTGGACAGTTCGGCCAGTAGCAACAACCACAGTTCCCTCACCAGCCATAGAAACCATACTACTAGTCGGGTTTCATCCCTACCAGCATGGACAGAAGTGGACGCAACACTAGCAGCAGCTCAGCAGTATCCCCAGCCTCCCCCTCATCAATTACAACAGCCGCCTCCCTTTTAGTGTGGCAACCCATCTGGTTTTCATCGGCCAACCTATGACAATCCAGCTCTAGACGATCTACCCCGCCTACTCTCAGACCAGCAGACATCCTTTAGGCGGGAGATGGATGCATTTTGCCTGGAGATGAGGGAGATCACTATGGGAAAGGCCACCATACCAACTCAGATTGAACCCAACCCGAATAACCTTAAGAGAAAATCTGAGCAGGTACAACTTACAGAGACCACCACTTCTAGTGATCTGTTGGGCAACATTCCTTTATATACAATTGATGATGATTTTGTGTCACTTAGGAGCGGTAGGATGCCAGCCGACGACACCTCATTTGAGAGACGACACCACGAGGAGCCAAGAGCGCCCGTCAGGAGGTCAGTGGTGCTGATGTCACTAAGAATGACGATGATGACAATGGTGCTGAATCCACCAAGGATGTTGATCCAGCCGACGGTATTGAGGTTGTTGTCTCTCCAGATGCAGAGGGTGGTATTGATGCCACCAGATTCCATGATGATGAGCTAAAGTGCGGTGCTGATGCTGCAACACTCGATGTTGTAGGTGGTATTGAAGCCACCCCTTCCATTTTAGTTGTGTTTTCTCTAGTTTTTGTACCCTGAGACTATATGAAAACACAAAAAAAATTAATAAAGGAAATGTTTCTTCATCTTCGACTCCATATGTGATGATTGATGATACTTGTATGGCGCAGCAGCACAAACCTCTTCCTAATAAAAAAAAGATCAGTAGTTAGAGTTAATCCAGTAGATGATTGATAGATTCCATATCCGGCTGACTCTACAGGAGGTACTTGAGCACATCCATCTCTTCCAAAAGGCTTCATTTGGTTGCAGGGTTGGACAGGGTTGGGTTGGGGTACACCGGTGTACCCCTCCTTCCAATTCTCCCAATCCTCCTCACAGTTTACTATTCACAGGGTTACCCCAACCCAACCTAGCCTAACCCAGCAAACAAACGAACCCAAAGAGTTTGAGAGGGAAGACCACTTTCCACATGAAGAAGAGGAACCATCAGGTAGAGATCCATGTGCTAATCCATACCACCTGCTTTGCTATTCAAAACCATCTGCCAACCAAGAGGCCAGATGCAGGAACTCCCTATGTCAGATGCCACATTCATAAGCAGAGATTTAATCGTACTTTATTGGACCGTGTCTCTTCTATCAACCTCCTCCCAACAGACTTACTCGATCGATTTGAGTTCAACCCTTTAGACAGACCAGGACAGTCCTTCAGTTTGCTGATAGATCTATTAAGAGGCCGAAGGGGTTGTTGAAGGATGTAGTCGTCACAATTCAAGGCATGAAATTCCCTTTGGACTTTGTTATGTTGGACATGGAGATCCCTGAAGCTGTAACTGATACCACCATCATTCTAGGACATACATTATTGGCCACAGCCAATACGATGTCCAACTATGATAGTGGGAAGGTGTACTTTCCCGTTGAGGGTGAGAGTATACAAATAGAGATGATTGACGAGAACAGAAAGTGAGACTCAACTTGCTTAGAGCAGTTTAGCGATGCATGGGACCGGGAGGATGCCCGACAACGAAGAGTGGCCGGAGCACCTGTGCTTCGATATTAGGACCTCCATATGAGGTCCTTAGGCCTTCAAACCTACACAGAAAGAAAGAGGGGTCGAGGGAAATCTGCCTCGACCCATTAGAGGGTGAAGGAGGTGATCGGATGGGGCGATGCGTGGTCCTCCGGCAAGCGGCGGCGGAGGAGAACCTAAGTCCATGTTCTGGGGCGAACCAGGATGATCGGAGGGGTGAAGAAGTTGCGGAGAGGTCTCGTGAAGGTGTAGGTGTAGTTGGATGGTGAGGGTTATCGGATGGTCGGGAATCGACCAGCGAAGGCTGGCGACGTGAAATCAAAAATCTGGAATTGAAATGACACTACGGGCTAAAGGGACTACCTGATGGTCGAGATCGTCTGTGGCGGAGGTCAGCTACCTCCCAGGATCTTCGCCTCGATGGAGCGACACCTCCAGAGGCTCAGGCTTTGTCGGTGGCGGAGCTCGGCGATGATGGCCGCCAGACCTAGGGCTTTGCCTCCAAACACTCGCTGCAACCTGCTAGATCACTCGCTGTGACTCGAGGAGGAAGGTGGAGGTCACTGGGGTCGAAGACGGGGGCCAAAGGAGCAAGAGAAGTTGGCTGGAGGCGAGGCTATATACTGGTGTAGGTCCGACAAGATGGGAGTGTAGCGCACATCGCGAGGCTCGGATTCCTAAGAAGAAGGTCGGGCATGTGTCATGGATCATGCGTCAACAATCGAAGCCCGGGGTTTGATCGAATGGGTGGCGGATCACGTCAGGAAATATGGAGAAATCAGGTCGGAGATGGGGTTCGCGAAGGAAGGTGGTCCAGGGAGGGGAGTTGACCGGGGGTCAACATCCCCCGTGGACCAATCAGAATGCGCCATTTCGAAATTAGTTGAAAATTCATTTTAAAATAGTAAATGATTTTATTTGAAAATATTCACAACATGAAAAATGTTTATTATTTTTCAAATAATTTTTTGTTGATTTTTATTTATTTTTTTGAAAAATAATTTAATGTATATACATAATATATTATTATATACATGTATAAATACTTAGGTATTTTTTATTTTTATTTTTATTAGTTTATTTTTGTATAATTATCCCTATTTTATATTTTATTTATTTACAACATAAAATATGGGAGATAAAATATTTTTTATTTTAATTTTATTGTTTATTTACAAGGGTAAAATAAATAGGTATATTATATGTACATATATACATGGTATATACAAGGGTGAGAGAGAATTTATTGTTATTTTATTTTTTCATTTTTATTTTATTTTTAGAAATATATACAAATTATTAGGAACACATAAATATTTTTATTTTATGAAAATAAAATATATATATGAAAAGGGGGAATATATATCATGATGAATGGCCCTATCTCTCTCTCTACTTGTTTTATTTTGCGGTCAGGCCAATGATTGGCCCTCCCTTGGGTTCGGGTCACTCAATATTTATTCTAAATATTTCTCTCTTTTTCTTTATTTCGTTATTCCTTTATTTTTTCACAAAAACATGGTAATTATTGCTATTTACATAAAGCATGCAGTTTGACAAATTATTATATTTACAAATATTTACATAGTGTTTTGCAAAGATTTTTTAGCTAAAATAAAGGAGTAAAGAATGATGAATGGGGATTCATCAACCCCGTATACTTTACTTTTGCTAGTCCCTTAGCAAACACTTATTTGAAAAAGAAGTTAAAGAGAGAAAGAAAAAGAAAAAGATGGGAAATCAAGGTTGATTATTAGACTTTCCTTCATTAAATTGAAATAAGGAGCTCAGTCAGACCTTTGGATTATTAATTTGTCGGAACCTTATTTGGACTTAAGTTTAGAACTCAACAGCCTCTAAGTTCCACCAATCTATGGTCAAGACTGAAGGATATCGAGTATCCTTAAGCGCATCACGGAAGCGTGTCGATCGCATCGTATGCAATCGGAGCAACTAGTCGCACTAGTCGCTAGATGCAGTGGAAATTAAAATTTTTAAAACTAAAGATGAAACCACATGATCACGAGAACACTTCTCGGATCGTTTCATCTAACCACAAGTATAAGGAATACCTCTTGAAGCGTGGTTGTGATCGTGAGATCCCAAAGTAGAGATCCTCCTGTCTCAAGTCCGACCCACGAAGAACGCACTTGCGGGCACGATGATGAGTCGTGTCCTTCCCGCAATCCTTGACGAAGATCCAAACGTCGAAGGCGAAGCAAGATGCTCTCCTCTTCAATATGCAAAGTGGACGGCCATTTGGATATTAAGAGAGAGCCCACACGAGAATTAGAGAGAGAGAGAGTAGTAGTAGTCTTCTACAACTCTAGATGATGTACCTTGGAAGGCTACCCTAGCCCTCCTTTTATATTAGTCTAGGATCCAATGGATCTCAATCCATGGGACACATGGATCCAACGGCCAGGCTTGGTCCATGTAAAATCAATGGCTATGATTGTTGTTGGTTAAAACCAACAACATTAATTTAAATTAAAAATATGTTGCAACATTATCAACATAATTTAATTTAACAAATTAAGAGATAATGTGACAACAAAAAGGGAGTCAACCAACCACCCTAAATTATAGGGGGTTATTTTGTCTCCTTTTTATTTATCTTATTATTTCTTAATTAAATTGCAATAACTATTATTGCAATAATATCCACCAAATTAATTCCAAATTAATTTGTGAATATTTCAATCATGCCATCGAAGATATGTGAATCACATTCACATCCCAAACTAATTTGTAAATTACATTTCCAATTAATTAATTAATGTGAATTCAATCCACACTATTAATTAACAAATGCTATTTACATAAATTTTTCTCTCTTCAATATATATGTATTATTTACATAAATTTTTCTCTCTTCAATATATATGTATTATAAATCATATTTATAATACACATATATCATGGATAGTATTATCCATATTCTCTAATCCATGATAATTAAATCCCATTTAATTATCTTGGACAATCATTTTCACAATATGAATCATATTCATATTTAAGCTTGATGGTAATTAAATCTCATTTAATCATCAAGTTCTTGCTTGGATATTTCATCAAAAGAATTATTCTTGAACCCTTTCAAGAATAATGTGCTTTCTCCGCAGATACTTGGAGATAAGGACAGGGCGATTGTATTATTCCACGTATAGTGACTTGGATATTGAGATATTATCTCAAATCCAGATCTTACGAACCTCCCATAGATGCTTGATTAAATCAAGACCGCAAATCTAATCTTCTCATTACATCTGAATCTCATTCAGACCAATGTCCAACACTTGGACTAAGATCAGATTGCTTCTCTACTGGAAGGAGTCACTAAAATCCAGACCTGTTTCATCACTCCCTCGGAATGGAAGCGTCATGGATATACAATCGTTTATGATCACATGACTCTTCAGGTATTCCCAATACCTGTACATCCTGCATACTGGAAGACCCATGGTCAACCCGAAGATCAAGATCTATTTTACACTGTCTTCTTCAGGGTTCGATCACCAAGTTTCTCATTTGATCATTGGGATTTGGTATCGATCATATACTTTCCAAAAGCATATATCATACCTAGGTCTTGATCATATACTTTCCAAAAGTATATATCAAACCTACAAATTCAGTCAAGCTTCCAAAGCGAGACGACCGTGCACGGAATTTGATTCTTCCCAATATCTCATGAGTGAGCTCATGTCTTCCGGTTCAGTAGTGAACCTGTATGATCCCTTTGAGAGATCGTATTACTCATATGCCCTTATATGCCCACCAGCTCGCCGATGTATAGACCTTGGTTAGGTCATCAACCTATTGGTCTGCCAAATGTACATACTCAGACATATAGCAATACATCTGTCTCCGATCAGAGGATGCGTGCCTATGCTGTGACAGCATTCCACATAGGACTTTGGTTATCTCGATCTCGTTAAGTCAACCCATTGACCTAACTAATCTGACACCTCCAAATCTCTATTCCTATGCAGAGGACCTGCATCAAGAGGTCGGTCAGATATCAGCCTATGTGAGAAAGGATTGCCATCTCCTACTCAGGCTGGAGATCACATCTTAATAATCATTTGACGGTGTTTGATGAGTCCTCAATCTAACCCTTTAGATATTCATCCAAACACCAGCCTCTATGATTCAATAATTGAATCAACAGCTGTATGATCATTAAGACAGCCATGGTACATAACCCTAATTGTACAGAGGGACCTATTATGCAAATTATTTATTCTTCATTTCAGATCAGGGAATGATATTCGCAATAACATTTATTGCATAATGGCTCGCCGTGGGCTCACATGTCCAACAATCTCCCACTAGCCCAAAGAGCCATTAATGGGCTAATCATATAAACCCACACTCATGTGACAATCATAGGCTATATAGAAATAGCTAGGTAAGCTGATTAGTCACTCTGTTCCCAAAAGACTATGCCAAGTCCTTTTACGGCACTTGCATATCCCTAGGTAACAGTGCTCGCATCCAATGTGAATGTTGCATCTAATGCAACCTATACTCAATCTAGTCAAAGCAGTTATAGTGTCCTTGACACTATTGCTCAATTATTATAACCAGTATTTTCATAATCCTTATCAGAATACCCTTATTCCGGGAGATCACTATCTCTCAAGGTGTCCACAGTTAAGACCTTTTAGATCTCTATCTATAAAGTCTTAAGCTTTTGAAGATATGACTTTGAGATCACCATCTCAAAAATCTTGTCATCTATGAAGATTTTGTTATTTACTGCAATCAAGTGTTCTTTCTCCACAGTAGGATTAGTAACAGTTTACTACTCCCACTGCATGGCAGATATCTGGCTTTTGTACACATCTTGCATACACTTAGCTTCTCGTAACTGATGCACAAGTGCAAGCAGTTCTAGCATTCACTTCCTCAACTCTTTGAGGTGCTATCCCTTCAGATAGGTCAGTACCAAATCTTAAGGTAAAGAAGCCTTTCTTGGAATTTCCAAGAATGGAAAATGTCCAAGGTGTACTACAAATGTGACAATCCCAATACCCTCTTTTCTTTGCTTATGAACAACTTCAGAACTAAGATCCAAGAGGCATCTTTGAGATCATATCTCAAGGTATGGAATAACCAGTCTATAAAACACTTATTATCATCCTTATATCATTCCAAATGATTAAGATATTATCTACATTTAGCACGATGAACACAATGGCACTCCCACTAAGCTTCACATAGTTCATCAAGATTCTATTTGAAATCATAACATTTATAATTTCATCAAATCTTATGTTCCAATAACAAGAAGCTTATTTGAGTCCACAAATGGATTTCTTTAGCTTTCACACCTTACTTTCCAAATCATGAAGCCCTGGGGCTACTTTATGTGAATATCCTCAGAGAGTTATTCTTTATAGGAATGCAATCTTGACTTGCATCTTGAAGATGCAATAGTCAAGTTGTGTAGCTAAGGTTAGCAATATTCTGATGATTTTAAGCATGGTCACCGAAGAGCAAGTCTCATTGCAAGCAATGTCTTCTCTTCCGATGTGTAGCTTATGGCTACGAACCTAGCTTTGAAGGTCTCTACCTTCTCATCAGGTTCCCTCTTCTCTTGAAGATCCATTTACACCTATACGGGTCTTACCCATATAGGTGGATCCTCGAGGGTCCATATACAACACTTGTATATGAAGTTTACTTTAGACTTTATTGCTACTATCCATCTTTCATGTCATGATCTTAAGAGCTTCATCACATGAAGTCCGATCACTCTCAGACTTAACTGACACATGGAATACATCCTCAAACTCATTTGAAGAGGTATTAATGTTTCATCTTTAATTATCCTTTTAGTTTCCGATTTCAGGAGCCTCATTATCTTCTCAAAATTAAATGAGTTCCTTCACTTTATTTTCATCTTGATTCTCAAGAGAGTCATCCTCTAAGAATCACATTCTCAGAGATGAGATCTTTTCAGAATCTCAAGGTCATAAAGTAGGTATCCAATACCCTCCTTTATTTTCCTAATGAAGTAGCACTCCAAGTGCTAGATTCCAGCTTAGATCCATGGAACCTTATTAAGGATATATATTGTAGTCTCTACTACACATATATACCATGAAACTAAGAGGATAATTATGCTAAAATTAATCATTGATCAAATCATGTCACACATGGTCAATTGTATCTCCCTACAACTCTATTGAGTTCAAGTTTATCAGGAGGAGTGAGATAGAAATGATATTCATATCTCCATAAGGTATTCTTTGAATTTTATCTAATAGGTACAAGCTACCTAAGTTAGATCAAATTCATTTCATATTTCTTCAAATTTTGATTCTAAACCAAAATTGTGAAATCTTTGAACATTTCAAAGGTTTCTCAGGTGAAAAAGAAATCTCATATCATACATAATCATCAATAGATATCATATATCCATAATGTTTACTATGATATAGATGATCTACATACATCAATATGTATGAGACCTTGAATACCTCGACATCTAACACCATTCCCAGAGAAGGGTGTATTGGACGTTTTACTTTGAATACAATATTCACAAGTATGTAAGATTTGAAATTTTAGACATTCTAAAGTTTCATCTCTTACTAGTCTATTGATCAAATCAATAGACAAATGTCCAAGGCTTGATGCCAGATCATTGTCAAATGATCTTCATCCTCCTATTGATCTTATAAGGTTTGGTTTTCAGTATTAGAAATCTTAATGAACCATTCATTAATTTTCTAATTTATGGAGTCCACTAGATGTTAGATTACTATCTGAAATATTTCCATCATAACTCTTTATGATAGTTCTATCTCAGAATTCAAGTTTATTTCCAACATTTAGAAACAAACAATGATCGTATTCTAATATCTAGGTCATAGAGACATTCTCTAAGACTAAAGCCTCTTCCACTGAGAATATGAAGTCTATCTATCCAATAGAGATTGCTGTAACAATTACAGTAATATCCATGTAGATGACTACTAAACCTTAAGATCAAATTTATAATCTTCTAATATATATGCAACCAATTGCAAATTTCATTAGAAGATTGGGATACATTGTCAGACTTTATCTTATGAAATAATAAAGTCAGAGTCAATGATTATATGTAGATTATTCTGATGCTCTATATGAGTCCTTCACTAAGGATTTTAGACAGACTTGATAGTCATACTATCAACACATCAACATATTGCAGTATTGGCATTCATCCAACTCTTTGGATGTCATATGGAAGTCACAGAAGTAGGTCAACTCTTTGACTTTCCTTCTTACTCGGGTCTGACCCATGCTTTCACTGCACTCTCTTAATCTATAAACAACCATTGCTTAAGACTAAGATCTCTTATGTTAAATTCAAAAGAATTCAATGTAAGAGCATTTCAACATTTATACATGCTTCATTAAATTCATACAATATGAATATCATAAAGCTCATGAATGACTTGAGTATATATAGTAGAATGATGACACTCATCTATCTACATACATCTTAACTCTTAGACTTAGGTTCAGGTAGGTATTCAAACATTTTGAATACATCATCTCTTTCGAGCCACCATTCTGCATAATGCAGAGAACCATGTCATTCATGATTAAATGTCTAGAGCACATACGCATGCCAAAATATCTTCTTTTATTTTATAAGGATTATTCGACAATTACGATCACCATCGACATGTCACTTCCAAAGTACACTCGATGAAAGATCAAGACTATAGAGACATACAAACCCCTAAGGTGATGTCTTATTGTCTTATTTAATTGCCCTTCCTCATTATGTTGAGGAGACTTGCACACTGCAACCACATACATTATGTGTCCAATTGCAAGTACAATATCTGGATCATGAGTCCAATCCATGATATTTTACTGGTTATTATTGAGTATAACATTGAGTGGGTTTAATGAAGGATTATCTGAAATAAGAAATATGCATAAGGGTATATATATTATATACATATTTTACTTTGATTTAGGAATTTTATATCAAAGTTGTCTTGCCTTGTCAACACTGAAAGTTCATTCCCTTAATCACTTTCAATGTAAGAGATATTCTTACCATTATATCTCTAGCAAGATCTGGGATCTCTCCTATCTTCGTTGCATCCCAATAATATGAGAACCTACAACTCGGAATAAAAGAAGCGGGAACACATTCTGCTTGCAAGTCCAACTTGCATTTCCCAATTCGGTCTTTAACACCCGGGCCCACCACCCCTAAGGCAATGTTGACCCGTCATTAATTGAACCCAACGTCAACAGGCTTAATACTCGCTATACGCAATCCAATATCGCCCAATAATATGAGGACCCGATATTGGGTCACTACGTATACGGCCTTACTCTTTCGAGAAGCAAAGAACCCGATCCAATTAAATCATATTCAGGATCTGTCACTTCGGACAGGCGTCTCCTATAAACAACAACTGGCGACGGAATCCTTTGCCTTGACGGGAGACCATGATGTCACTTATGTGATCCTCCACCTCATATTCAAATTTTATAATTAATTATCGTGAATCACATTCACATAATTAATTCTTCCCAAGGGAAATACACATCTATTCATAATAGGAGTGTTTATTGGATATAATTAATTTAATCATATTAAATTAATCATTAATTCAATCATCAATCAACAAACATGTCTTTTACTTGAATAGTAGGTATATACTCAAAGTACGTATTATTCGAATTTTAATAATTAGAAAAATACATATTGTCTGTCTCCGGGTATTATACAGTCCCTACCCGGTGTCATGGCCAGTACCGAGAGTGGGACGGACACATACGTTGCAACCCGTACCCCAATTCTCCGGACTAGGCACCACATCCGCCTCGGGAAAGGATAATACCAGATAGACCATCATGTACTTTGAGATGTTCATCAGTTTTTCAACGAAATTATACCATATAATATAAATCAAAACATTTTTGATTATAAGGAGATTTGCTAGACAATCCCCAATCCTATTCAAGCAAAAGGATTTTTCATGTAAAAGTTGTTCTACAACCATTGTAGGATAAACTAATAGTTTTCATGAAAGCAATGTTTGTTGATGAACCAATGATCAAGATCTAATATCTCATCATTGTGGTTTAGGCAAGTGTAATTCAATGAAATAATTATCTCTTTAAATATTTCACAAATATTTATCACTAATTATTCCATAAAATTACATTAATTTTCATCATGATAATTGAATGACATATCACAAGGTTCAAGATCAAGAAATTGTTAATTTCCAGCAGTGACCCCCAATCACCAAAATTAACTTATCTTGATCAATTTAAATCCCAAAAAAAATGCAAACTCAGTTTCCAAAGATTGCCTATTTTATTTATTAAAGAACCCAAGTGATAATTCAGGATTTCAAGGCGGATTAAAACCGTAATCATCTCATTAATTACGTTCAAATCCGCAGTTCCCGCAACAGTGAATATAGTCATATCAAAAAGCCATATCTTGAGCAAATGAAGTCCAAATTTAGTAAACTCAAAGTCCTATGGTTTCCTTATTTAATGGGGAACAAAATCCAATTGAAAATTTCGGTTTAAACATTTTAAACAGTGCCGAAAAATTCAATTATACAGAGGTGCGAAAAATGAAATGCAGTAAAAATTTCGCAACCCTTTCAAGAACCAAATCGCCTCAGGTGTATGGATCATATCCAAAACCTATTCGACCTATGGCTCTGATACCACTTGAAGGATACTGAGTATCCTTAAGCGCATCACGGAAGCGGCCGATCGCATCGTATGCGATCGGGGCGACTAGTCGCACTAGTCGCTAGATGCAGCGGAAATTAAAATTTTTAAAACTAAAGATGAAACCACATGATCACGAGAACACTTCTCGAGATCGTTTCATCTAACCACAAGTATAAGAATACCTCTTGAAGCGTGGTTGTGATCGTGAGATCCCAAAGTAGAGATCCTCCTGTCTCAAGTCCGACCCACGAAGAACGTACTTGCGGGCACGATGATGAGTCGTGTCCTTCCCGCAATCCTTGACGAAGATCCAAACGTCGAAGGCGAAGCAAGATGCTCTCCTCTCAATATGCAAAGTGGACGACCATTTGGATATTAGAGAGAGAGCCCACACGAGAAATTAGAGAGAGAGTAGTAGTCTTCTACAACTCTAGATGATGTACCTTGGAAGGCTACCCTAGCCCTCCTTTTATATTAGTCTAGGATCCAATGGATCTCAATCCATGGACACATGGATCCAACGGCCAGACTTGGTCCATGTAAAATCAATGGCCATGATTGTTGTTGGTTAAAACCAACAACATTAATTTAAATTAAAATATGTTGCAACATTATCAACATAATTTAATTTAACAAATTAAGAGATAATGTGACAACAAAAAGGGAGTCAATTAACCACCCTACATTATAGGGGGTTATTTTGTCTCCTTTTTATGCATTGCAACATAATTTAATTTAACAAATTAAGAGATAATGTGACAACAAAAAAGGGAGTCAACCAACCACCCTAAATTATAGGGGGGTTATTTTGTCTCCTTTTTATTTACTTATTATTTCTTATTAATTTCAATAACTAGTATTCATATAATATCCACCAAATTAATTCCAAATTAATTTGTGAATATTTCAATCATGCCATCGAAGATATGTGAATCACATTCACATCCCAAACTAATTGTAAATTACATTCCCAATTAATTAATTAATGTGAATTCAATCCACCACTATTAATTAACAAATGCTATTTACATAAATTTTTCTCTCTTCAATATATATGTATTATAAATCATATTTATAATACACATATATCATGAGATAGTATTATCCATATTCTCTAATCCATGATAATTAAATCCCATTTAATTATCTTGGACAATCATTTTCACAATATGAATCATATTCATATTTAAGCTTGATAATTAAATCTCATTTAATCATCAAGTCTTGCTTGGATATTTCATCAAAGAATTATTCTTGAACCCTTTCAAGAATAATGTGCTTTCTCCGCAGATACTTGGAGATAAGGACAGGGCGATTGTATTATTCCAAGTATAGTGACTTGGATATTGAGATATTATCTCAAATCCAGATCTTACGAACCTCCATAGATGCTTGATTAAATCAAGACCGCAAATCTAATCTTCTCATTACATCTGAATCTCCATTCAGACCAATGTCCAACACTTGGACTAAGATCAGATTGCTTCTCTACTGGAAGGAGTCACTAAAATCCAGACCTGTTTCATCACTCCCTCGGAATGGAAGCGTCATGGATATACAATCGTTTATGATCACATCACCCTTCAGGTATTCCCAATACCTGTACATCCTGCATACTGGAAGACCATGGTCAAGCCGAAGATCAAGATCTATTTTACACTGTCTTCTTCAGGTTTTGATCACCAAGTTTCTCATTTGATCATTGGGATTTGGTATCGATCATATACTTTCCAAAAGCATATATCATACCTAGGTCTTGATCATATACTTTCCAAAAGTATATATCAAACCTACAAATTCAGTCAAGATTCCAAAGCGAGACGACGTGCATGGAATTTGATTCTTCCCAATATCTCATGAGTGAGCTCATGTCTTCCGGTTCAGTAGTGAACCCTGTATGATCCCTTTGAGAGATCGTATTACTCATATGCCCTTATATGCCCACCAGCTCGCCGGTGTATAGACCTTGGTTAGGTCATCAACCTATTGGTCTGCCAAATGTACATACTCAGACATATAGCAATACATCTGTCTCCGGTCAGAGGATGCATGCCTATGCTGTGACAGCATTCAACATAGGACTTTGGTTATCTCGATCTCGTTAAGTCAACCCATTGACCTAACTAATCTGACACCTCCGAATCTCTATTCCTTATGTAGAGGACCTGCATCAAGAGGTCGGTCAGATATCAGCCTATGTGAGAAAGGATTGCCATCTCCTACTCAGGCTGGAGATCACATCTTAATAATCATTTGACGGTGTTTGATGAGTCCTCAATCTAACCCTTTAGATATTCATCCAAACACCAGCCTCTATGATTCAATAATTGAATCAACAGCTGTATGATCATTAAGACAACCATGGTACATAACCCTAATTGTACAGAGGGACCTATTATGCAAATTATTTATTCTTCATTTCAGATCAGGGAATGATATTCGCAATAACATTTATTGCATAATGGCTCGCCGTGGGCTCACATGTCCAACAATCTCCCACTAGCCCAAAGAGCCATTAATGGGCTAATCATATAAACCCACAGTCATGTGACAATCATAGGCTATATAGAAATAGCTAGGTAAGCTGATCAGTCACTCTGTTCCCAAAAGACTATGCCAAGTCCTTTTACGGCACTTGCATATCCCTAGGTAACAGTGCTCGCATCCAATGTGAATGTTGCATCTAATGCAACCTATACTCAATCTAGTCAAAGCAGTTATAGTGTCCTTGACACTATTGCTCAATTATTATAACCAATATTTTCATAATCCTTATCAGAATACCCTTATTCCGGGAGATCACTATCTCTCAAGGTGTCCACAGTTAAGACCTTTTAGATCTCTATCTATAAAGTCTTAAGCTTTTGAAGATATGACTTTGAGATCACCATCTCAAAAATCTTGTCATCTATGAAGATTTTGTTATTTACTGCATCAAGTGTTCTTTCTCCACAGTAGGATTAGTAACAGTTTACTACTCCCACTGCATGGCAGATATCTGGCTTTTGTACACATCTTGCATACACTTAGCTTCTCGTAACTGATGCACAAGTACATGCAGTTCTAGCATTCACTTCCTCACTCTTTGAGGTGCTATCCCTTCAGATAGGTCAGTACCAAATCTTAAGGGAAAGAAGCCTTTCTTGGAATTTCAAGAATGGAAAATGTCGAAGGTGTACTACAAATGTGACAATCCCAATACCCTCTTTTCTTTGCTTCTGAACAACTTCAGAACTAAGATCCAAGAGGCATCTTTGAGATCATATCTCAAGGTATGGAATAACCAGTCTATAAAACACTTATTATCATCCTTATATCATTCCAAATGATTAGGATATTATCTACATTTAGCACGATGAACACAATGGCACTCCCATAAGCTTCACATAGTTCATCAAGACTCTATTTGAAATCATAACATTTATAATTTCATCAAATCTTATGTTCCAATAACAAGAAGCTTATTTGAGTCCACAAATGGATTTCTTTAGCTTTCACACCTTACTTTCCAAATCATGAAGCCTGGGGCTACCTTCATGTGAATATCCTCAGAGAGTTATTCTTTATAGGAATGCAATCTTGACTTGCATCTTGAAGATGCAATAGTCAAGTTGTGTAGCTAAGGTTAGCAATATTCTGATGATTTTAAGCATGGTCACCGAAGAGCAAGTCTCATTGCAAGCAATGTCTTCTCTTCCGATGTGTAGCTTATGGCTACGAACCTAGCTTTGAAGGTCTCTACTTCTCATCAGGTTCCCTCTTCTCTTGAAGATCCATTTAACCTATACGGGTCTTACCCATATAGGTGGATCCTCGAGGGTCCATATACAACACTTGTATATGAAGTTTACTTTAGACTTTATTGCTAATATCCATCTTTCCATGTCATGATCTTTAAGAGCTTCATCACATGAAGTCCGATCACTCTCAGACTTAACTGACACATGGAATACATCCTCAAACTCATTTGAAGAGGTATTAATGTTTCATCTTTAATTATCCTTTTAGTTTCCGATTTCAGGAGCGTCATTATCTTCTCAAAATTAAATGAGTTCCTTCACTTCATTTTCATCTTGATTCTCAAGAGAGTCATCCTCTAAGAATCATTTCTCAGAGATGAGATCTTTTTCAGAATCTCAAGGTCATAAAGTAGGTATCCAATACCCTCCTTTATTTTCCTAATGAAGTAGCACTCCTTGGGGGAAGAAGAGAATGGACCATGACCAGTGTAGCCATGTATCCTTGGGAGCTCTAACCAGTGTAGCTGAGTCTCCCGCTGCAAGCTTCATGAGCTGGTCATATGTAATATAAGCTTTGCTTTAGTTGGCTATATACACTCCGGTGGGTATTTTATTTTCAATCAGGCCCACCACTTTTTTGGACTTTTTCTTTCTTTACACATTTTTTTTAATGTGCATATGTACAAAATATCTACATGGTGCAACATATATACATAAGGAGTTTTTCCTCTTGAGCCAATAGACTATCCCTCTTTTGAAGCTTTATTGCAACCCACAACTCCTGTCTTTAGACTTCACCATCACCAGACCAAGTTGAGACGCACTTCCTTCACTATAAGAAGAAGAGAGGTTCCGCCTAGAAGTACTACCCTCGTATGCTACCCCCAGCCAAAGGAAACTGCCTCCTCACCACCTCATCCATGGAGAGCTAAGTGTAAAGTGCTGGTGCAAGTAAAGCCATTGTATCTGGGAGTCATGTGTGCGTTGTTAAGTGCTCTACTTAGGCTCATCAAGATGATGTATGCTCATAGCCTAGTGGACTCAAAGAATTAAGTCCCACTGGACCTTAAAAGTCTTAATCCTTAAGACCTATAAGGTTTCTCTTAGAATTAGGTGGATTAAGGTCTTAACCAAGCTCCATTTTCCAATTTAATTCCATGCTAGTTTATATGTCAACTATGATTTGGAAAAACTGTACAAATATTAACAAAGATGCAATTATACAATTTTTAACAAATGTGCAAAATTTTTGAAAATTGTTTGAAAAAATGGATGTATGCATGAATGCGACGTTTTGCAAAATATTTACAAAAATTTACACAAGGTTTTTGCAAACTTTTTGTTTTTCAAAACATTTTACAAAAATTTTGTACCGTATACATAATTTTGATATCAAAATATTTACAAATTATTTACATTAATCGTTTTTACAAACATTTGTACAAAAATAATTTTTTATAAATAGATAGGTATGTGCAAGAAGAATTTTATGTACAAGGGAAAATTTTTAAATTTTATGGATTTTAGCAATTTTTTATATATTAACACACTCACACAAAGTACGAGTTATGGCTAAAGTATATATGAAATATATACGACACCCCCTATACTTAGCTCGAACGACGTCCTCAGAGTGATCAAGAGCGATGAAGAAGACATAACTCGTGCTTAGTATAGGGATGTTAAAAGGAATGGTATATAAAAGGACGAATCAAAGAATAGAATGAAGAGGACTCGGTGTTTCCCCCCTATACTTAGGATCAAGTAATCCTAAGTACAGTAAGATGTACATGAAGGGAAATCCGAGTGGGAGAATGTACAGGGTCTACCTCCCCTATACTTAGAGTAAAATATCCCTAAGTATAGGCAGCAAAATAGAGGTAGAAAGAATTAATAGACTACCTAAGAGTCCCACACCCCCCTATACTTAGGGAAAAGTACACCCTAAGTATAACAGAATCATAAGATGAATATGGGGTGTGGGACTAAAGAATGGAGTGATATGGACAACTAGATCTATACCAATCGGAAGAACAGTGATAATCAGGCGTGAGATGCAATAGATGTGAGTCAAGAGACCACATCTCATGCAAAGTGAATGGGGGCAACGTCAACGACTCGCGACTCATGATCTAGATATGGTTTGAGGTGCTGACCATTAACACGAAAGGTAGCATCAGACAACAACTCAGATATATCAATACTCCCATTGTCATGTACCTTTCGGACCAGATAGGGTCCCTTCCATTTGCTCTGTAGCTTCCCTGGAAATAAATGAAGCCTAGCGTCAAACTACCATACTCTCTGTCCTGGCTCAAACTACTTGTGGCTGATATGAGAATCATGCCACTCCTTCACTCTCTCCTTATATTGTAGGCTACTCAAAAAGGTTGTATCACGAAGCTCCTCCAGGGATGCTAATTCTACCCTCCTCTGATCTCCTACACTCACTGGATCCATAAGTATTCAGTGACTGCCAAAGTGACCTATATCTTAGCTCAACAGGTAAATGGCAGGGCTTGCCATAAATGAGGTGAAAGGGAGATGTACCCAAAGGCGTATTGAAGGACGTCCTATATTCCCACAAGACCGAGTCCAAAAGTTGTGACCAATCCTTTTGGTCAGTGATGAGAGGGAATTTGCCGAGGTCGTATCTTTCCACAAGGCGGAGAGACAGTCGCTTAGTTGACCTCAGACAAACTCCCAAATCGATCAATAATTAACCCACAATAAAGTATATGCAATGAATATAAAAAATGTGGAGCTAAAATTTATTATAACTCTACATGCAAATGTGTATAGGTGTAAGTACAGGTAGAGGTCGAACACTGGGAGGCGAATGGTTGTATGTGATGTATCATTTAATTATTCAATCAATTGTTCATGTCCTTTTATTGTTTTTGTGGGTTTTGGATTTTATATATATATATTTTTATTTTTTTGTTTTTATAATTTTTATTTTGTTTTTATATTTTATATATTTTTCTTTTTATATTTTTAATTATAGAATATAGATATGTATATGTTTACATGTATATATAAATATATATATAAAGATATATATATATATATGTAAGAAGAGAGAGAGAGGAGTAGTATAAGGTTATATAGACATATATATATATACATACTCACTACATTAAGTTTAATAAATATTTTTTTTTAATTTTTGTATTTTTCTGATTTTTTTGTTGTTTTTCTGAAATATTTCTAATTTTTATGTATTTTTAATTTCAAAAATGCCCACCATATAGGACAATTACATAGACGAATATAATTCGGGTTTTTACAAATATAAATTAAACTCCAAAATTACCCAAATTAATTTTAATACATTAATAATAATACATAGATAATTACAGAAGAGAAAAATATATATTTTTTGGATTTTTTTAAGGGTTTTCTATTTTTTTAGGATTTTGGAGCTTCTTGAAATTTTTATATTTTTCTTTTTCTATTTTTAGGGTTTTTCATTTTCTGGACTCAACATAGATATAAATTTACCATATATAATTTTTTTTGTAATTTTTGAAAAGCATTATATATTTTTTTGTATTTTTTAATTGAAACAGTACAACAATTGCTTCTTTTTATTTTTGATAATTAGGAAAATATGCCAAAAATGTGAAATAAAATATGGGCGTGTAAGAGCATCACATAGAGCATCTATCCTAATTTTCCCTGATTTTTAGAATCACAATGGGTATTTTTCATAAATTGATAAAAGACAAAAATAAACAGCATGACAGGGCATTTTTGCAAATAAAATAACATACAGGGGCATCCGTGCAAAAATACCAAAATATCATAACGTGTTCTGCAATTTTAAGGATTAAAATTGAATAAACAAACCTGTCAGGGCTCCCTTGCAAATTGACCATCACGTGGGACTACACGTGATCCGCACCCACATGGACCAAAACACAATTTCCGAAAATAGAGGGTCCTGGTTGCAATTTTTCACAAAAATAATACACTGGGAATTTTATTTTGTGGACTAAATAAATACGCAAACATACAGGGGGACTTGTGTAATTTTACCACCTCACGTGGGACGACACGTGAGGTGACGTGGGCTGGACCCAGGTGTAATATGAAAACAATACTGGGGGTCACATGCAAAATTTCCACCTTATTTACGACATGCTATTTATTTTACAGTATTAAACATTAAATACACAAAACGGAGGGGGTACAAGTGAAAATTACCCCCAAAGCGCGCTATCCAACAGTTGTGTTGATTCACTTGCCACGCGTCGCCTCCTGGTCGCCCGATGACGCTTCGCCGATGGAGGGCTGAGATTAGATCACCGTCGATGATCGGACGGTTGATGCGGTGCTCCATCTGACAGTGCTGGTTCGATCTGGGCTGGGAGCGCAATCGGACGGTGAAGACGAAGGCTAGAAGAACAGGGAAGAACTCCCCCTTCCCTGACCTTCGATCCGATGCTGCTCGCTCGTCCGACGCTCCCTCGGGCATCTGATGTTCCCACTGGCTTCCTGGCAGGTGGCTCTAGCTGCTGGAGGTGTCTTATCGGCTGAAGGGGCACTGGAGCACCACCACGACGTCGGAGAAGTCGAGGGGCTCCAGGTACCTCCGATGATCTCTGAAAGTGTCTTCTGGAGCTCCTCTTTGCTCCTAACCTGCTCAAGAAGAAAGCTCGGCTCGAGGAGAAGTTCCTCGGCCCAAAATCTGAAGCTGTTAGTGCAAAAAGGGATGAGGGCGGCGATGCTCCGGCGAAGCGGAGGAGATGAGCATCGATTCGCGGATCCAGGTGGGGATCTGGTTGGACAGGGTGTCTGGGAGGTGGAGAAGGCGCAGGGGAACGAAGTGACGGTAGAAAGGTGGTCGGAAGACAGTCGGGGGAACGGTGGTGAAGTCACCGGAGCGGAGCTCCGACGAACTTTGAATTTTTGGATTTTACGCTAAGGGAATTAACTAAAGACTAATCTAACTACCGGAATCAAAAACTAACATTAAAAACTAACTAAAATGCATAGAATGACAGCTCTTATACCTGGGGGCCACTAGGGAGCTGGGCGACCGCCGGAGCGCCGCCGCGACAAAATTTTCCTCCTCCAAGGGCCTTCGCCGAGGTGCTGGGAAGCGCCTCCTGTCACGAGGACTCCTCCAGGACCTGATTAAAGCTCAAAGGGGGGAATGAAATTGGCCAAATTCGGCCAAGGAGGAGGAAGACCTTATTTATAAACATTCCAGGGGACCCCCATGGTCCGGCGATTATTGAAGAATCGGGGCTATGTACAAGGGTTCCAAGATCACGGCGCGAATCACGGATACTCAGAGAATAAAATCCGTGAAGAGATCGAAGGCGATGGATGAAAGGGACGCCCAGGAAAAATGGCAGAAATCAAGGGAAAAGACATGTCTGACGAAAATCAGAGGCGCAGGGGGAGTTGACCGGAGGTCAACTTTCCCTGGCCCCTGATTGGTCCACATCAGCCGAATCTTGACCCATTTATTACACGTGTTAAATGAATTAATTAGAATTTACTTATAAAATAAAAAATGTTTATAAATTAATGTAGTATTTATTTATGATTTTTATTTATTTTTTTGAAGTATTTTATTATGGTTTTATTAAAATAATGTGTATATGTATGTATTTTACATGTATTTTTGTATATTTTATTTTTAATTTGTTTATTTTCTTTTATTCTTTTATTGGATTATTTTATAAATTAATCACTTATTTTTATGAGTATAAATATATTTTTATTTAATTTTTATGAGTTTATTTACATTTTTAAATAAATGTGCTTATGTATATGTAGGTATACTTATAGGTATTTTACCTATATATTATATACATTTTATTTATTAAATGAATTTTATTTGTTTTTATTTTGGATTTGTATTCTTAATAAGTTATATATAATATATACATTATTATAAAGATATAGATGAACAAAAGAATAAAGGAATAAAATCCCTTTTTATTTATGTACATTCTTAACATAGGTATTTTGCCTATGTATTACACAAGCTTATTTTATTTTACAAATTCTTTTTAGTTTTCTTTTAGTTTTAATATGTACATGTATTATATACATTATTTACAAAATTCCAAAAATATAAATTTATAAAAATAATATGTATTGACTAAAATGAATATTTTAATCAGTACTATGTACAAGGAGGGTCAAAAACCTAACTTCTACAGATGAACTCCAAAAAATATGAAATAATTTTATTAAATAGTTCATGGAAAGCTATATACAATTAAAGGTGAGTTTGGGTGATTTGGAGTTTTTATTTGCAAGATATGGGTCTGCGAATTTGAGATTTTGGCTTTTTATTTTGTGTATAAAATGTACACTGAGTATTATTTTTACACAAACTTAATTTTGTATTTTTATTTACATTATTATCTACAATTTCATATACAAAGTTTCTTTATTGGATGAATAAATAATTATGTAAAAAATAGGTGTCAAAAATGCATAAATAAATGAATAAATAAATGAGGTATTTATTTTATTATTGGCCCTTATCTCCCCCTACTTTATTCCTTGTCGACCAATTCCATGCTGGCCTTGGTCTCGGGGTTAGGGTCATAAAATATTTGCAATATTTTATTCCTTTTTCTTTTCTTCCCTTTATTTTATAATTTTGGCATTACAAACCTTATTTAATGTACAATAAATACAATAAAGAATGGATGCTATTATGTACAAATTGAGGTCATTTACATGCATTTGCTAGGGTTTTTAAGGCCAAAATGATAGAATAAAGGTGATGAAATGGAGATTCATCACCCCCCTATACTTGCCTTTGCTAGTCCCTAGCAAACACTTATGCAATAAGTACAAA
Source organism: Ottelia alismoides (assembly GCA_037367405.1). NCBI lineage: Eukaryota > Viridiplantae > Streptophyta > Magnoliopsida > Alismatales > Hydrocharitaceae > Ottelia > Ottelia alismoides. Next base: position 117,420 of record JAZKJV010009974.1, read on the forward strand.
AAGAATTAAAGAATAAGAAGAAAAGAAAAAGCAAAAATAAAGAATTTAAAGAATAATTGAATTGATCATGATTATTAAACTCATCTGTACAAAATCAAAGTTTGGAGCTCAGGTTAGACCTTAGTGTGGAAATGTGTGTGGAACCTGGTAGGGAACCAAATTTAAAACACAACAGCCTTCGAGAGTCACAGAACTTGGTTCAAATCACCTCAATAGCCAGGTCAGAACTAACCTATATCATATGCAAACCCTTATGACTATGAAGCTGACTTGTACAGTGTAAGTGATAGTGGCTCTTCCCAACTGAAATGACAAAGGAACTAGCTTCTCCAGAATAACAACCCAATGATTCCCCAATCCAGCCCTCTACCGTCGAGGAGCGGGGTATTCCCTTCTAAGTTCAAGTGGCAACCGACTCAAGAAGAGGGGGAATAAGAGGTATAGAATTTTGGGAGCTCAACCAGTGTAGCTAAGTCTCCCGCTGCAAGCTTCATGAGATGTAACATGGATACCATAAGCTTTTTCTTTATTGGGCTATATACACTCCGGTGGGGTTATTAAATTTTCAATCCGACCCACCACTTTTTTGGAGTTCTTTTTGCATTTTTTTCAAGTGCATCTGTACAGCATATCTACATGGTGCAGAATATATACAAGAAATTTTCCTCTTGAGCCAGTAGACTATCCATCTTTTGAAGCTTTATTGCAACCCACACTCTCTTGTCATTCGACTTCATTGAAACTGGACTAGGTTGGGGTGCACTTCCCTCCCTAGACGAGGATGAATGTTTCCACCCGTGTGCGTCTCAGACTGGCAAATCCAACCCCCTCACCATTCCAACTGAGTTGAGCCAAGTGAAAGGTGCAAGTGTCCAAGTGAGGTCACAACCGACAAGAGTCATGCCTGTGTTTCGAAAAGTTCTAGTTAGTCCACTGAGGTGACTTGAACCCAACCCTGCTTTCTCAAAGAATTAAGTCTGACTAGACCTGAAGTACCTTAAACCTAGTTCCCATAAGGTTCCAGTGCAGTTAGGTGCGGTAAGGTCCAACCAAGCTCCAATCTTCGAGTTTATTGGACTAGTTCAATCATCAAGCTCAATCAAAGAATATGAATGCTATGCAAATGTTATTTACAAATATGCAAAGAATAATGCAATTTTTGAAAGAATTTGAAAACAAAGAGAGAAATTTTTACACAAAGAATTTTTGTAAATAAAAGAATTTTGGCACTCAAAGTATAAAGTATAAAATATATACAATAATTTACACGGGCGTGCCGCTTTATTTTAAAGAATTTACTAGTTTTGACAAGAGTGGTTTATTAAGGTGTATATACAATTGATAAAGAATTTAATGTATTTATGAGTTATTTTTATTCATTTATTATTATTATGATGCTTTTATTCCTCAAATTATTTGAAAATAATTTTGAAAACTATAGTACAACATAGTTTTTGCAAATATTTACAATCATTTGAAATCCATTTTGCAAAAGATTTTGCCAACACTATATATACATTTTCATAATATTTTTACAAACATGTTTTCACAATCATTTGCAAATAGGTTTTCAAATCCTTTATTTCACACAAGTAGAAAAATTTTGCAATCAAAATATTTTTACAAAGGTTGAAAATATTTCACAAAAAGTTTTCCAAACAGTTCACACCATTTTTCAAATCATTTTGCAAAAGTATTTTTAACCTGATTTATTCATCAGTATATACAAAAAGAATCTGAGGAATAAGAGGCCTTATTAACTAATGAATTGTATCATCATTATGCGAAAGTACGAGTTATGGATGAAGTATATACATAGTATATACGACCCCCCTATACTTAGCATGAGCTATGTCCTCATAGATCGAAAAAGAAAAGAGAAGACATAACTCGTACTGAGTATAGACGAGTCTAAAGAATATAGAAATAAGAGATGAAGGAAATAGAAGTTGACCGTCCCCCCTATACTTAGGATCAAGTAATCCTAAGTATAGCAGACTGTACACAAAGTAGGGAGGGTCAAGGGTGGTAATAAACAGATCAAAGAATTAATTGAATCAGGGGTGCAACCCCCCTATACTTAGGACAAAGTACGTCCTAAGTATAGAAAACTGTCTACAAAGGGGTGACACCTTTTTATTTAGATAAAGAAATATGAAAAGGAAAAGAAGAAAAGAAGAAAAGACAGATAAATACAGATATACGAGAAGATCATGGAGAATGTACGCATCACTCCCCCTATACTTAGGGTGAGATATCCCTAAGTATAGGCAACAACAGGAGTGACGAAACTGAACGACGAAAGAACAACGCGGTGTGTGCCCCCCTATACTTAGGACAATGTACGTCCTAAGTATAGACACAAAGATATGGCGATAGATCTAGGGCACACATAACATGCGGGAGAACAGAATATACAACACATATATACAAGTGGTGAAGAGACTGGTGAAGTACAGGATGGTATCTGACAAGTGAATACCGTACTCACATCATCGTCTCCCTGTGAGAACGGTGACACACTCAGAAGGTGAAAAGACACCCGGATATACAGTCAGGTGGGTGTCGGCTACCGGGGACAAATAGATCAGAAAGTGAAGATATCGGATACGGTATCATGAAGCAGTCAATCGACTCATAGGTTCAGCATGAGGAAACAAAGCCAATACTATAAGACCGGGAGGAAGAAGGAACAGTACAGATTCCTCCGGTCAATCAGAGTCTCAATAAGATATGGAAAGGTAAGGAATAAGAGACATCATGGCATTCGGTGGTCATGAGGTCGGGAGATCGTAGGAGACACACACCTAATGCCGCAAGACATTGCTCAACCCTGCGAGGGTCGTCAAGGTGAGCAGGCTCAAAGGAGCCAGGAATCAGACCATAATCAAAAGACTTGGTCCCGTGATCCGCAGATCGGATACACAATCAGAGAGGGGGACCAAGTACACAACTACGAAGACTCGGCTTCGTTCTCCAACAGACAGGAGACACCAGAAGTGAAACCGAGTTCCTAGAAAGTGATGTACCCTCTCGCAGATAACCCTCGGAGAGTAGTACATGCTAATCGTCGAATAATCAAAAGAAGACTCGACCTTGCAAGGGTCGTCAAGGCGAGAGGACGCAAAGGCGTCAGTGATCCATCAGACGGATCATCCGGTATGGTCACGGTAGGCGACATATCGGCTACCAGCAGAAGAGACCAGAAAGTCTAAAGAATGTGGCGGTGTCCCGCAGATTACCCTCGGGGAACGTGCTGCCAGCTAGGCATGAAAAGATCAGATATCAGAAGCTCAACCTTGCTAGGACCGTCAAGGTGAGCGGACTCAAAGGAGTCTAAACAGATGGGTCCCATGATCCGCAGATCGGATACACAACTCAAGATGGGACCAAAAATCAAGTAAATCAGACGACTCGATTCCGTGCTCCGCAAATCGGATACACAGTCAGCAGTGGGAACCGAGCGTAAAGAGAGTGTCGCAGTCTCCCGCAGATAGTCCTCGGAGAGTACTGCGATCTAGGCAAGGAATAGTCAGTATGTGTCTCTACCTTGCGAGGGTCGTCAAGGAGAGAGAAGGGCTCAAAGGAGCCGGGTCCATCAGACGGACCCACATAGTGGTCTTGGTGGTCGACAAATCGGATACCATCAGAAGAGACCAATCAGATCTGAAATATGTCGTAAGCTCCCGCAGATAACCCTCGGGGAGCTACGAGCTAGCCAAATAATAATCATGAAAGAGCTCATCCTTGCGAGGACCGTCAAGGAGAGCAGACTCAAAGGAGTCTCAGCAAGTCGGTCTCATGCCCTAACAGATTAGGCGCATAATCAGAAAAGGAGACCGAGTGTCTATATCAGACGAATCGACTTCATGCCCCAACACATGGAAGTACCAGAAGTGAGTGAAGCCGTTCGTAAAGACAATGTCACATCCTTCTGCAGGTAGTCCTCGGGAAGTGATGTGAGCTACGTAGTGAATAATCAGAGTACAACTTGTCCTTGCGAGGGTCGTCAAGGAGTGAGAGAGGCTCAAAGGAGCCGGATCCATCAGACGGATCCACAGAGAGCATAGTCTCGATAGACAGTAGACCATCTACCAGCAGAAGAGACTATCATAGCAATGATGTGTCATAGCCTCTCGCAGATGACCCTCGGAGAGCTATGAACTGGGCATGGAATAATCAGAAAAGTGGAGCTCTGCCTTGCAAGGACCGTCAAGGAGAGCAATCTGACAGTTGGCCTCATGTGTCGACAGATCGGGCACACAGTCACAGAGGGAGGCCAATCAAGCATATCATCTGACGCGGTTTCGGGTCCCATCACAATGGCGACCAAAGTAGTGAATGAAACTGTAGTCCTAGAAATTGTCGCATTCTCCCGCAGATAGTCCTCGGGGAGGTATGCGAGCTAGATCAATGAAGGTCGCGGGCATGCTGGCGAGCCATCTCAGGTCCTCGAAATACTGTGAACCCATCAATCAACAGGAGGGCATAGGATCATGCGAGGGAGCAAATAATCAGGTCAATCACAAACATCCCTCAAGTCAATCCAATAAGCTGAGCTGGCACAATATATCATCAGGAATCCTCTAAGTGCCGGGGTGGATCAAAGCATCAGAAGATCAAGGATGGGTCAATCAAGAAGATGAGAAACCATGGGGGTTGGGACACCGTCATCATGAAGCACATAACAAAAGAGTTCATCCAAAATCCAAATCAAGACGGGCCGAAACCGCAAGATAGATAGATCAGTAAAAATATCATGATATGCTCCTCCATTCACCGAAGCACATCACATCCTCAATCCGGTGTGCGAGACCAAAATCCTCAATAATGCATCACACCTAATGATCATGTATCATCAGAAATCCTTAATACACTCGTATGCATGTATCCAAAAGTAAAATCCATCTCAGCATCCTCAACATCATTGGCCCGTCTTACACAAATAATCTGTAAACATAATCCTCGATGCGGGCCTCATCAATCTGCACAGCATTCCCGGGTGAAAGGGAGAGGTGATACGGGGTACACGAAGAAGATGGATGAGAAGGGTATACAATGGGGTGGAGAAGCTGATTGAGCGTGCGTGCCAATATCAAGGGTGAAAGAAGAGTGAAACAGAGGGGACGAGGAGGGCGCGCGAGAAGATCGAGACATAGGCAAAAATGGGTGTTCCACACAGGGCGGGAACACCGTCAAAATGGTGGTTCGAAGAGCAGGCTCTCCTCGAACCAGAGAAGATGGGGATGATTCAGTGGATACGAAGAAGATGGTGAAGAAGATGTCGGGACGAATGGACTTGGCAAAGGAATGATTGAGCTCAAGCGCCAATATCACGACTCAATGCAAATGAAGAGGTATATGTATAAGAGAGGTAGAGAGACTCAAAGATGAAAAATGCATGACTCACACGATGGGACCGATTACTCTGATAAGGGATGAGAAACACAACGGACTCCAAGTCACAATCAATACACAAGGCAAAACCCCCAATTCACCTACTCGACACAGTGAAGACCGTCAGGTGACGGTCATTTATCTTTTCGGTTTTTAGAGTTAGGTGAGATTCACAAAGTTGTACAAACACTTAGGAGGCTTGATAGGATTTGGGCTCTACTCCTTAGCGTGTACGTGAGCACTTAAAACGCATACAATGAGGGGGTTGCTCTCCCCAAGACAAGGAATCCATTACGTTTTATTTTTAGGTTCAATAGAGTTAGCAGTCCCGATGTTATTTAAGTTATCACTTTTTTGGGTATTTTCAATGCACGTGCCTATCGAGATTTCAATTTCCATTAAGCACCCTAGATTGGCAAAAACAGAGGGAGAAGGTAGGAAAAGCCATGCAAGTCGGAAATCGATGATGCATGCTAAGTAAGAAGACTTACAGTGCTTCCCAGCTCTCTCTATGCGGGATGCAGAACAGAATTGAAACCTATGCTAAATGCGAATGCAAGCCGAAGAAATCGTCCTTGGATAGTAATTGCTATTATCGTGAAGCACCACAAGTCGGACACTTATGCTTAACCTAAGAGTCCGGTCTTGGCTTACCCCTCCTCTTCTCGACACACTCGAGTTTAGGAGTAGCGCTTGATGGGGCTCGCTCGCGGCACAAGGGTTAAGAGATAAATGAACCGACTGTTTAGATTCGACTAGATCCAAAACGCGCTATAGGTACATGCAAATATATTTAGGGGGTTTGGACCTAATCTATCGGCAAGCAATTCCTAAGCTAGGGCTCATTCACACAAAATAATAAAAATAAAATAGAAAAGAAAAAGTGTCAAAACCGTCGAGGCCCCCAAGGGAACAATCCCTCGGGCAATGGACCTCGGGAGTCGGAATGTACCTGTGAGAGTCCTGTATTATTACAAAATTCTAAGTGTCACTCTCTCACATGAATATACATAATAAAATAATATGCATAAAAATAGAGATTGTCTTCAAAAATTCTCTTTCTTCTCCCTTTGATGCTCTCTCCTGTTGGCTTGGCATAGAAAAGCCAACTCCACCTTGCTTGGGTGCATCGGTCCTCCTAGGAGGTCCTCCTTCGCTTGGCGGTCCCTCGCATCAAAGACAAAGGAAAGAAATGGTCAGAGCAGTCAATCAAATAATATCAAATAGGAATAAAAACCAAACAAATAACTGAATCATGGACATGAGCAAATAATTGAATAAATGAACAAATAAGCTCACAAAATCATACAAAATCCGTTGCTTCCCCGACAACGACGCCATTTGATGAGAGGTAATTTGCCGAGGTCGTATCTTTCCACAAGGCGGAGAGACAGTCGCTTAGTTGACCTCAGACAGACTCCCAAATCGATCAACAATTAACCCACAATAAAGTATATGCAATGAATATAAAAAATGTGGAGTCAAAATTTATTATAACTCTACATGCAAATGTGTATAGGTGTAAGTACAGGTAGAGGTCGAACACTGGGAGGCGAATAATTGTATGTGATGTATCATTTAATTATTCAATCAATTGTTCATGTCCTTTTACTATTTTTGTGGGTTTTGCATTATATATATATATATATTATTTTTTTGCTTTTATAATTTTTATTTTGTTTTTATATTTTATATATTTTTTCTTTTTATATTTTTAATTATAGAATATAGATATGTATATGTTTACATGTATATATAAATATATATATATATAAAGATATATATATATATATATATATGTAAGAAGAGAGAGAGAGTAGTATAAGGTTATATAGACATATATATATACATACTCACTATATTAAGTTTAATAGATATATTTTTTTTACTTTTTGTATTTTTCTGATTTTTTTGTTGTTTTTCTGAAATATTTCTAATTTTTATGTATTTTTAATTTCAAAAATGTCCACCATATAGGACTAATTACATAACCGAATATAATTTGGGTTTTTACAAATATAAATTAAACTCCAAAATTACCCAAATTAGTTTTAATACATTAATAATAATACATAGATAATTACAGAAGAGAAAAATATATTTTTTTGGATTTTTTAAGGGTTTTTTTATTTTTTAGAATTTTGGAGCTTTTTGAAATTTTTATATTTTTCTTTTTCTATTTTTAGGATTTTTCATTTTCTGGACTCAATATAGATATAAATATACCATATATAAATTTTTTTTGTAATTTTTCAAAAGCATTTTATAATTTTTTTATATTTTTTAATTGAAACAGTACAACAATGGCTTCTTTTTATTTTTGATAATTAGGAAAATATGCCAAAAATGTGAAATAAAATATGGGCATGTAAGAGCATTACATAGAGAATCTATCCTAATTTTCCCTGATTTTTCGAAGCACAATGGTTATTTTTAATAAATAGATAAAAGACACAAAAATAAACAGCCTAGCAGGGGCATTTTTGCAAATAAAATAACATACCGGGGCATCCGTGCAAAAATACCAAAATATCATAACATGTTATGCAATTTTAAGGATTAAAATCGAATAAACAAACTCGCTAGGGCCCCCTTGCAAATTGACCATCACGTGGGACTACACGTGATCCGCACCCACACGGACCAAAACGTAATTTCCGAAAATAGAGGGTCCTGGTTGCATTTTTTCACAAAAATAATACACTGGGAATTTTATTTTATGGACTAAAAATAAATACGCATACATACAGGGGGACTTGTGCAATTTTACCACCTCACGTGGGACGACACGTGAGGTGACGTGGACTGGACCCAGGTGTAATATGAAAACAATACAGGGGGTCACATGCACAATTTCCACCTTATTTAAATATACAAAACGGAGGGGGTACAAGTGAAAATTACCCCCAAAGGCACGCTATCCGACGGTTGTGTTGATTCACTTGCCACGCGTCGCCTCATGGTCGCCCGTTGACGCTTCGCCGATGGAGGGCTGAGATTAGATCACCCTCGATGATCGGAAGGTTGATGCGGTGCTCCATCTGACGGTGCTGGTTCGATCTAGGCTGGGAGCGCAATCGGACGGTGAAGACGAAGGCTAGAAGAACAGGGAAGAACTCCCCCCTTCCCCGACCTTCGATCCGATGCTGCTCGCTCGTCCGGTGCTCCCTTGGGGATCTGATGTTCCCACTGGCTTCCTGGCAGGTGGCTCTAGCTGTTGGAGGTGTCTTATCGGCCGAAGGGGCACTGGAGCACCACCACGACGTCGGAGAAGCCGAGGGGCTCCAGGTACCTCCGATGATCTCTGAAAGCGTCTCCTGGAGCTCCTCTTTGCTCCTAACATGCTCAGGAAGAAAGCTCTGCTCGAGGCGAAGTTCCTCGGCCCAAAATCTGAAGCTGTTAGTGCAAAAAGGGATGAGGGCGACGATGCTCCGGCGAAGCGGAGGAGATGAGCATCGATTCGCGGATCCAAGTGGGGATCTGGTTGGACAGGGTGTCTGGGAGGTGGAGAAGGCATAGGGGAACGAAGTGATGGTGGAAAGGTAGTCGGAAGACAGTCGGGGAACGGTGGTGAAGTCGCCGGAGCGGAGCTCCGACAAACTTCGAATTTTTGGATTTTACACTAAGGGAATTAACTAGAGACTAATCTAACTACTGGAATCAAAAACTAACATTAAAAACTAACTAAAATGCATAGAATGACAACTCTTATACCTAGGGGCCACCAGGGAGCAGGGCGGCCGCCGGAGCGCCGCCGCGACAAAATTTTCCTCCTCCAAGGGCCTTCGCCGAGGTGTTGGGAAGCGCCTCCTGTCACGAGGACTCTTCCAGGACCTGATTCAAGCTCAAAGGGGGGAATGAAATTGGCCAAATTCGGCCAAGGAGTAGGAAGACCTTATTTATAAACATTCCAGGGGACCCAATGGTCCGACGATTATTGAAGAATCGGGGCTATGTACAAGGGTTCCAAGATCACGGCGCGAATCACGGATGATCAGAGAATAAAATCCGTGAAGAGATCGAAGGCGATGGATGAAAGGGACGCCCAAGAAAAATGGCAGAAATCAAGGGAAAAGACATGTCTGACGAAAATCAGAGGCGCAGGGGGAGTTGACCAGAGGTCAACTTTCCCTGGCCCCTGATTGGTCCACATCAGCCGAATCTTGACCCATTTATTACACGTGTTAAATGAATTAATTAGAATTTACTTATAAAATAAAAAAATGTTTATAAATTAATGTAGTATTTATTTATGATTTTTATTTATTTTTTTGAAGTATTTTATTATGGTTTTATTAAAATAATGTGTATATGTATGTATTTTACATGTATTTTTGTATATTTTATTTTTACTTTGTTTATTTTCTTTTATTCTTTTATTGGCTTATTTTATAAATTTATCACTTATTTTTATGAGTATAAATATATTTTTATTTAAATTTTACGAGTTTATTTACATTTTTAAATAAATGTGCTTATGTATATGTAGGCATACTTATAGGTATTTTACCTATATATTATATACATTTTATTTATTTAATGAATTTTATTTGTTTTTATTTTGGATTTGTATTCTTAATAAGTTATATATAATATATACATTATTATAAAGATATAGATGAACAAAAGAATAAAAGAATAAAATCCCTTTTTATTTATGTACATTCTTAACATAGGTATTTTGCCTATGTATTACATAAGCTTATTTTATTTTACACATTCTTTTTAGTTTTCTTTTAGTTTTAATATGTACATGTATTATATACATTATTTACAAAATTCCAAAAATATAAATTTATAAAAATAATACGTATTGACTAAAATGAATATTTTAATCAGTACTATGTACAAGGAGGGTCAATAACCTAACTTCTACAGATGAACTCCAAAAAATATGAAACTAATTTTATTAAATAGTTCATGGAAAGATATATACAATTAAAGGTGAGTTTGGGTGATTTGGAGTTTTTATTTGCAAGATATGGGTCTGTGAAGTTGAGATTTTGGCTTTTTATTCTGTGTATAAAATGTACACTGAGTATTATTTTTACACAAACTTAATTTTGTATTTTTATTTTCATTATTATCTACAACTTTCATATACAAAGTTTCTTTATTGGATGAATAAATAATTATGTACAAAATAGGTGTCAAAAATGCATAAATAAATGAATAAATAAATGAGGTATTTATTTTATTATTGGCCCTTATCTCCCCCTACTTTATTCCTTGTCGACCAATTCCATGCTGGCCTTGGTCTCGGGGTTAGGGTCATAAAATATTTGCAATATTTTATTCCTTTTTCTTTTCTTCCCTTTATTCTATAATTTTAGCATTAAAAACCTTATTTAATGTACAATAAATACAATAAAGAATGGATGCTATTATGTACAAATTGAGGTCATTTACATGCATTTGCTAGGGTTTTCAAGGCCAAAATGATAGAATAAAGGTGATGAAATGGACATTCATCAGTCAGGGCGGACAACCTTCTCCAATAAAGTCTTGATCTCCCTGTTGGACACTTCAGCAAGACCATTCGTCTGAGGGTGGTATGGAGTGGCTACTCGATGGTCAATGATGAACTCGCTAGCAAGGGCCTTTACCTTGTCATTGACGAAATGAGACCCCTCGTTAGAAATCAACACTCGAGGTACCCCGAACCGTGAAATGATATTCTTCCTCAAAAATCGGCATACAGTCCTAGCATCTGCGGTTCGGGCAGGGATGGCCTCAACCCAACGACTCACATAATCTATGGCCAACAGAATGTACTCGAATCCCTGACTCTTAGCGAATGGACCCATAAAATCGGTGCCCCATGCGTTAAAAACCTCACAGAAGTGTATGGGTTGCATCGACATCATATCACACTGTCCACAAGTGCCCATCCTCTAACAGTCAGTACATCTTTTCACGAACTCATCAGAGTCCTTGAAAAGAGTAGGCCACCATAGGACGGATTGGAGCACTTTCTATGCCGTTCTCCTCCCAGAGTGATGTCCTCCTGCCTCAAGCATGTGGCAGTAAGTGAGGACGCTATGGTGCTCCTCTTAAAAAATGCACCAATGCAAGATGTTATCCCATCCTTCATGATAAAGGATGGGATCCTCCCAATGGTAAAACTAGACCTTCGCGAGGAAGGTCTCAAGTTTATTCCTAGGCCAATCTTGTGGAACTTCTTGGCGACAAGATAGTTCCCAATATCGACATATCATGCGAGAGAGGTGATAGCAAGGAACGCCTCATCTGGGAAGGTCTCACAAATAGGCTCGATCTGCTCAGAATCCTCAAGATACTACAATCGGGAGAGATGATCCACCACCACATTCTTGACTCTAGGCTTATCCTTAATCTCTATATCAAACTCCTGGAGTAGAAGGATCCATCTTGTCAATCTGGCTTTGGCATCTTTCTTTTCCATGAGGTACCTGATGGCGGTATGATCAGTATAGATCATCACTCTAGATCCAATGGTGTAAGATATGAACTTATCTTGGGAGAATACTACGGCTAGCATCTCCTTCTCAGTGACGGTATAGTTCTGCTGAGCGGCATCCAAAGTACGAATAGTGTAGTGAACAACAAAGGGGACTCCATCACTCCTCTGTCCCAGTACGACACCCACGGCAAAATTGGAGGCATCCGTCATGATCTCGAATGGGAGAGACCAATCAGGTGGCTGGAGAACAGGAGCCTCTACAACTAGACTCTTGAGAGTCTCAAATGACGCTAGACACTTATCATTAACAAGGAACTCGGTGTCTTTCATCAGCAGATTGGTCAACGGTCGGGCAATCCTGCTGAAATCATGAATGAAGTGCCAGTAGAAATCGACTTGCCCCATAAAAGACCGTAACTACCGCAAGTTGGATGGTGGATCGAGTTTTCTAATGATATCCACCTTGGCCGGATCAACCTCCATGCCCCTGTTGGAGATGATATGGCCAAGCACCATCCCTTGAGTCACCATGAAGTGACTCTTCTCCCAAGACAACACAAGGTGAACCTCTATGCATCGCTGAAGGACGCAGTCTAGGCAGTTAAGATACGAATCGAATCCGTCGCCGTAGACCGAAAAATCATCCTTGAAGACCTCAAAGTACTCCCCCACCATGTCCGAAAAGATGGACAACATGCACCTCTGGAATGTCGCCAGAGCGTTGCACAATCCAAATGGCATGCGTTTGAAACCATATGTCCCAAAGGGACAGGTGAAGGTAGTCTTGTCTTGGTCCTCGGGCGCAATGGCCACCTGATTGTATCCGGAATACCTGTCCAAGAAATAGTAATGGATCTTCCCTGCCATCCTCTCTATAATCTGATCCATAAAAGGCAGAGGAAAATGATCATTCTTGGTGGCTTGGTTCAATCGTATGTAGTCCACACAGACCCGTCAAGAAGTGGGTACCCGAGTAGCGATCTCCTCTCCAGACTCAGTAACAACTATGGTGATGCCCGTCCTCTTGGGCACCACATGTAACGAACTGACCCATTTGGAGTCGGAGATGGGGTAGATAAAATCAGTGCTACACCATTTCGAGATCTCCTTCATGACAACATCTCGAAGGTTCGGGTTCAGCCGTCGCTGGAACTCACGCGACGGCTTCGCGTCATCCTCGAGATAGATATGGTGGGAGTACATGGCCGAACTTATCCCCTAAAGATCGGCTACACTCTATCCTATCGCCTTGCAGTTCTTTTCAAGAACCCCCATCAGACAGGGTTCCTGCTCTCCAGTCAAATTAGTGGAGATAATGACTCGTTACATCTCATGCTCACCCCAAGGAACCTATACTTCATCGATGATGGTAGCGGCGTCAGTTCTGGACAAGTAGGTACTGGCAGATCTGGCCTCTGAAAAGTCTGAGTGAATGTGGCCAAATCTTCATGGGAGAATGATAACTCTCGCTCGTAATCTGAATCTGGCGAAGGCTGCTCTGCTGGTGTGTCTCTGCTCTGTATGGAATCAACCTCGTCCCTAGTTGTAGGCTCTGTAGAAGTCATACACGATATCAAATCATCAAACGTCTGCCCAGTCTATATCTAACTTGGAGGGATCTGTATCAGAACCACAATCAAAATATGCCTCACGATCGGAAACTGGATCTGCTGCTTGAGATGTATCCCGGACCAGGAATGCGCTCTCCAAGCTCTCCTCTGCTAGCATCTCTACATTAGTGAACTTTGAAGGTGAGAGGATGTCATGTGCTACTGGGTCTGCCCAAACTGCCTCGTTATCTGCAATCACAAAATCACAGTCCTGGTGGATGTCTCGCCCTGCCTCTGTCATCTGCTCTAAATCTGAAGTCGGCTCTGAGCAAGCTGAATCTCTGGCTCTAGTCTCCTCGACCGTCTCTATTTGTATACTCTCGCCCTCGACGTGAAAGTACACCTTCCCGCTATCATGGTCGAACACTGCCTTGGTTGTGGCCAAGAACGGACGTCCTAAAATGATGGAGGTATCGGTCACAGACTCAGGGATCTCCATGTTCAGCACAACGATGTCCACGGGGAATTTCACGCCCTGAATCGTGATGACAATGTCCTTCAGCAACCCCTTCAGCCTCTTGACAGATCGGTCAACAAACAGAAGGATTTTCCTGCTCTGTCGTAGAGGGCCCAACTCGAAGCGGTCGAGAAGGGCTGTCGGAAGTAAGTTGATCAAAGAACCGCTGTCTAATAGAGTGCGGTCGAACCACTGTTCAAGGATGTGGCATCTAACATACGGGGCTCCTGCATCTGTCCTCTTGGCTGGCAGGCGGTTCTTGATCGCAAAACATGTGGCGCGAGTGAGCACATGGATCTCTGACTGGTGGTTCCTCCTGTTCCTCCTAATTGCGGTCCTATCTCTGAGTGATCTCTGGAAGAGAGGTATGTGCTCCAAGGCCTTCTGTAGAGTCAGCTGTATGTGAAATCGGTACATCATCTGCTGGTTGAACTCTATCTGGTGGTTCTTTTATGATTTTCTTTTTCCTGCCCCATAGCCAAGTGGAGTGCTCGGCGAAAGCGGACTTCTGGGTCCTTCTCAGATGAAGGACTAGGAGAGGGTCTGGAATGCTCAAGTAAAGCAGAATCCAAACAAACATCATCAATCAACACAGGTGGATCCGAAAACAATAAACTATTTCCTTTATTTGCAGAAATGTCCTGAGATACAAGCACTGAAGGAAAAACAAGAGGACTAACAGAACTGAAAATGGTGGCATCAGTACCACCATCGGCATATGGACTCGCAGCATCAGTACCGTGCTCTGGCTCAACAACTGGTATGGTGGCGTCAGTACCACCTCCTCCATCTGGTGAAGCGACGGCCTCAGTACCGTCGGCTGGATCAACATCCGCAGTGGTGTCAGCACCACTGTCATCATCATGATCATGAGCGGCATCAGCACCGCTCTCCTCCTTGCTTGGTGCTCCTAAAGTGGTGTGGGATCTTCGCTCAGATGAGGCACCGCCTGCTGGCATCCTATCGCTCCTAAGTGTAACAAAATCAACATAAAACATGTATGTAGTCATATCACCAAGTAAAGCACTAGGAGTGGTAATATCAATGAACTCTACCTGCTCAGACTTCCTCTTAAGGCTGTTCATGTTCGGCTAGATATGGGAAGGGATGACAGCTTTCCCTCTCACAATCTCCCTCATCTCCTGACGGAACTCGTCCATCTTCCGTAGAAAGGTAGCCTGCTGCTCGGACATGAGGTGGGCTAGATAATCAAGTGTGGGGTTCCCATAGGTCGGCCCATGAGAACCTGACGGGTGGCCACGCTGGTAAAGAGGTTGCTGCTGCTGGTGAGGGTGAAAGGGGTACTGTGGATGATACTGCTGCTGAGGATGCTGCTGCCTCCAAGACTGTCCCTGCTGATAGGGACGAGGACCATACTGCTGGTGGTGGGATGGCTGCTGCTAGTGTACTGGGAGCTGAAGCTGCTGGTGAGTCTCTCGTTGCTGGTCGTACTGGCCATCCTGAACTAGAGGTTGCTGCTGGGAACTGGCGCCGCCGACCGACCAACGGAATCGGGGATGGTCTCATCGGATACCAGGCTGGGGGCGATCATACCAAATCCCGTTGACATCCATCAACGGCTCCTGCTCGTAGGTGGGTGGGGGGGGTACTGAAGGATATGGTTAGATCCTCAAGCGCATCACGGAAGCGTGAGTGTCGCATCGAATACGACGAAGAACGACTAGTCGCACTAGTTGTTCTATGCAGCGGAAATTAAAAAATTTTATGCGACGAAACCACATGATCCAAGAACACTTCTCAGATCGTTTCGTCTAAACCACAAACAAGTATTAGGTTTACCTCTTGAAGCATGGTTGCGATCAAGTCTCTAAACGAAGAGACCTCCTGTCTCAAGTCCGATCCGACGGAGGAGACGCTTGCGAGCGCGGGGATGAACCGCGTGCTTCTCGCAATCCATGTTGATGATCCAAGCGGCGGATCTCCTGATCTCGACACACGAGATCCGATGTCTTCTTCACGAGCGGGGTGCACCGAAGGAGACGGAGATCCACGAGCAAACCATCGGGCAGCATAACGACGATGCCGCGGCGATGGAGAACCTCTCTAGGGCATCCATGGTGGACGGCCACATGAGAGAGAAAGAGTGAGGACGTGTAGAGAGAATGAGAGAGAGAGAGAGATTTGTTGCCTCAACTTATGTGTAAAGAAGAGCAATGGGGTGCCTCTCCTTATATAGGGTTTTGGGATCCATGGATCTCAATCCATGTGTCAACACAAATCCAATGTTCCACATTAATTTGTGTTTCTTTCAATGGTCATGATTTGTTGCTAAAAACACAACAACAATTAATTTAATTTAAATTAAATATATGTTGATAAATCAACACAATTTAATTACAAAATTAAATCATCAATACATGGAGATAATGAAAGGAGAGAAAGCCTCCTTCCATGTGGAGAGGGGGGACGGCCTCCCTTTCCTAATGGGAGTGGTGGCCGTCCACCCTCCTCCATTAGGAAGGTGGCTATTTCACCTTTTATGTAATCTCCATTATTTGCAACAACTTTTGTTGCAAATTATTTCACAAAAAAATAAATCCAATTTATTTTGTGAACATTGCAATCATGCCATTGAAAATTTGTGAATCACATTCACAACCCAAAACAAAATGTAAATTACATTTTCAATTTGATGTCCAATGTGAATCCAATTCACATTAACATTTAATTAACAAATGTAAATTACAAATAGCTCTCTCTTATATATTATAAATCACATTTATAATATATATGACTAATATGGATATTGCTATCCACATTATTCATATCCATGATAATTAAATCATATTTAATCATCTTGGATCTCTATTCTCTTGTGTCCAAATAATATGAATCATATTCATATTACTTACATCTTTGATAATCAAATCACATTTAATTATCTCAGATAACTCTCTTTATAATATGAATCAAATTCATATTACTCACGATAATTAAATCACATTTAATTATCCATTTTCTCAATGCTCGGATACATAAATCAACAATAGAATTATCCATGAACTCCTTCAAGGATAATGCGCTTTCTCCGTAGATACTTGGAGATAAGGACAGGGCGATTGTATTGTTCCACGTATAGTGACATGGATATTGAGATCGTATCTCAAATCCAGATCGCGGGCCTCCCATAGATGCTTGATTAAATCAAGATCGTAAATCTAATCTTCTCATTGTATCTGAATCACATTCAGATCAATGTCCAACACTTGGACCAAGATCAGATCACTTCTCTACTGAGAGGAGTCACTAAAATCCAGACCCGTTTCATCACTCCCTAAGAATGGAAGCGTCATGGTTATACAATCGTTTTTGATCACATCACCCTCAGGTATTCCCAATACCTGTACATCCTGCATACTGAAAGACTCAGACTAAACCCGAAGTATTCGATCAACTTTATACTGTCTACTTCTTGGTTTTATCAGTAAGTTTCTCATTCGATCATTGGGAGTCGGTATCGATCATATACTTTCCAAAAGCATATATCATACCCAGGTCTTGATCATATACTTTCCAAAAGTATATATCAAACCTACAAATTCAGTCAAGCTTCCAAAGCGAGACGACCGTGCGCACGGAATTTGATTCTTCCCAATATCTCATGAGTGAGCTCATGTCTTCCGGTTCAGTAACTGAACCTGTATGATCCCTTTGAGAGATCGTATTACTCATATGCCCTTATATGCACACCAGCGCGCCGGTGTATAGACCTTGATTAGGTCATCAACCTATTGGTCTGCCAAATGTACATACTTAGACATATAGCAACACATCTGTCTCCGGTCAGAGGATGCGAGCCTATATCATGACAGCATACGATATAGGACTTTGGTTATCTCGATCTCGTTAAGTCAACTCTTTTGACCTAACTAATCTGACACCTCCGAATCTCTATTCCTATGCAGAGGACCTACATCAAGAGGTCGGTCAGATATCAACCTTCAGAGATAAGGATTGCCATCTCCTACTCAGGCTGGAGATCATCTCTTAACAATCATTTGACGGTGCTTGATGAGTCCTCAATATAACTCTTTAGATATTCATCCAAGCACCAGCCTCTATGATTCAATAGTTGAATCAACAACTGTATGATCATCAAGATGGCCATGGTACATAACCCTAATTGTACTAAGGGACCTATTATGCAAATTATGTATTCTTCATTTCAGATTAAGGAGTGAATTGCAATAATATTTATTGCATAATGGCTCGCCGTGGGCTCGCATTTCCAACAATCTCCCACTAGCCCAAAGAGCCATTAATGGGCTAATCATTTAAACCCGCACTCATGTGACAATCATAGGCTATTTAGAAAATAGCTAGGTAAGCTGATCAGTCACTCTGTTCCCGCGAGACTACGCCAAGTTCTTTTACGGCACTTGCATATCCCCAGTAACAGTGCTCGCATCTAATGCGAATGTTGCATCTCATGCAACCAATACTCAATCTAGTTAAAGGTATTGTAGTGTTCTTGACACTATAGCTTAACAATTGTTATAACCAGTATTTTCATAATCCTTATCAGAATACCCTTATTCATAAAGATCTCTATCTCCAAAGGTATCTACAATTAAGACCTTTTAGGTCTCTATCTATAAAGTCTTAAGTTTTTGAAGATAAGACTTCGAGATCACTATCTCAAAAATCTTGTCATCTATGAAGATTTTGCATTTACTGCAACCAAGTGTTTTATTTCCATAGTAGGATTAGTAACAGTTTACTACTCCCACTGCATGACAGCCATCTGGCTTTTGTACACATCTAGCACACACCCAGCTTCTCAAAACTGATGCCCAAGGGCAAGTAATTCTAGCATTCACTTCCTCAACTCTTTGAGGTGCTATCCCTTAAGATAGGTCAGTACCATATCTTAAGGGTTAGAAGCCTTTCTTGGAATTTCTATGAATAGAATATGTCCAAGGTATACTACAAATGTGACAGTCCAATTATCCTCTTCTCTTGGCTTCTGAACAACTTCAGAACTAAGATCTAAGAGGTATCTTTGAAATCATATTTCAAGATATGGAATAAGCAGAGAATAAAACACTTATTATTATCCTTATATCATTTTAAATGATCAGGATATCATCTACATTCAGCAAGATGAACACAAAGGCACTCCCACTAAGCTTCACATGGCTCATCAAGATTCTATCTGAAATCGTAACAATTATAATTCCATCAAATCTTATGGTCCAACTTCAAGAAGCTTATTTGAGTCCATAGATGGATTCCTTAGTTTGCACACCTTGCTTTCCTCAACCATGAAGCCCTGGGGCTACTTCATGTGAATATCCTCAAAGAGGTATTCGTAGAGGAATGCAATATTGACTTACATCTTGAAGATGCAATAGTCAAGTTGTGTAGCTAAAGTTCGCAACATTCTGATGATTTTAAGCATGGTCACCGAAGAGCAAGTCTCATTGCAAGCAATGTCTTCTCTTCCGGAGTGTGGCTCATGGCTACGAACCGTGCTTTGAAGGTCTCTACCTTCTCATCATGTTCCCTTTCTCTTGAAGATCCATTTACACCTTTACAGGTTTTTACCCATATAGGTGGATCCACGAGGGTCCATATACAACACTTGCATATGAAGTCTACATTAGACTTTTATTGCTAACATCCATCTATCCATGCTATGATCTTCAGAAGCTTCATCGCATGAAGTTCAATCATTGTCAGATTTCTCTGACACATGGAATCCGTCCTCAAACTCATTTGAAGAGGTATTAGTGTTTCATTTTTAATTGTCCTCTTAGTTTCCAATTTCAGGAGCCTCATTATCTTCTCAAGATAAATGAGTTCCTACACTTCATTTTCATCTTGATTCTCAAGAGTCTCAACCTCTAAGAATCATATTCTCAGAGATGAGATACTTAGAATCTCAAGGTCATAAAGTAGGTATCCAATACCATCCTTTATTTTCCTAATGAAGCAGCACTTTCAAGTGCTAGATTCCAGCTTGCATGCATGGAATCATATTAAGCATATATATTGTAGTCTCTTCTACACATATATACCTGGAAACTAAGGGATAATTATTCTAAAAATCATCATTGATAAGATCATGTCACACATGATCCAATTGTATCTACCTATAACTCTATTGAGTTAAGGTGTGTTAGGAGGATTGAGATAGAAATGATATTCATATCTCTATAAGGTATTCTTTGAATTTATCTAACAGGTACTTGCTACCTAGATTAGATCAAATTCATTTTATCTTCCTTCAAACTTTGGTTCTAAACAAAAAATAATGAAATCTTTGAACATTTCAAAGGTTTCTTAGGTGAAAAGAAGAAATCTCATATCATACATAATCATCAACAGATATCACATATCCGTAATGTTTACTATGATATAGATGATCTACATACATCAATATGCATGAGATCCTGAATACCTTGGCATCTTACACCTTTCTTTAAAAAGGGTGTATTGGACATTTTACTTTGAATACAATATTCAAAAGTATGTAAGTTTTGAAATTTTAGACATTCTAAAGTTTCATCTCTTACTAGTCTATTGATCAAATCAATAGACAAATGTCCAAGGCTTGATGCTAGACCATTGTCAAATGATCTTCATCCTCCTATTGATCTTAAGGTTTAATTTCAGTATTTAGAAATGTTAATGAACCATTCATTAATTTTCTAATTTAGTGAAGTCCACTAGATTATTAGATTACTTTCTGAAATATATACATCATAACTCTTTATGATAGTTCTATCTCAGATTCATGTTTATTTCTAACATTTAGAAACAAACAATGAGTGTATTCTTATATCTAGGTCATAGAGACATTCTCTAAGACTAAGGACTCTCCCACTGAAATTAACAAGTCTATCAATCCAACAGAGATTGTTGCAACAATTGCATTAATATCCATGTGGATAACTATAAACCTTTAAGATCAAATTTTCCAGTCTTCTAAAACATATGCAACCTATTGCAAATGTCATCAGAAGATTGAGATACAATTATTTGACTTTATCTTATCAATGATTTATGTAGATTAATCTGATGCTCCATCTGAGTCCTTCTCTAAGGATTCTAGATAGACTTGATAGTCATACTATCAACACATCAACTTATTGCAGTATTGGCATTCATCCAACTCTTCGGATGACATATGGAAGTCATAGATATATAGTCAACTCTTTGACCATACTTCTTACTCGGGTCCAACCCATGCTTCCACTGCGCTCCCTTTATCTATAAGCAACCATTGCTTAAGACTAAGGATCTCTTATGTAAGAGCATTTCAACATTTATACATGCTTCATTAACTTCATACAATATGAATATTATGAAGCTTCATGAATGACCAGAGTATAGATAGTAGAATGATGACACTCATCATCTACATCCATCTAAACTCTTAAAACATAAGTTCAGGTAGGTACTCAAACAATTTGAATACACCATCTCTTATAGAGCCTCCATTCTGCATGATGCAGTGAACCATCTCATTCATGTTAAATGTCAAGAGCACATATGTATGCCCGAATATCTTCATAAATTTGATAAGGATTATTTGACAATTGCGATCATCATCGACATGTCACTTCCAAAGTACATCCGATGAGAGATCAAGACTATAGATACATACAAACCCTAGGGTTGTAGTCTTATTATCTATTTAATTGTCATTCCTCATTATTATGAGGAAACTTGCTCATTGCATCCACATACATTATGTGTCCAACTGCAAGTACAATATCTGGATCATGAGTCCAATCCAAGATATTTCACTGGTTATTATTGAGTATATCATTGAGTGGGTTTTAATGAAGGATTATCTGAAATAAGAAATTTGCATAAATATATAAATATATATATTTTACTTTGATTTAGGATTTTTATATCAAAGTTGTCTTGTCTTGTCAACACTGAAAGTTCATTCCCTTAATCACTTTCAATGTAAGAGATATACTTACCATTATATCTCAACAAGATCTGGGATCTCCTTCCTTATCTTTGTTACATCCCAATAATATGAGAATCTGCAACTCAGATAAAAAGAAGCGGGAACACATTCCGCTTTGCAAGTCCAACTTGCATTTCCCAATTTGGTCTTTAACACCCGAGCCCACCACCCCTAAGGCGATGTTGACCCGTCGTTAATTGAACCAACCGTCAACAGGAATAGTACTCGCTATACGCAATCCAATATCGCCCCAATAATATGAGGATCCGATATTGGGGTCACTACGTATACGGCCTTACTCTTTCGAGAAGCAAAGAGTCCGATCCAGATGCGCTTGCATACAGGAGCAGTCACTTCGGACAGGCGTCTCCCACATACAATCCCTGGCGACGGAACCCTTCGCCTTGACGGGAGACCATGGATGTCACTTATGTGATCCTCCACCTCATATTCAAATTTTAATTAATTATCGTGAATCACATTCACATAATTAATTCTTCCAAGGGAATTATTAACTCTAATAATATTAGAGTATTTCAATCTTAATTGGATTCCAAATAATCTAATCATATTAAATTAATGATCCAATTTATATCCAACAAACATTTTAATAGTTACTTGAATAATGGTATTATCTCAAATACGTATTATTTCGAATTTTAATAATTAGAAAAATACATCTTAATCCCTCGGACATTATCCCGGCCCTACCCGCTGTCATGGCCAGTACCGACGAGAGTGGGACGGACCACATACGTTGCAACCCGCAACCCCAATGCTCTCCGACTAGGCACCATATCCGCCTCGGGAAAGGATAATGCCAAATTGATTAATTTGTACTTGAGATGATCATCGGTTCTTCAACCGAAATTGTACCATATAGTAATAATCAAAACATTTTGATTAACATTATAATGAGATTTGCTAAACAAATCCCAAGTCCTATTCAAGCAACATGTTTGTTGGAATGTTGATCATGTAACCAATCTTGATCTAGATCACATCTAATCATTTGTTGGTTAGGGCAAAGTCATTTTAGGACATAATTATCATTAAATATTTCACAAATATTTATGCATAATTATTCCAGGAAATTAAACAATTTAATTTCACTAATTAATTAAATGACAATCACTAGGTTCTTGATTAGGAAAGTATTTTCAGCAGTGACCCTCACTTACTAAAAATATCATATCTCAATCAATTTAAATCCAAATTAAGCAAAGTAAATTTCTAAAGTTTGCTAACTTGATTTACAACAGAACCCAAGCGATTTACACGCATTTCAAGGCGTTTCAAATCCGCAATTAACATCTTAATTACGTCATGATCCGCAGTCCCCGAAACAGTGGATACATGTTCACTAAAATGAGCATATCTAGAGCAAACGGAATCGAAATCACGCAAACTCAGATCCTACGGTTTCCTTATTTAATGGGAATAAAAATTCAAATATTATTTTCGTGTTTAAACGATTTAAACAGTGCCGAAAATAATATCAAAACAGAGATGCGAAAATGAAATGCAAGAAAACTTTCGCATACCCTAATGAACCCAAATCGTCCTCGGTTTATGGATCGTATCCAAAAACACCGACCTAAGGCTCTGATACCACTTGAAGGATATGGTTAGATCCTCAAGCGCATCACGGAAGCGTGAGTGTCACATCGAATACGACGAAGAACGACTAGTCGCACTAGTTGTTCTATGCAGCGGAAATTAAAAAATTTTATGCGACGAAACCACATGATCCAAGAACACTTCTCGGATCGTTTCGTCTAAACCACAAACAAGTATTAGGTTTACCTCTTGAAGCGTGGTTGCGATCAAGTCTCTAAACGAAGAGACCTCCTGTCTCAAGTCCGATCCGACGGAGGAGACGCTTGCGAGCGCGGGGATGAACCGCGTGCTTCTCGCAATCCATGTTGATGATCCAAGCGGCGGATCTCCTGATCTCGACACACGAGATCCGATGTCTTCTTCACGAGCGGGGTGCACCGAAGGAGACGGAGATCCACGAGCAAACCATCGGGCAGCATAACGACGATGCCGCGGCGATGGAGAACCTCTCTAGGGCATCCATGGTGGACGACCACATGAGAGAGAAAGAGTGAGGACGTGTAGAGAGAATGAGAGAGAGAGAGAGAGAGATTTGTTACCTCAACTTATGTGTAAAGAAGAGCAATGGGGTGCCTCTCCTTATATAGGGTTTTGGGATCCATGGATCTCAATCCATGTGTCAACACAAATCCAATGGTCCACATTAATTTGTGTTTCTTTCAATGGTCATGATTTGTTGCTAAAAACACAACAACAATTAATTTAATTTAAATTAAATATATGTTGATAAATCAACACAATTTAATTACAAAATTAAATCATCAATACATGGAGATAATGAAAGGAGAGAAAGCCTCCTTCCATGTGGAGAGGGGGGACGGCCTCCCTTTCCTAATGGGAGTGGTGGCCGTCCACCCTCCTCCATTAGGAAGGTGGCTATTTCACCTTTTATGTAATCTCCATTATTTGCAACATCTTTTGTTGCAAATTATTTCACAAAAAATAAATCCAATTTATTTTGTGAACATTGCAATCATGCCATTGAAAATTTGTGAATCACATTCACAACCCAAAACAAAATGTAAATTACATTTTCAATTTGATGTCCAATGTGAATCCAATTCACATTAACATTTAATTAATAAATGTAAATTACAAATAGCTCTCTCTTATATATTATAAATCACATTTATAATATATATGACTAATATGGATATTGCTATCCACATTATTCATATCCATGATAATTAAATCATATTTAATCATCTTGGATCTCTATTCTCTTGTGTCCAAATAATATGAATCATATTCATATTACTTACATCTTTGATAATCAAATCACATTTAATTATCTCAGATAACTCTCTTTATAATATGAATCAAATTCATATTACTCACGATAATTAAATCACATTTAATTATCCATTTTCTCAATGCTCGGATACATAAATCAACAATAGAATTATCCATGAACTCCTTCAAGGATAATGCGCTTTCTCCGTAGATACTTGGAGATAAGGACAGGGCGATTGTATTGTTCCACGTATAGTGACATGGATATTGAGATCGTATCTCAAATACAGATCGCGGGCCTCCCATAGATGCTTGATTAAATCAAGATCGTAAATCTAATCTTCTCATTGTATCTGAATCACATTCAGATCAATGTCCAACACTTGGACCAAGATCAGATCACTTCTCTACTGAGAGGAGTCACTAAAATCCAGACCCGTTTCATCACTCCCTAAGAATGGAAGCGTCATGGTTATACAATCGTTTTTGATCACATCACCCTCAGGTATTCCCAATACCTGTACATCCTGCATACTGAAAGACTCAGACTAAACCCGAAGTATTCGATCAACTTTATACTGTCTATTTCTTGGTTTTATCAGTAAGTTTCTCATTCAATCATTGGGAGTCGGTATCGATCATATACTTTCCAAAAGCATATATCATACCCAGGTCTTGATCATATACTTTCCAAAAGTATATATCAAACCTACAAATTCAGTCAAGCTTCCAAAGCGAGACGACCGTGCGCACGGAATTTGATTCTTCCCAATATCTCATGAGTGAGCTCATGTCTTCCGGTTCAGTAACTGAACCTGTATGATCCCTTTGAGAGTTCGTATTACTCATATGCCCTTATATGCACACCAGCGCGCCGGTGTATAGACCTTGATTAGGTCATCAACCTATTGGTCTGCCAAATGTACATACTTAGACATATAGCAACACATCTGTCTCCGGTCAGAGGATGCGAGCCTATATCATGACAGCATACGATATAGGACTTTGGTTATCTCGATCTCGTTAAGTCAACTCTTTTGACCTAACTAATCTGACACCTCCGAATCTCTATTCCTATGCAGAGGACCTACATCAAGAGGTCGGTCAGATATCAGCCTTCAGAGATAAGGATTGCCATCTCCTACTCAGGCTGGAGATCATCTCTTAACAATCATTTGACGGTGCTTGATGAGTCCTCAATATAACTCTTTAGATATTCATCCAAGCACCAGCCTCTATGATTCAATAGTTGAATCAACAGCTGTATGATCATCAAGATGGCCATGGTACATAACCCTAATTGTACTAAGGGACCTATTATGCAAATTATGTATTCTTCATTTCAGATTAAGGAGTGAATTGCAATAACATTTATTGCATAATGGCTCGCCGTGGGCTCGCATTTCCAACAAGTACTTCCAGGGGCTGGTCCGGCAGATACACCACCATCTCGCTATCCTGAGATGGTTGTAACTGGACGTACTGCTGCTGATATGGATGGTAGGGCTCTGCCTGAACGTGGTGGACCTGTCCGTACTGGGCGGAGGACTGGGCTGAACTGCTTCTGTTGCCGGTGTCTGCCCGTGACCTGAGACAGGGCTGAGTAGCTATCTTTACCTCCTGGAGACACATGATCTTGGTCTTCAGGTCACTCAGCATCTGTGCCATCTGATCGATCTGAGTCATGCCCTGGCACTGCTTCTTCTCAATCAACTCGATCCAGTCCATCTTCTCGCTGATGATGCCCACATCTGCAGCTGTGGACTTTGCCTGTGTTGCTACCGCTGACGAAGTGGAAGGATCGGTATCGACCCGTGCTATCTTCTGAAACTGCACGATCTGTGGCTGGTGGCGTCCCTGAGTGTAGAAGCGGGTCTGGGACATCATGGTGTAGTTCTTGACCATCTCCTCATAGATGTCCCAGATCTGATCCTCATCCTTAGCGAAGTAGGTACCACCACAAGAAGCATTCACCAAGCCCTGCAGCTCTGGTGTAAGTTTGCAGAAGAAGATCTGAATTAGGTTCGGCTTCGAGATATCATGGTGCGGGCATCTATCTGTATGCTCTCTGAACCTCTCCCAAGCCTCATGGAATTGTTTGTTGGAGAGCATGGAGAAGTTGCTGATCAGGACCCTCGCTGCATTCGTCCGCACGAGTGGATAGTACTTGTTCAAGTACTCGGTGCGGAGCTGCTCCCAGGTGGTCACAAATCTCCCCAAATGCTTCAGCCAGTTGGCTGCTCTTTCAACAAGGGAGAAAGGAAAAGCAATCATCTTGATGTTGTCCTCGTCCACATGCCGATCGTGGACAGTACTGCAGATTATCTCGAACTCCTGGAGATGAAGATGGGGTTCCTTAGTCGTGAGCCCATGGAATCGAGGAAGAAGCTGAAGCGTCTGTGGGGGGAACTTGAAGTCCCCCACGATTGGTAGAAGTACGATCCACCGGTGAGTAAGCATCGAACAGGGGTTGTGCATCTCCCGCATCGGTCTAGCTACTGCTGGCTGGACAGGCTCCTCCGGCTGATCTGGTATCTCTCCCTCTCCCGCGGCTCTCGGCTGATCTCGCTCTGTCCTTAGCCTCTCCATCTCTCTCCTAATCTCCACCATGAAAGCTCCCTGATCCCGTATCTAGAGTTGCATCGTCTCAAGAGAAGCTAACAGGGTGTTGTTGATCATACTCTAGTCCAACACATATGTCGTCTTCTCTGCTCTCAGACCCTCGGTGTGCTCCTCGCTGTTGGTCGTGGTCTCTGCAAAGGCAAAAGACCCAAACTCAGGTGCCGATAAATCAATTGTCTGCTGTCTCTGATCTAGCACTGGCAATGATATCTGGGAACTGGTAGAAGGGTGGTTAAGGGGGAACATGGCAGAATCGAACTCGGGTTTGGAGAGCGAGTCTTGGCTCTCGCGAACCAACCTAGATGAACAGGCTGGAGTGCTAAAAAGCAGTGCAGCCAAAGGCTGCCTAAGAGATCTCCTACCCATCATCTTGATCTGGCGAGTCAGGCAGATGAGATTTGGAAACACAAAAGATGAGCAAACAAACCCCTGATTCACCTACACAACGCGGAGCTGAAGACCGTAAAGGTTCGGTCAATTATCTTGTTAGTTTTATTTAGGTGATAAATTCAGTCTATCAGAGCAGTTAAGCGAGCTGATGGAAATCCAATACTCTCAACAGACTGTCCCGTATAAAAGGTCGATAGTCTGATAATAGATCAGATATGGCTCTAGCCTAGTGTGTGGGTCGCTCTCTCACTAATCCAAACCAAACAAGGAGGGGCTTTCTCTCCCCAAGACAGATTTTTAAATTAGGTGTCTTTTAGGATCAAGTATGTTTAGCAGTCCTAATTTTATAGTTTTCTTTTTTAGATTTGTTTCAAGCAAACAACGGCTAAAGAATTTTTCGGTTCTCCTCGTTATTTAAGTCCGAAAACAGGGGGAGAAGACAAAAAAGCCGATGCGCGATGAAATCAATGATGCATGCTGAGTAAGAATGCGTACCTTTCCTCCAGCTCTCTACATGCAAAGTGATATGCGCATAAATGTAAAGACAGAAATAAACTACCTATATGATGCACGAGAAATCGACCTTAGACAGAGCAATTCTACACATGAAGAACAATATTTGGATAGTCAAACCTAAGTCCAGAGTCCTCTCTTGGGAGCCACTCGGTGTCCGCCACAACGGATCCTGCACGTGTTGTTTGTGACTCCTCAAGGCAAGTTGACTAGAGTCTAACTAATCCGGCCTTTTCTTGTGAATTAATTAATTAAGTCCAATTACGATCTATAGGTGCGGGCAAATATGAGGGATTGGGTCCTAATCAATTACGTCACAATCAAGAAAATTCCTAAGCTAAGGCCAAAACCGTGTAAATCAGATAAGCAGTAATAAAATACGAGAAATCAAAATCGATGAAAAACGTTGTGACGTCCCTCGAGCACACCGGTGCTCAGCGAAACAAACCTCGATATCACCGAAACAGTCCAAGTCCAAGTCCCTGTATTATTACAATAATAGTTCTGCAAGAAAATAAACTAATCTAAGCTACGGCTATTCTACGGTTATTTTGTGGTTCCCGCACTCCTACTCGCCTCCTCGCGCTCTCCGTGGCTTTATGCAGAAAGAAACCGCCTCCGATTTCCGCGGTTGTGTTGACTTTCCGAAGAAAGCCACCTTGGTCTTCGGGCCCTCTCAAGAAAACAAAATAGAAGTGTATCAGTCCATGTTATTAACAAAAATATGGAAATAAAATGCGAAGACAAATATCTACAAGTATAGATAAAAAGCCATGAAAAAGCTGCGAGAACAAAAGCGACTACTAAGCCGTGCCCCTCGGTAACGACACCATTCTGATGACCGAAAATACCCCAAGATCCAGGTAAAGGTAAGTTCGTTGCGACCCAAATCTCAGAAATCGATCAACAAGAAAATCAGATCACCGATATAAGAGTAATCAATCAAATGTTGAATAGCGATCTCGCTATTTATTTAATATGGTATAGAGACCAGGGTCGAACACAAGGAGCAACGATTGTCCAAGTGGCCTACGAAGTTGTCTAAAAATCATATAAAAAGAGTAAAATATTTTTGGTGGATTTTATAGATTTTTAAATTTTTTTTGTATTTTTAATTGTGAGGGAGAATATAAAAAAGGCAAAAAGAGCTCAATCAACAATTTATTTATCAACACAAATCAATCCAGAAAATTATAATAAAAATATTTTTGGGTTTTATATTTTTAAGTGTTTTTGGTAATTTTCTCATATTTTATATTTTTTGTTGATTTTATAAAAATAGATTAAGACAGAAAATGAGAATCAATGTGCAAAGGCTATTTAAAAATAGATAAATAGCCTATAAAAATTTGGAGACAGATTTATATGAAACTACAAGTCAAAACTAAGCTACAGAACAAGAAATTTCATTTTTTGAATTTCTTAGAATCTTTAATGATTTTTATAAGATTTTTAGGGTTTTTCAATTTTTACGGGTTTTATAAATCCAAATCAAGTGAAATTTGTAAAGAAGCAACAAGACATTAAAACTAACAGTACTAAATATTTTTAGAATTTTTGGAGGGTTTTTAATATTTTTAGTTGATTTTATACTTCAAACAGTAGCAAAAGTGAAGGTTTTTGAATTTTAATAAAATAGAAAATCAAAATCAAAATGTCCCAAAAAATCACTGAAATTTTTACATAATGGTTGGGACCACGTCTCCAAATATCAGTGGATTTGGAGTTAATTTGATATTTTATTCGACCAATAAAGAAGGAACAACACACATGGACCTAATCACAAAGAAAATAAGTTCTGGGGGCTTAAATCAAACACATACAGAAACTCTAGGGGGTTCAGTGCAAAATGCGCATAAATTTTAAACATGTTCCAATTCATTCACGCACAGGGGTATATATGCAAATATATAAAAGTCGAAGTTCAATCAATAACATTCAACAAACCCAAGCCCTTACATGCAATTGTCTCAGAAAAATCACGTGTCAAAGCACGTGCACCACATCCCGAGGGACTAAAATGCAAATATTAAAACTACCAGGTTCAAAGTGCAATTATTCCAAAATAAAAACAACTACGACATGTATTTACAGCACTAAACTATAAATGCTAAAGAAAGAGTGGCCAAAGTGATATTTACCCCTTTATTAGGATCTGACGGCTGGTAGGGAGTCTTCTGGAGATCGGAGGCTGAGATGCGCTGACACCCCTTCGGCAATGAGCATCCTAGATCTGATCCGCAGATGGATCGAACGGTGGAGAGCCTCCCTCATATGGATGGTTGCGAACTAAACTGGCGCGAGGGGGCTCGATCGATGGCTCTGAAGGCTCCTGGAAGTACACTTCGCCGGCGAACTTCCCCCGACCGTGGCACGCGGTGGAGAGCTCCTCCGGTGATGCTGAGATGTGGAAATCGAAGATGACGTTCTTCCGCTGCGATTGGTATGCTCCGATGAGGCCGGGAGGACCTGGAGGGTCCTCCCCGACGAAGAGTGTCTGGAGCACCTATGCTTCGATATTAGGACCTTCAGATGAGGTACTTAGGCCTTCAAACCTGCACAGAAAGAAAGAGGGGTCGAGGGCAAACTGCCTCGACCCATTAGCGGGTGAAGGGGGTGATCAAATGGGGCGATGGGTGGTCCTCCGGCAAGCGGCGGCGGAGGAGAACCTAAGTCCGGGTACCGGGGCGAACCAGGATGATCGGAGGGGTGAAGAAGGTGCGGAGAGGTCTCGTGAAGGTGTAGGTGTAGGGATGGTGAAATGGGTGATCGGATGGTCGGGAATCGGCTGGCGGCACGAAACCTAAAATCTGGAATTGAAATGATGCTACGGGCTAAAGGGACTACTTGATGGTAGAGATCATCTATGGTGTAGGTTAGCTACCTCCCAGGATCTTCGCCTCGATGGAGTGACGCGTCCAGAGGCTTGGGCTTCGCCGGTGGCGGAGCTCAGCAATGATGGTCACCAGACCTAGGGCTTCGCCTCCAAACACTCGCTGCGACAAGCCAGATCACTCGTTGTCACTCAAGGAGGAAGGTGGAGATCACTGGGTTCGAATCTTGGGGCTAAAGGTGCGAGATAAGTCTGCTGGAGGCGAGGCTATATACTGGTGCAGGTCCGATAATATGGGAGTGTAGCGTGCATCGCAAGGCTCGGATCCTAAAGAAGAAGGTCGGGCGTGTGTCATGGATCATGCATCAACAATCGGAGCCCGAGGTTTGATCGAATGGGTGGCGGATTACGTCAGGAAAATATGGAGAAATCGGGTAGGAGACGGGGGTTCGCGAAGGAAGTGGTCCAGGGGGGGTTGACCGGGGGTCCACATCCCCCATGGACCAATCAGAATGCGTCATTTCGAAATTATTTGAAAATATTCACAACATGAAATTTTTTTAGTATTTTTCAAATTATTTTTTTGTAATTTTTATTTATTTTTTTGAAAAAAAATTATGTATATACAAAATATATTATTATATACAAGTATAAATACCTAGGTATTTTTTATTTTTATTTTTATTAGTTTATTTTTGTATAATTATCCCTATTTTATATTTTATTTATTTACAACATAAAATGAGGGATATAAAATAATTTTTATTTTATTTTTATTGTTTATTTACAAGGGTAAAATAAATAGGTATATTATATGCACATATTTACATGGTATATACAAGGGTGAGAGAGAATTATTTTTATTTTTATTTTATTTTTATCATTTTTATTTTATTTTTTGAAATATATAAAAGTTATGAGGAACACATAAATAGTTTTATTTTATGAAAATAAAATATATACATGAAAAGGGGGAATATATATCATGATGAATGGCCCTATCTCTCTCTACTTGTTCTATTTTGCGGTCAGGCCAATGATTAGCCCTCCCTTGGGTTCAGGTGACTCAATATTTATTCTAAATATTTCCCTCTTTTTCTTAGTTTCTTTATTCCTTTATTTTTGCACAAAAACATGCTAATTATAGCTATTTACACAAAGCATGCTGTTTGACAAATTATTATATTTACAAATATTTACATGGTGTTTTGCAAAGATTTTTTAGCTAAAATAAAGGAATAAAGAGTGATGAATGAGGATTCATCAGGTACATAACCCTAAGTGTACTAAGGGAACTATTATGTAAATTAATTATTCTTCATTTCAAATCAGGGAATGATATTTGCACTAACACTTATTGCATAATGGCTCATCATGGGCTCGCATGTCCATCAAAGCATATTGTGAACATTATTCTGTGAAAGAAGGACGTCATCTTGAGAAGCAGATCATCGATGAAAACTGGAGAAAGGGAGAGGTTGGTTGCTTCTGACGCATTTGTCAGTGGAGGGCCAGACAATTGACATGCAGGTCAATAGTCCAAGGCCAATGATTGGACCATGAGGATCAATCAAGAAAATCCGAGGATTAAATCCTTTATTAATTAAGTCAATAAATGATTTATTAATTAAAAATCAAAACTTGAATATGTTTCTTATTTTATCTACTATTTTATGGTTATTTTTATTTAATTTTACAACCTTATTTATTATATATTAATTTTTACAAGTATATACATGGGTATATTTTCCTATATTTTAAGTTTTTTGTACTTTAAATTTTATTATCATATGTAATTATTTTATATATTTAAATATATATTTACAAATTATTACTTATTTTTCTGATTTTATTTGTATACTTAAATAAATACATGTTTGTACATTATAAGTATAGTATACTTATGCATTTTAATGTATTATTTTTTGAATGTATTTTTATTACTTTTTTGTGTTTATATTTTAAAACATTTCAAATAATATTTACTAGTATTTAAAAATATAAGAAAGGTAAAAATAAAAAATAAATTATAAGAATAAAATTGATGGTATATTGAAAAACGGAAAGATGGGAGTCGTTAAATAATTGCCTGACAATACATGCTCACTATCGCTGAGGCGACTACTCGGATCCTTTTGTTGATCAATAATTAACCCACACAAATAATTGAGCAATTAAGAGCAAGAGCTAAAATTTAATATACCCTACTAAAATGTATGGTGGGAAGCAAGTAGGGGTCAATCACATGAAGCAAAGGAGTAAAGCAGGCAAGATAAAAATCAAGCACCCAATATCCTTTCAATCACATATTGATGTTTTTGTGAGATTTTAATAATTATATATTTTTTATTACAACTTTTTGTATTTCTATTTTTTAAAATTTTATGATTTCTTATTTTTTTAAATTTTGTATTTTTTGTATTTTCATTTTTTTTAAAAAATAAGATATATATACAAAGAGAAATAATATATATAAAAAATTGGTAAAAATATTCAAAAATAAAGGAAATAATTCTTTTTGGGTAATATATAGTTTTTTACTATTTTTGTGATTTTTCAATATTTTTGCTATTTTTTGTATTTTTAAAGTCACAAATACTCAAAACAGGGAATAAAATAAATATTCGAGACGAAATTGGGGATGAAAAATATCCAACAATAACCAAAATTCTGTAATTTAATTTTGAAAAATAGATAATACAATAAATAAAATTTAGAAATAGAAAATAGATTTTTATGATTTTTATGGATTTTTTATATATTTATAAAGGTTTTAGGGGTTTTGTAATATTTATGAGTTTTCTTTTGTACTTTTTTAGTGATTTTTTGGTCTGAAGGTAAAAGATGCAAGAACAAATAAAATATATTTTTGGGGGAATTTTTTGAGAAGGTTTTATAGTTTTTATGAATTTTCTAATGCAAACAGAGATGAAAATGCATGTTTTTGATTTTTTTATCAATATTAAAATGCAACAAAAATGTGAAATAAAAATATAGCGTGATAAAGCAATACAACATAAATTTATGCCTATTTTTGGTGATTTTTCGAATTTTATAGATGCTTGACATGGATATTAGAAGCAAAGAGAAAATACAAACTAGGAGGGGTATTTTTGTAAATATGTAAAAGATCAAGGGCCATCGTGCAATTTTTGTAGAAATATATAAATAATTAAAAAATTACGAACCAATCATAAATAACCAAAAACTCAGGGGTATCCCTGCAAAATCATCGAAGGCCACGTGTCTAACACGTGACACGAAGGGACCTAATCGCAATTTTCAAAAAATGCAAGGACCAGAATACAAATTATCCAACAATATTATAAAAACATAAAATAGTTGAAGGACTAAAACTAAATATGCAAACCCACAAGGGGTCCACTTCAAAAAATCCAAACTCACGTGCACGAGGCACGTGACTTGACGTGGTGCGGACCCAATGGCAAATACGTGAACTGAAGGGAGGTTTTTGCCAATTTTACAAAAAATATAAAATGACCAATAAAAGCTTGAGTACTAAATGAATATTAAAATAATGGAGGGGACCTGAGTGTAAAGTACACATGCCTGTGCGATCCGACGGTGGATGGATTTCACTTGGACACGTGTCGAGCTGCTGTCGCACGATGCCGCTTCAGGTTCGACGGGCCAGATTAGATCATCGCGAATGATTGGACGGATGCTGGGGGTAGTGATCTAACAGTTGTTGGGGGACCTGGCGGTGGGTACTGATCCAACGACAGAGAATCTATTGGGAAGAACATGGAAGAACCGCCGATGAGGCGACCTTCCCTACCTCCGATCTCCCACCTCCAACACATTGTAGAGCTCCAAAATCATCACCGATGATCCTGCAGGTGTCCTCTACACACCTGGGGCTTCAAAAAGGGCCGGCAACCACCGTAGCACATCGGCAGAGGTGGACGAGCAAGACGCCTACAAGTACCCCTGTCGAGCCTTCAAAACTGCTCCAGACTCGCGATCGCGCGATCTGCCCCAATACCTGCAAGAATGATTTAAGAAGGTCACGTGCAAAATGCTGCGACCTTTTAGAGGACCAAAAAGGGGCGGATGGCGGTTGGTGACATTCGACGTCGGCAGAGGAACCTGAAACTCGGCCAGACATGAAATGAGGGGGTTTCGTGATGACTTGCATTGATTTGATGATATCGTCCTGCGGGGATCTATTACCGATATCCTAAAGATGGAAAAGAGCACAAAAGAAATAAGAAATAACTCACCCAAAGTAAAGCCAACTGCGAGCTCCGGCGACACACTTCGACGAGCTGGATCCGCTCAATTCAACGTTCGCGCTTCCTCCTGAAGAGTGCAACCCACTCTTGTTATCACCGGGAAGGTTCTCAAGCTCCAAGGGTAGGGTTTCTTGGGTGGAAGAGTGATCAAAAGTCAAAGGGAAGTCAGGGGTAGATTTCATGTAGGTTGACATGTGGCTCCCAACAATGATGCGAATCGGGTGCATCGATGATCCACGCCCCAAGATAATCCTTGGGCGTGTATCCTCGACGCAAGGGGAGAAAAATCCAAGAAGGCATCGACACAAGATAATTAAAGGAATACCTCAAAAAAATGGTTCAAAACAGGTCAAAATGTCAGTTCTGACAAGGGCCAGTCCTTGGTCAGAGAGTTGATCGAGGTCAACCAAGGGAAGAATCTGGTTGGTCCACGTGGACCAACCAGAAAAAACCTTAGCAAAAAGATTCGTAAAACCATTTAAAAATGATAAATGAATTTATTAATTTTAATTTATTAAATAAAATTATTTTTTATTATATGATAATTTTTATTTATTTTTTAGAGGTATAAAATTACAAGTTACCTTTTATGGGCTATATAGGTATACTTATCTATATATTTTAATGTTTTATTTTTATTTTGTATTTTTAATTTTTATTAATTTGATTTATTATTTATAACTTAATTTTATATACTTAATTATATTTTTATTTTATTTTTCTGATATAGTATATACAATTAAATAAATAGAAGTATATTCTTTATAGGTATATTTATACGTATTATACATATGTATTGTATACAAGTGTTTTATTTTAGTTTATTATTTAGTGTTTTTATTAATGTTTTAATATACATATATATTATAAATAATATTTACAAAATTTAAAAAATATAAAAAATATAAAAAATAATCAATAATAAAAAATGAACATTTTAATTGGTATAACTATACAATAGAGGTCCAAAACCTAACTTTCACATACGCAATTCAGAAAAAATATGAAACCACCTTCATTAAATAGATTATTAAAAATTATATAAATTAAAGGTGATTTTGATACATTTTGAGTTTCTATTTGGGAGATACAGGTCCAGGAAGTAGGGATTCTGAAATCTTATTCTGATCATGACTTTTTACCTGTACATTTTTTTGTGTGAAGTCAATTTTGTATTTTTCTATATTTAATTATCTATAACTTTAATGATAAATTTTCTTAATTTGAATTATAAAAATTAGAACCAAAAATAGGTCCCAAAAATGAATAAAAATGAATGAAATATAAGGTATTTTCAATGTATTTTGGCCCTTATTTCCCCCTACATTCTTCCTTGTTGACCTAGCCATCGCGATGCCTAGGTCTCAGAGTTTCGGGTCATAAAATATTTGCAATATTTTATTCTTTTTCTTTTCCTTTATTATATAATTTTGGTTTTAAAAATTGTATTTTACACACTATTTACACAATGATGCATGAATGCCTAAACTAAGCCTATTTACACACATTTACTAGGGTTTTTATGGCAAAAATGATAGAATAAAGATGATGAAATGGAGATTCATCATCCCCCCTGTACTTGCCTTTGTTAGTTCCTAGCAAACACTTATGTAATAAGTACTGAAAAGAAAAATATAGGAAATAAAAGAAGAAAATTGGATTTAGTTTAATTATCAGACTTGTCTTCACAAAATTAAAGTTTGGAGCTCAAGTCAGACCTTTGAAATTTTAGTGCGGGGGCAACCTTAATGAGAATCGGATTTGAAATCCGACATCCTTCAAGAATCCCAAAACTCTGCTCATGTCTCCTCAATATCCAGGTCAGAATACTTCAACTCATACGCAAACCCTTATGACTATGAATCTGACTCGTACATTGTAAGTGATGGTGGTTATCCCCAACTGAAATGACAAAGAGACTGACTTCTCCAATATGACAACCCAATGATTCCCCAATCCAATAACTCATTCCTCGAGGAGCGGGTTATTC
This sequence comes from Ottelia alismoides, assembly GCA_037367405.1. NCBI lineage: Eukaryota > Viridiplantae > Streptophyta > Magnoliopsida > Alismatales > Hydrocharitaceae > Ottelia > Ottelia alismoides. Next base: position 154,734 of record JAZKJV010009974.1, read on the forward strand.
CCTTCTAAGTTCAAGTGGCAAGCAGCTCAAGAGGAGGGGGTGAAGAGAAGAATAGACGGTAGCCAGTGTAGTTACCTATCCTAAGATGCAAGACCAGTGTAGTCAAGTCATCCAGCTGCAAGCTCACATAATTTGACATTGAAGCTTAAGCTTTCTTATTGACTATACAAATATATACACTCCGGCATGCATTTTTATTTTTGTACAGACATGTCCAATTTTTTAGACTTTTTTTTCTTTTTCTTGAAATACTATTCACAGCAGCATTAACATAAGGAGTTTTTCCTCTTGAGCCAGTAGACTATCCCTCTTTTGAAGCTTTATTGCAACCCACACTCTCCTGTCCTCAAAACTCATCATCACCGGACAGGTTGGGGTGCACTTCCTTCCTAGAGGAGGACAAATGTTTCCACTTGTGTGCGTCTCATACCAGCAAATCCAACCCCCTCACCACTCCAACTGAGATGAGACATGTGAAAGGTACAGGTGTCAATGTTAGGTCATTATCGACAAGAGTCGTGCGTGTGCTCCGAAATACTCTACTTTGGCAGTCAAGAACCCATTGAACCAAGTCTCGTGATCCTCAAAGAATTAAGTCAACTAGGCCCGAAGTACCTCAATTCCAGCTCCTATAAGGTTCCTGTTAATTGGTATATTTTAAGGTCCAGCCAAGCTCCAATCTTCGGATTTTACTTAGACTTGTCCAACTATTAAACTCAATAGGAAAAATGCTCATGCTATGCAAATGATATGCTCAATGCAGAAAATATTTTTGTGATGCAATTTTCAAGATTTTGAAATTTTTATGGATTTTTGAAAAGATGATGCATATGTATTTTATTGATTTTGCAAAAAGATTTATCAAATTTTTGGTATATTAGTTTTATAAAAAAATTTAGGGATTTTTTTGAAAAACAAAATATTTTGGCCAAGAACTATGTACAAATATTTACACAGGGATGCATCTTTTATTTACAAGAAGTAGATTTTAAGAATTTACAAGGGGTGAGTGGTCAATTTTATAGATATGTAATAAAGAATTTTAGGTGAGATGTATATATTCCTCAAACTTATTTGAAAAAGGTTTTGCAAACAATTTAGAAAACTATAGTCCAAATAATTTTTACAAATATTTTTACAAACATGTACACACATTTGAAAATCATTTTGCAAAGTTTTTCCAAATAGTATATATAGATTTCTTAAATATTTTTACAACAATTTTTCAATCCATTTGCACATTGTTTTTCAAACATTTTTATTTTACACAAAGAAAATAAATTTTACAAAACAAAATGTTTTACAAAGGTTGAAAACATGTAACAAAACATTTTCCAAATAGTTTTCAAAAGATTTTTCAAAATGTTTTTTAAACTATTTTTCAAACATTTTTCAAGAAATATTTTCAATTGATTTATTAATCGGTAAGTACAAAAAGAATTTAAGGAATAACCACAACATTTTGTTAAGGTTTTTAATGAATTTTATAAGTAGTCATAATTATTAGTAAAAATACGAAAGTACAAGTTATGGCTAAAGTATATACGTAGTACATATGACCCCCTATACTTAGCGCGAGCTATGTCCTCATAGATTAGAGAGAAAAGCGAAGGCATAACTCGTAATAAGTATAGTAAAATCTAAAGAATAAGTGAATGGAGACATGAATGAATGAATGAGAAGATGACCGTCCCCCCTATACTTAGGATTGGATAATCCTAAGTATAGCAGATTGTACAAAAAATAGGGAGGGACAAGGATGAGAATGCACAGATCATACTTAGACTGTCTCCCCCTATACTTAGTGTTAGATATCCCTAAGTATAAACAAGAAGAGGAGACGATGGAGAGGATCAAAGAATTGAAGAACTCGGGGTGCACACCCCCTATACTTAGGATAAAGTACATCCTAAGTATAGAAGACTGACAACAAGGGGCGGCACCTTTTTCGATAGAAAAAGAAAATAGACAAGGAAAAGAAGAAAATAAGAAAAGAGATAATAAGATGGAAGAAGAACAACTCGAGATGTACACCCCCCCTACACTTAGGAGAGGAAAGAAGGAAAAGAAGAAAAGAACAATAATCATTCAACAATGTTTTGCTCTGCTTTCTCTTCTACTACCATTTCGAAAATATCAAGTTCATCTTGATAAATCACTTGAATAGAGTCAACGACAGACATAAACGTATCATGTTCAAGGAAAAGCTTCAGAAGCTGTCCATTAACTACAAATGGTTGCGCATCAGCTGATAAACTAGATATCAACATGCTTATATTGTCATCACATGCTTTACTATAAACGGCCCAGTCCATTTGCTCTTCAATTTACCTAGAAAGATCTTTAATTTTGCATCAAACAACCATACGTTCTCACCCAGCTCGAAGGATTTGCGATGGATATGCTTGGCATGCCATGTTTTGACCTTCTCTTTGTACATCAGGTTGTTGTCGTATGCATAGTGTCTGAATTCCAATAATCTATTCAGATTCAATTTTCAGTTCTTCCCGGCTTTCTCAGAATCCAAATTACAAATGTTGATGGCCCACAAAGATTTGTGAATCAATTCAACGGGCAGATGACATGGCTTGCCATACACAAGGCGGTAAGGAGACATTCCCAAGGACGATTTGTGCACAGTTCTGTAAGCCCAAAGAACTGAATCAAGCATCTAAGACCAGTTCTTGCGATCCGAACGCACGACCTTTTGTAGAATTGTCTTGATCTCCCGGTTTGAACACTTAGCTAAGTCATTGGACTGTGGGTGGTAAGGTGAAGCAACACGATGTTCTATATAAAATTCTTGAGTTAACCTCTTCAACTCTCTGTTTATGAAATGACTACCCCAGTTAGATATTAGAATCTTGGGAATCTCAAACCGTGCAATGATGTGATCTCTCAAAAATCAACAAACGGTCCAACTGTCGGCGGTTCTAGTGGGGATAGCCTCCACCCAACGACTCACATAGCCGACAGCGAGTACAATGTATTCAAAGCCCCATCTATTGGGAAATGGGCCCATAAAGTCAATGCCCAACATGTCGAAGATGTATGATATCTGAATGAATTTCAAAGGCATCGTGTCTCTCATTTATATGGTTCTGCCCATCTTCTGACAGTCAGTGCAACACTTGACATAATCTTCTGCATCTTTAAATAATGTAGGCCACCAAAGGCCACTCTGAAGAACTTTTGCTGACGTTCGTATTCCTCAATGATGTCCTCCGGAGTCTTGATCATGGCACAAGGTGAGGACACTTGGAACTTCCTCCTGAGGAATGCATCTCCTCTAGATACAGTCTTCTCCTTCACGAAATAGATATGGATCGTCCCGCTGGTAGAAATGGATGTTAGACAAGAATTTGTCTATTTTCAACTTCGACAAATCATGTGGGATTCTCTTGGTCACTAGATAATTCATAATATCCGCATACCACGGAAGCGAGGTGACTGATAGAATTGCCTTGTCTGGAAAGGTCTCTATGATTGGTTGCAAGCTCAGCTTAGGAGATTCTTGTTCAGGAAGTCCAGATAAATGGTCTGCCACCACATTCTTTACCCCAGGTTTGTCTCTGATTTCAAGGTCAAATTCCTAGAGGAGAAGGATCCACTGGATAAGACGTGGTTCATCTATCTTCTGTTGTAAATATCGGATGGCCTAGTGGTCTGTGTAAATAATCACTTTAGATCCGAGGAGATAGGATCGGAACTTTTCCAAAGCAAAAACTACCGCTAACAGCTCCTTTTCGATAACTGTGTAGTTTCGCTGGGCCTCATCGAGTGTTCGACTAGCGTAGTGAATTGCAAATGGTACATTATCTTTCCTTTGTCTGAGTATAGCACCAATGGCATAATCTGACACATCAGTCATTATCTCAAAATGTTGAGTCCAGATCGGTGGCAGCAAGACAGTGGCCTGAGTGATAAGTTCTTTTAGCTGATTAAAGGCAAGGAGCATACGGTCATCTACAATGAAATCATTTTCCTTGCCTAGCAACTCAGTCAAAGGTCTGGCCAATTTACTGAAATCTTTGATGAATAGTCGGTAAAAACCGACATGGCCCAAAAATGACCTAACTTGCTTGATTGTTGTAGGTGGCTCTAGTTTAGAAATCACCTCCACCTTGGCTAGGTCGACCTCCATACCACTAGAAACAATGTGACCTAGCACAATTCCTTCGATCACCATAAAATTACTCTTTTCCCACGAGAGCACCGGATTACCTCGCAACATCTCTGTAAGACTCAATCTAAATAATCCAGACATTGATCGAAGGAGTCCCCGTAGACCGGAAAATCGTCCATAAAGATCTCAAGAAAATTGCCCACCATATAAGCAAAGACTATGAGCATACACCTTTGAAATGTGGTTGGGGCGTTGCAAAGCCCGAACGGCATCCGTATGAAGGCATATGTACAACAAGGGAAGGCGGACATGGTCTTCTCTTGGTCTTCAGGAGCGATACAAACTAGATTATACCCATAGTATCCATCCAAGAAGCAGAAGTATTCCTTTGCAACCAATCTCTCCAAGATCTAGTCGATGAAGGGTAAAGGAAAGTGGTCCTTCTAATTGGAGAGATTAAGTCTTATGTAGTCTACACACACACCAAGAGGTGGGTACTCTGGTCGTGGTTTCCTCTCCTTTGTCATTCTTCACAATGGTGATCCCTGATTTCTTTGGCATCACATCTAGAGGGCTCACCCATTTGCTGTCAGAGATGGGATAAATAAATCCCGCATCACACCATTCTGTATCTATTTCATAACGACCTCCCACAGATTAGGATTGAGTCTTCTCTGAAGTTCTTGAGAGGGTTTACAATCTTCCTCAAGGAAAATGTGATGCAAGCATAAGGATGGATTGATCCCATGGAGATCTGTAGTTTTTCAGCCTATTGCCTTGTGGTTGCGTTCGAGAACCTCCATCAAATGAGATTATTGGTCTGGAGTCTGATGTGCATTGATAATGATTGGATACATGTTAGTTCTCCTGCAAGAAAGGCATACTTCATATTGGAGGGTAAATGTTTCAACTCTGGCGGGCTCAGAGTTGACTCAATTGTGACTTCAACTACTATTGCTGGTGGTGATTCTTTAATCTGTTTGTCGTCCATCAGGCTCTGTTCTGCCTCATCATTCAATAATTTACAGATTGTTGCAATGATTTCCTCTTCCTTGTAGAAATCTATAATAATTTGCTCTTGATCTTGAAGGCACATCATTGACACCTGGGTCTCCTCAAGTAGACCCGCATCCATCTCATCATGATTGATAAGGGGAAATTTGACTGCGGTCTCCAATCCTTCCATGGGAGAGAGGAATTCATGGATCTTGTTATCATCCATAAAGAAATTTGTGTCTTGAATTTCAGTGAAAAAGTCACAGTCTTCAGAATAATAAATCACCTTTGTGCATGTTGCAGATGTTCCTTCTGACGGTCTGGCACCAGACAGAGTTTCTACTTTGATCGTTTCACTGCCAGCACTTCCATACGCCCCTCGATTGGGAACCTCTTCCATTGAACCGTGACCATCACGTCCTCCAATACGCCCCTCGACCGCTTACCTGATTTATCTGTGAACTACAGAATCATCATGGTGGGCTTGAGCGGTACTAATCTGAATTCTATGAGCAATGAGGCTGGCATCAAGCTAACAGAAGACCCGTTGTCCAGTAGAGTGTGTTTGAACTCATGATTAAACATCTGTCAGCACACAAGAGGTGCTCCATTATCTGGCTTTTTATCCGGGAGATTGCTTATGGCATTGACTATGGCCATTGTAAGGATGTGCTTCTCAGACTTGCCACCTTTGTTTCTAGAGTTGTGTGGATGAGGCCTACATCTATTTGTACATGCATCTTTCAGTCCTTTTTTCACAGTTGGCATGTACTCAAGAACTTTCATTAATGACATATTCAAGACCAAATTCTAATTAATTTCAATGATGACAGGATCGAATAGAGCATTTTTTAGATTTTTCATTTTTCTGTGTTTTTTCATTGCTTCTGGGAAAGGAATATTTACAGAATCTCCAATAATGTCATTCAGCATTGTGTTCATATCATTGTTTAAGTAGACGACGAAAAGGTACAGAATCATCTACAATGTATGGACCAAAAACTATAGGCTCGACATATGGTGCTGGCTTTGGCTCCGCTGCAGGTGCAAAATCCTTCAAAGCTGAAGATGGTTCCGGGACATTTGCACTTGTCTCTAATGCCAGCTTATCTCCACCGAGGTTGTTGTCACCTTTTTGTATTTTTGTATTTTCTTCATTTTTGTGAGTTTTCTATGGATGGTGTTCCTCCAAAAATGTTGTGTGGTCCTCGTGCTGGCTGGACTGACGACTCCCCACCAGATACAATTTGCTTTCCCTTCGCCGCTATTGATGGCTGTAGAACTCTACCGCTCCTGAGAGTAACAAAGTTAGATATAAACAAATTATTTCTACCTGAATCAGGAAGATCACTGCAAGCTACCTGCTCCTTGCGTTGGAAGTTATTAGGGTTGGCCTCTACCTAGGCTGGTATGACGGTTTTGGCAGCCATCAGGTAGTCAATCTTCTGGGTCATCTCAGCGATATTTTTGACAAGTTGTTCGAGACAAGCGAGGGCTGGGTTCATCGGTGCATCCTTAGATCAATCTCCCCTTGGGGCCTCTAGTTCTGATAATGTGGAGGGGCTTGGTGTTGGTAACCTTGTGAAAAATTGTGAGTGGGAAAACAAGAGGGATACTGTGAATACTATTGGGAGGGATATGAATTGTGATATGCTGCCACTAGTTGCTGTGGAGGTGGCTTTGATTACGGTAGCCGAATTGTTGCTACTGGTATCCTTGCCTCCATGTGTTCCCATATTGCTGCGACTATTGATTTTGAAGCTGGAAGGGCTGGAAGTTCCTACCTCCGTGCTGCTACTGGTGAGGTGTCCGATTGGCCGAGTTCTGACCCTGGGAGTGTCCTTGAGGACAGGTCAGCTGTTGTTCATGTTCCCAAAAACCATTGATCTCTTGAACTTGTGGTAGGGGAGGAGGAAACTGCTCTGGATATATTGGTTGCTGCTCTGGTTGATAGACAACCATCTAGTTCTGGGACTGTGGGGGCTGCTCCGGGACCTGCACGTAGTATACGTGCTGAACAGGCAGAAGCTACGGAAGACTCGACTGAGGAGGTTATATACGTGGTGATTCCTTCTGCTCAGCGGAGTTGTCGACATTAGCAGACACAGAGTTACATGTGTTGGCATTCAGGGCTCGAACTAGCTGCTCCAGTTGTTGGGAAATCAAGTCGAGTTTCTCCAAGCCCTGGGTTCTCTTCTCAACAACAAATAATTTTTCGAGGTCTTGGGACCTCTTCTCAATAATGTCGACCTTAGAAAAGTGGCTCCCGATAATGCTGAGGTTGGAGCTCTCGTCCTTGTCTTCAGTATGGGTAGCCATGTTTACTGGCTTGCTGATGGTGGCGGGCATCTTTATGTAGGCACGTGATGAGGACCGAGCGGCCTCTCCTTCAACCATTTCCTCAATGACATTCCATACCACGTCCCCATCCTTGTTAAAGTGAGAGCCACCGCAAGCGGCATCAACGAGCTTTTGGCTCTCGAGTGTGAGCCCACCAAAGAAATGTTGTACGAGACTAGTCTTTGGAATCTTGTGGTGGGGGCACTTCTCCTGGAGATTTTTAAATCTTTCCCATGCTTCATGGATGGTTTCGTGGGGTTGTTGACAGAAACTAGAGATGCGGGAATGCTTCTTGTTCAAGCGGCCGAGAGGGTAGAATTTGTGGAGAAATGTGGACTTTAGCTCCTCCCAGGTCGTGACTACCTTACCCAAGTGGTCGACCCAATATAAGGCCTTATCTTGGATGCTGAAAGGAAAGGTGGTCATCTTGGCTACCCCAAATGGAGTATCAGGGTAGTGAGCAGTAGCGTAGATGCGACCGAACTTCTTGAGATGGATATATGGTTCCTCAGTGGCGTTCCCATGGAATGTGGGAAGCAGAGACAAAAACTGCGGCTTCATCTCGAAGTGGGCGTGAATTTGTGGAATTTGGATCCACTCAGTGATACGTCTTGTTCCAGGATTGTATGTCTGCTTCAAGGTCGGCTTTGGATACGGTGGTTCTGCATCCATTCTATCAAAATCAGGTCTTCCCACAGAAAATTCATCTCCAGAACCTCCCTGATTGAACTCGTGATCTGGATCTGGTTCTATCTCCCTTCTGCCATCTCTCTCATCAGTCCTTCTCCATAAGTCATTAAGCATATCTTGGAATGCAGTCTGGGCCAAAGCCTGATTGGTCAGTTACTGTTGGATAGCCTGGATAGAAGCGAGCAACTGGCTGTTGACCTCATTCTGTGTAGTGTACTATCGTTCCCTCTGGTCTGCTGGTTTGGCTTGCTGGGACGTGGACCCTTTCCTCTGTCGGTTGGAGACATCTCAGAATAGAGTTGAACCTCGGACTCGTGATTAGGCTGAGAATCTACATGACGGAGTAAACCCTGATTAGTTTCTTTCTGAACACCAACTACTGAGATGAGTATGGAATTAAGGTCAATCCCATAATACTGTGATCGGAGCATAGGATATTGACTGAAATAGATCTCCATCCATAGAGGGTTAATTCTGAGACAAGAGTAATCCCAGTTTATTTGAAGGGGAAGAGCCAATTCGGGTTGTGAGTCCATCCTGAACAACAGATTTATTGGTGAATGGCAAGTGTTGAAAGAAGAGAGAATAGGGAAGTCCAAGGAGAAATTCTCGAGATTTGAACTAACTTCTTGGAGATGACCTTGCCTTATTGAAGATGTTGGTGACACAGAATCAATGTGGACGTCGACAGGATCCCGACTAAACCATCCGTGTGACGATATCTTGAGATGGTCAAAGGGGATAGATGATGGATGAAGAGTACGAAGGTAGACAAGAAATAAAAGGAATGTAAAACAGTAAAATGTTCACAATGAGCAAGGGTCAAACGGAAGGGGAGCAAAACGGCGCAAATGCACGATGTTTTTTATCTTAACCTTAATAATACTAATCAATCAAACCTTAAAACAATGAATTCACCAACTCGACCCATGAAGCCTTGAAGCTTCGGCAATTATCTTTGTTGTTTCTAGATTTGAGTTCAGGTAATTTATCTTGTAATGAGTCCTTAAAGTGTTACGCCTATAGGAGCGAGAGTACTGCCGGAAAAGTTTCCCGTACTTGTCCTCCTCCTTTGTAACTTATAGTCTGCACTTTTTTAGGTCCTTGCAACCCTTCCCGGATCCCCACTCAGCCAAAGGAATAGAGGAATGAAGAATCACCCGTGAGCATGCAAGAACCTACTCGAATGCAAGACAATGAGACAGACCCCCCCATGAAGGAGTGGCCTATGCTCGATACTTCAGATAAGGTCAATGCTCTACACAATAGAGAGCATCATTTTCGATCAAGCCCTACTCGTCTATGTATGATAGAAGCGCCAATAATTCGAAAATCCGGGCGATACATAAGGCAACCACGTATTGGGTTTTGGGCTCTAATCCTTACGAAGCCGCTCAACTCAATGGGAAGGAGACCTACCAATGCATCCTGAAAACAAATGAGGGCTTTGCTTACCCCATGGTAATGAGTTCAATTAATCAATTTTATTTAGGTCAAGTATTTTTAGCAATCCCTTTTTTAATTTTTTTGTGTTATCACTTGTTTTGAGTAGATTCAATACAAGCGCCTAATGATTTTGTATTTCTTTGATTCCTAATTGATCCAAAAACAGAGGGAGAAGACCGTCAAAGAAATGCAAGACGACACTAAGATGAAAATCTCACCTTATTGTCTAAATCATGAATGCTTAGTTATAAGACTTACAGTGCTTCCCAGCTCTCTCCATGTTGGATGCAAAACAGGAATTTATATACATATACTAAATGCCGATATGCATACGGGAATTGTCCTAAGCAGAAAACTGCTAGCGTGAAGAACCAAATGCCTAACACAAAGAGCGAAACCTAAAGTCCGATCTTGGAGCCTCCTCGGTGCCCAGCACAATGGGTCCTGCAATAGCCATATGGAGAGCTCTCACGGTGCACGGTTTCAAACTAAGTGTCAAGCAATTAATTAATTCTAAGTCCAAACATGAAGACCATACGCACAGGCAATGGTTATTAGGTGTTTGGCCTTAGCTTACACGATCAAGCAAGACTAAAAACTAAGGGCTCATTCCACAAAATAAAGAAAACTAAAATCGGGATACAAAATTAAAAAGGCGATAAAATCCGGCAAAAATCGCGATGAGCCCCCAAGTGAACAAACACTTGGAAATTGGGCCCCAGTGTCCAAAGCTTGAGTACCTGTATTATTACAAATTAATAGTCAAATGAGTCTGTCCCTCATCAAAATTAAAATTCCTAAACTATCCTCTCTCTCTCACACTCTCTCTCAAGAGTCTCTTGCTCTCTCCTGTCAGCTGGTGTAGAATAGCCGACTCTGCTTCCGAAGGATGCGTTGAATCACCTAGGAGATCCTCCTCGGTCCGTGGTCTCTCGCAAGAAGACAAGAAAAAGATGTTATACAGTTAAAATTTATAATCAAATAAAGAGAGATAATCAAGAATGGCTAGGCAAGTGAAAAAGTAAAAGTCTACTCTACAAGCCAATGCTCCCTAGCAACGGTGCCATTTAAAAAACAGAAAGATGAGAGTCGCTAAATAATGTCCAGACAATTCAGGCTCATTGTCATTGAGGTGACTACTCAGATCCTTTCATTGATCCACACAAATAATTGAGCAATTAAGAGCAATATTTAAAATTTATTATACCCTACTAAAATTGTATGGTGGCAAGCAAGTAAGGGTCGATCACATGAAGCAAAGGGTAAAGCAGGCAAGATAAAAATTAAGCACCCAATATCCTTTTAATGACTTAGCCAAATTGAAGCTTTTTTGTGGGTTTTTAATTTTATATATATATATATATATATATATATATATTATTTTATATTTTTATATTTTGATTTTTTTAAATTTCTGTTTTTCTTATTTCTTTTTATATTTTATATTTTTGCTATTTTCTTTTTCTTTTTAAAAAGATAAAATAAGATATATATATATATAAGAGAGATAATATATAACTATGTAAAAATAGTCAAAAAATTAAGAAAATAAATCTTTTGGGTTTTATAAATTTTTTACTGTTTTTTGTGATTTTTCTGTATTTTTTGCTAATTTTTTTGGTATTTTTAAAGTCACAAATACTCAAAATAGGGAATAAAATAAATGTATGATATTAAATTGGAGATCAAAAATCAAACTGTAACCAAAATTCTCCAAGTTAATTTAAAAATAAAAATAATACAATAAAGAAAATCTATAAATAGAAAATAGATTTTTATGATTTTTATATTTTTATAAATTTTTTAGGTGTTTTATAATTTTTATGAGTTTTTTTTGTATTTTTTAGTGATTTTTGGTCTTAAGGTAAAATATGTAAAAACACACAGAATATATTTTTTTGAGATTTTTTTGAGAAGGTTTTATATTTTTTATGAATTTTCTATTGCAAACAGAGATGAAAATGCATGTTTTTAATTTTTATAAATAATAAATGCTACAAAAATGTAAATAAAAATATAACGTGATAGAGCAATACAACAGAAACTTATGCCTATTTTTTGGGGATTTTTTAAATTTTATAGATGCTTGAAATAAATATCATAAGCAAAGAGAAAATACAGACTAGCAAAAATTTTGAGGGCCAACGTGAAATCTTTCCAAAAATACATAACTATTTAAAAATAATTACAGACCAATCACAGATAACCAAAAACTCAGGGGTATCCTTGCAAAATCATTAAAAGCCACATGCCAGAACACATGAGTGGAAGGGACCTAATCGCAATTTTCAAAAATGCATGAACCAGAATACAAATTATCCAACAATATTATAATGACAGAAAGTAGTTTGAAAAATAAAACTAAATATGCAAATCCACAGGGGGTCGGTTACACAAAATCCAAACTTACGTGCACGAGGCACGTGACCTGATTTGGTGTGGACCCAATGGCAAATACGTGAACTGCAGGGAGGTTTTTGCAAATTTTACAAGAATATAAAATGACCAATGAAAGCTTGAGTAGTAAATAGATATTACAAAAATGGTGGGGGCTTGAGTTTAAATTACCCACGCCTGTGCGATCCGACAGTAGATGGATTTCACTTGGACATGTATCGAGATGTTGTCGTGCGATGTCGCTTGAGGTTCGACAGGCTAGATTAGATCACCGTGAATGACTGGACGGTTGTTACGGGCGGCGATTTAGCGGTTGCTGGGGGACCTGGTGACGGGTATTGATCTGACGGCGGAGAAGCTATCCGGAAGAATAGGGAAGAACCGCCGATGAGGCGACCTTCCCTACCTCCGATCTCCCTCCTTCGACACACTATGGAGCTCCAAAATCGTCGCCGATGATCCTACAGGTGTCCTCTACATGCCTGGGGCTTCAAAAAGGGTGGGTAGCCACCGCAGTGCACCGACAGAGGTGGAGGAGCAAGACGCCTCCAGGTACCGGTTGGACATGCGAGCCCACGGCGAGCCATTATGCAATAAATGTTATTGCGAATATCATTCCCTGATCTGAAATGAAGAATGAATAATTTGCATAATAGGTCCCTTAGTACAATTAGGGTTATGTACCATGGCCATCTTGATGATCATACAGCTGTTGATTCAACTAATTAAATCATAGAGGCTGGTGCTTGGATGAATATCTAAAGGGTTAGATTGAGGACTCATCAAGCACCGTCAAAAGATTGTTAAGAGATGATCTCTAGCCTGAGTAGGAGATGGCAATCCTTATCTCTAAAGGCTGATATCTGACCGACCTCTTGATGCAGGTCCTCTGCATAGGAATAGAGATTCGGAGGTGTTAGATTAGTTAGGTCAAAGAGTTGACTTAACGAGATCGAGATAACCAAAGTCCTATATCATATGCTGTCATGATATAGGCACGCATCCTCTGACCAGAGATAGATGTGTTACTATATGTCTGAGTATGTACATTTGGCAGACCAATAGGTTGATGACATAACCAAGGTCTATACACCGGCGCGTTGGTTTGCATATAAGGGCATATGAGTAATACGATCTCTCAAAGGGATCATACAGGTTCAGTTACTGAACCGGAAGACATGAGCTCACTCATGAGATATTGGGAAGAATTAAATTCTGTGCACGGCCATCTCGCTTTGGAAGCTTGATTGAATTTTTAGGTTTGATATATACTTTTGGAAAGTATATGATCAAGACCTAGGTTGATATATGCTTTTCGAAAGTATATGATCGATACCGACTCCCAATGATCGAATGAGAAACTTACTGATAAAACCATGAAGTAGACAGTATAAAGTTGATCTAATACTTCGGGTTTATTCTGAGTCTTCCAGTATGCAGGATGTACAGGTATTGGGAATACCTGAGGGTGATGTGATCATAAACGATTGTATAACCATGACGCTTCCATTCCTAGGGAGTGATGAAACGGGTCTGGATTTTAGTGACTCCTCTCAGTAGAGAAGTGATCTGATCTTGGTCCAAATGTTGGACATTAATCTGAATGTGATTCAGATGCAATGAGAAGATTAGATTTGTGATCTTTATTTAATCAAGCATCTATGGGAGGCCCGCGATCTGGATTTGAGATATGATCTCAATATCCAAGTCACTATACGTGGAACAATACAATCGCCCTGTCCTTATCTCCAAGTATTCGCGGAGAAAGTGCATTATCCTTGAATGGGTTCAGGATAATTTCATTGTTGATAATATATATCCGAGCATTGAGAAAAAAGATAATTAAATGTGATTTAATTATCATGATTAATATGAATTCGATTCATATTATAAAGAGAGTTATCTTAGATAATTGAATGTGATTTGATTATCAAAGATAAAAATAATGTGAATGTGATTCATATTATTTGGGCAATGAGAATAAGAGATCTAAGATGATTAAATATGATTTAATTTTCATGGATATGAATAATGTGGATAGCAATATCCATATTAGTCATATATATTATAAATATGATTTATAATATATAAGAGAGAGATGTTTGTAATTTACATTTGTTAATTAAATGTTAATGTGAATTGGATTCACATTGGACATTAAATTGAAAATGTAATTTACATTTTATTTTGGGTTGTGAATGTGATTCACAAATTTCCAATGGCATGATTGCAATGTTCACAAAATAAATTGGATTTATTTTTGTGAAATAATTTGCAACAAAAGTTGTTGCAAATATTGGAGAGAATCATGAGATAATGTAATCTCATGTAATAGGAAAAGGGCATCCACCTTCCATATAGGAATAGTGGACGGCCACAATTCCCATAAGGAATGTGGTGGCCGTCCACCCTCCTTATGGAAGGAGGCTTGCCTCCTTTCCTATTTCTTCAATGGGAATTGATTTAATTTGGTGATTGAATTATATTGATTTATCAATATAGATTTAATCTAAATTTAATTAATTGTTGTTGATTTTTACCAACACAAATCTTAGCCATTGAAAGAAACACAATCAATGAGAACCATTGGATTTGTGTTGTCCCATGGATTGAGATCCATGGATCCCAAAATGTTATAAAAAGAGAGGCACGTCATTGCTCTTCTTTACACAATGCTTGAGAAGCACATCTCTCTCTCTCTCTTTTTCTCTCTCTCTCTCCCTCTCATGACCCTCGACCATGGATGCCCTAGAGAGGTTCTCCATCGCTGCAGCGTCGTCGTTATGCTGCCTGATCATTTGCTCGTGGATCTCCGTGTCCTTCAGTGTGCCTCGCTCGTGAAGAAGACGTAGGATCTCGTGTGTCGAGATCAGGAGATCCACCGCTTGGATCATCAACATGGATTGCGAGAAGCACGCGGTTCATCCCTGCGCTCCTCCATCGGATCGGACTTGAGACAGGAGGTCTCTTCGTTTAGAGACTCGATCACAACCACGCTTCAAGAGGTAACCCTAATACTTGTTTGTGGTTTAGACGAAACGATCCGAGAAGTGTTCTTGGATCATGTGGTTTCGTCGCATAAAATTTTTTAATTTCGACTGCATAGAACAACTAATACGAGTATTTGTTTTTCGTCGTATTCGATACAATGCTCACGCTTCCGTGATGCGCTTGAGTATCTAACCATATCCTTCAGTCACCTCAATGAGCCTTCAAAACTGCTCCAGGCGTGCGATCTGCCCCAATACCTGCAAGAATGAGTTAAGAATGTCACGAGCAAAATGCCACGACCTTCCTGAGGACCAAAAAGAAAGGGGCGGATGGTGGTTGGTTACGTTCGACATCGGCCAACGGAACCCAAAGCCCGACTAGACGTGAAACAAGGGTGTTTCGTGATGATTTGGATCGATTCGATGATATCGTCGTGCGAGGATTTACTACGGATAGCCTAAAGATGGAAACGAGCACAAAAGAAATAAGAAATAACTCACCCAAAGTGACGCCAGCTGTGAGCTCCGACAACACACTTGGGTGAGCTGGATCTGCTCGATTCAAAGCCCGCGCTTCCTCCTAAAGAGTGCATCCCACTCCTGCTGTCACCAGGACGGTTCTAAAGATCCAAGGGTTGGGTTTCGCGGGTGAAGAGTGATCAAAAGTCAAAGGAGGTCAGGGGTAGATTTTATGCAGGTTGACGGGCGGCTGCCAAGAACGATGCGAATCGAGCACATCGATGATCCATGCCCCAAGATAATCCTTGGGTGTGTATCCTCGATGCATGGGGAGGAAAATCCAAGAAGGCATCGACACAAGATAATGAAAGGAATACCCTCGAAAAATGGTTGAAAATGGGTCAAAATGTTAGTTCTAACAAGGGCCAGATGTCGGTCAGAGAGTTGACCGAGGTCAACTAAGGGAAGAATCTGGTTGGTCCACGTGACCAACCAGAAAAAACCTTAGCAAAAAGATTTGTAAAATCATTTTAAAATAATAAATGAATTTATTAATTTTAGGTTATTAAATAAAATATATTTATTTTTTTTGAATTATTTTATGATGATTTTTATTTATTTTTTAGAGGTAAAATTACAAGTTACCTTTTATGGGCTACATAGGTATATTTATCTATATATTTTAATATTTTATGGTTATTTTGTATTTTTAATTTTTATTAATTTGATTTATTATTTTATATATTTATAAATTAATTTTATATACTTAAATAATTTTTTATTTTATTTTGCTGATATATTATATACAATTAAATAAATAGAAGTATATTCTTTAGAGGTATATTTATAGGTATTATACTTATTTATATGTATACAAGTATTTTATTTTAGTATTTTATTCAGTATTTTCATTCCTGTTTTAATATACACATATATTATAAATAATATTTACAAAATTATAAAAATATAAAATTATAAAAATAAAGAATAATAAATAAAATGATATTTTTATCGGTATAAGTATATATGGGTCCAAAACCTGACTTTCACACCGTTATTCAGAAAAAATATGAAACCACCTTCACTAAATAGCTTATTAAAATTATATACAATTAAAGGTGATTTTGATAACGTTTGAATTTTTTTTAGAGATACTTGTTTGGGAAGTTGGGATTCTAGAATTTTATTCAGATCATAACTTTTTACCTCTACATTATTATTTTTGTGTGAAATCATTTTTTTATTTTCTATATTTAATTATCTACAACATTCATGTACAAAGTTTATTTATTTGAAGTATAAAAAGTGAAACCAAAAATAGGTCCCAAAAATGAATAAAAAATGAATGGAATAAAAGGTATTTTCAATGTATTTTGGCCCTTATCTCCCCCGACCTAGTCATCGCGATGCCTAGGTCTCAGTGTTTTGGGTCATAAAATATTTGTAATATTTTATTCTTTTTCTTTTCTTTTCTTTTCTTTATTCGATAATTTTAGCTTTAAAACCCGTATTTTACACACTATTTGCACAATGATGCATGAATGCTAAAATGCTTAGATTAAGCCTATTTACACACATTTACTAGGGTTTTTAAGGTCAAAATGATAGAATAAAGATGATGAAATGGAGATTCATCATATACAGTACAAGGGACCCTAGAAAGTCGATTTTTGCATCTTAACTCTATTTTAATGAAATAATGTTCATTAGATAGATAATTTAATTTTAAATACAATGTATGTGAGTTTAGTGAATTTTGAGTTTGTATGGTGAAGATGTTGCTCTGTGAAATTCAGTTTGCGACCTTTTCATCAGTGTGTCCCAGTTGCACCATGCATTATTTTTCTTGGCAATTGCCTTTATAATTTTCTACGTAATTTTATGTACAAGTTTCATGTACAACATTTTATTATTTGAGGTGTACAAATGATAAATAAAATTGGTGAAATAATGGTTATTTACATGCTTTTTAAATTAGGGTTTGTGTGTATTTCTGTATAATGATTGGCCCTATCTCCCCCTACTTTATTGTTGGTCAACCAAGTCAATATTGACTTAGTCTCGAGGTTCAGGATCATTTAGTATCTTTGGTACTTCATTTATTTTTCTTTTCTTTTCCTTTATTCCATTATTTTGGGTTTAAATACTTGTATTTATGCAGTATTTACATATCAATTATCGAGTGTTATTACATGTATTTTAATGTTCTTTACATGCATTTTTCTAGGTATTTGAGTTCAAAATGAAAAAATAAAGATGATGAAATGGAGATTAATCAATAGCATGTCCTTAAGGAAGAGAAGATCGTACGGGTGGGAATGAAGAGGGATGGGAATGAAAAAAATATCGAACAAGACAATGATCAAATGGGGATCTATGTTTGTATTAGACATGATAAAATAATAGTTCAAGAAGAGAGTTATATTGAACTGGACAAAGGACATGAGTGTGATATGGGTGAAAAGTAGTTGCAGGATCTGACTAAAGAGAAGAGTGATCCATAATCACGACACAAACTATGACAGAAAAAAATAAAATGTGAAATGACTCGAAGACTGCGTAGGCTAAAAAATGTAACGCAACGGGATCCAAATCACAATCAAACACAAAGTAACACATAGTTTACCCACTCAACAGAGTGACGACCGTCAGAGTATTGTCTTTGTCTTTTCAGTTTTATAAATAGGTGACTCAATCACTTATTTAATCAAACTCACATGTTTAGTATCCTATAGTGGTTCATGTCCGAGTCGGTGGGACATACCTACTTCAACACAAGACCACTTCATCTAAGGTTGGAGGCAAGTGATTACAGTAATAACAGAGCCCAAGAGCTAGTCCAATCACTTAGAGCACAAGTCCAAGGTTTAGGGATCTAATACTTATGGGTGCATACCTCACTCGGTCTAGAGGGTACCTGCATCCATTGTGAGAGTTTCTCTTCCCAAAATAATGAATCCGGCTATGTTCTATTTTAAGGACAAGTGGAGTTAGTAGTCCAGATTTTATTTTGGTTATCACTTTTTTGGTATTTTTCATGCGATGACCTAATGAGATTTCCAATTCCTTTATTATTGAAGAGGTCAGAAAAAGCAATGTTAGGTGAAAATCAATGATGAATGCCAAGTCAGAAGTGCTCAACTTGCTTCCTAGCTATCTCCATGGAAGATGTTAGACATGAATTGAAAATCTATACTATATGCAATGCAACGATGAAAGCACCATGGATAGGGATTTTCTATTACATGAAGCACCATAGTAGTTTGAATCTAGATCCAAGCGTGAGATTTATAGGAACATGAGCTAATTAGTTTCCTGGATCCTAGATTACTCGACCAAGCAAACCTAAAACTAAGGGCTCAATCACACGAAACAAATAAAGATAAAAGTGAAAAACTCAAATCAGGGGAAATAAAGGAAAGAACTTGAAAATAAGGAGAATAAAACAAGCAATGAGAAGTGTAAAAAAGCCAATGAGGTCCACTAGGTGGAAAGACACCAGATGAAATGGACCTTAAAAAATTATAAGTGTTCATTCTAAGTCTTATATTATTATAGATAAAGCAGAAAACTCTCTCTCTCACCAAATGAAAATAAAAGCTACACTAAAGTAGTCTACATGGCTCCTGGTTCTTCTTTGCCCCTCTCTCTCTCTCTTGCCAGATAGGCTAAATAGTCAGCCTCCATTTGATAAGGTTGCTCATGTCCTTCTAAGAAGCACATATCGATCAACGAGCCCTCGCATCAAATCCAAACAAGGAGATTTGTAAGACAAGTTATGTAGGAATAAACAAAGAAGAGATAGAAGGAAAAGATAAATAATATACAAAATTGACTTAACAAATAATCTATACTTCGTTGCTCCCAGACAATGACGCCATTTGACGGAGAGGTTTTGCACCCGTCTTCTAATCAAACACGATTAGCAATTGCTTCATGACCAAGTATTTCTTAATCAATAAATAACCCACTAATAAAATTAAGCGATAAATGCAAGTGAGTCAAAATTTATTATACGTATAAGGTAAGCAAGGTGGAGTATCGAACATGGGGAGAAAAGGTGAGAGATTAAGAAATTAAGAATTAATTATTATTAATTAATTTTAATTTCTTGTTTATTTTCCTTTTTTTAATTTTCAAATGTTCAATTTCTTTTTAATTTTCAAAATAAGATATATAACTAGATATAATAGTAACGATATTATAGATAACATAAGTAATATATAAGATATAAAGTTTGTATAAGATATTGTATTTTCAAATAAATCAAATATATCAAAATGCTTTAAATAAATTTTTTTGTGATTTTTATACTTTTATCTATTTTTAGTATTTTTGTAGAATTTCTGATAATTTGTATGTATTTTTAAAATAATATCTATGTCAAAATAGCGATTAAAATATTTTTCCAAGATTTTTTAGGTTTAATAAATATTAATAAGTCCAAAATAAATACAAAAATAATTTTAATATATAGTAGATATGATAAATAAATTTCTGAGATCAAAACACATTTTTTTATTTTTTATAAACTTTTTGCAAATTTTATAAGGTTTTTAGGGTTTTGTTATTTATATATATATTGTATTTTTTAATAATTTTTGTATAAGTAACAAACAATATGATAATATAAATAATGTAATGTTTTTGGAATTTTTGGAAGAGATTTTATAATTTTGATGGATTATAATTTCTAGATAGGGAATAAAAACATCTTTTTATCTTTTTAATAAATAAGAAATCAACTAAAATTCCATGTAAAAAATATATCTAATCCAGCAATGTCACATGCACTTATATTCCTGCAAATTTTTTAGAAACAAAGATAATTCAAATGATATATATACTAAAATAAAGGGCATAGTTAGAGGGACCTAAATGTAATTTATAGAAACATTGAAATATTTAAAAACATATTCATAATATTAGGATAAAATTGCAAATATCCCAATACCTCATATGGGACTATACGTGAAGTGAGCTAGATTGGACTTAAATAAAAATATGAAAATTTCAAGGTCCTGTATGTAATTTTACCAAAAAATATTATACATAATTAAATATTTACATGATAATTTTTAAAATACAAAAATACAGAGGGCCTGGGGTGTAAGTTACCCCTACAAGCGTGTCATCCAATGACCGAGACAACCTCATACATGTGGCGTGCTATAGGCGGCTGATGACGCTTTATGGATGAGGCACCAATATTAGATCTAAGAGTAGATCGGATAGTGTGGATGTCCCTCGATATGATGTTATCTACTGTACTTGTAGGAAGCTCCTGATTGGATAGCTGGAGAGTGTCTTCAAAGAACAAGAATGAATGTCATACCGAAGCTCCCTCCAATGATATTGCTCTGCTCCAGCCACCCTAGGAACTATAGAAGGTCTCAAAATGCTCTCGGGGGCTTCCCACATCAAATGGAGGTGATAAGAAGCTCCGGGCCTTGCTAAGGAGAGTCCTGGAGGTCGAGGAAGCTCGGGCACCTGGGACTGGTTCTTCTGGACATGATTCACCTCAGATTAGACTCTCTTCAACTTCGACATGCGTGATTATCTTAAGAACATGAAGGAGAAAGTCTCAAGTCTTTTATTTTTGTGAAAATTGATATAAGATGAAGTAAGATGATGGGACTTTAGTAAGCGACGAAAGAAGGAGGTCGGGTGAACTTGATTTTGGTGAATCAAGGTGATATGGGTATACAGGAAGGTGGATAAGGTGAACGGGGAACTGTTGAAGGTGGTGAGTTGGTCAGAACAGGGCCAAACAAGGCAGACAATGATCGGAGCTCTTGAGATACATTGGACTTTAATCGTTGGATTTAAGCTAAACAATAAGAGAATGTGTGAAATAAATGGTGGAAATAAATGATGGAAAGAAATTCAAGAAGAAAACTAACCAACTATGCCTCGACAGATCGCTAATCGGTATAGAAGCACTATCATCGGAGGTAGGCTTCGACAAAGTGGATACCGGTCAAACACCCCCCTCTCCACGCCATAAATAAGCAAGATTAGCTTCCTGTCACAAGGTTATACATCAAGCTAGGGTTCCAGAGGAAAAGGGTGAATCAAGACGAATCAAAAATCAAAAGGAGACATAATGAGCTTATTTATACACAATTGAAGTGTCTCGAAAGATTTAAGGTTCATGAGAGACATTAGGTATGTACAATTAGAATGAGTGTTGTGCATGATGGGTCATTGTATTGTGTAAAGATTTTGTGAAGGAACCATGCCCAAAAGATGTATACATCGAGTTCCAAAAAATGGCAAAGATGAGAGGCCAATGGTCTGACAAGTCTAAACCTAGGTTTAGGTATAGTTGATCAACATGTCAACCAAGGGAGAGACCCGATTGGTCAACGTCAGGAGGAAAATGACAAAACAGAGAGAAAAACCCTTATTAATTCAATAATAAACAACAGATGATTTTATTAATTAAAACTCAAAACATTAAAAATGTTCCTAATTTTGTAAATTAATTTATGGGTATTTTTATTTATTTTTACAACCTTATTGTAGGATATTAATATTTACATGTGTAAATATAGGTATACAAATATGTATTTAGTGTATATAATTTATTGTGTTTCCAATAGTTATTAACATATATATAATATAATTAAATACATATTTACAATTTTTTATTCTATTTTTTGACTTTAATTATGTAAATAAATAATTATATGTATATACGCTATAAGTAGAGTATGCATATATATATATATATTAATGTATTATTTATTTCAAGTGTATTTTAATTATTTTATTTTATATTTATATTTTTAATATGTTAATATTTACATTTATTTAAAATATAAGAAGCGTAAAAATACAAAGAACAAAATATAAAAAAAAGCACATACATAATATGATGAGACCCAGGAAGCTGGCTTTTGCATTTTAACTCCATTTTAATGAAATCAATTCATTAAATAGATATTTTAATTTACATTACAATAGAGGTGTGTTTGGTGAATTTTGAGTTTTTATTGCGAAGATATTGATCTATGAAGTTCGATTTTGGCCTTTTTATCTGTGTGTCTTAATTGCACTGTGCATTATTTTTATTGTCTTTTATTTTTTGTAATTTTATATATGTTTTATGTACAAGTTACATGTTGAACACTTTATTATTTAGAGTGTGTGAAATATAGAATAAAATAGTATAAAAATGGTTATTTTCATGATAAGTAATTAGGGTTTTGTATACACTATTCGACCTTTATATCTCCCCCTACTTTATTCCTTGTCGACCAAGTCAACATTGACTTGATCTCAGGGTTTAGGATTAGTTAATATTTATAATGTTTCCTTTATTTTTCTTTTCTTTACTTTGTTCTTTTGCTAAATACAAGTATTTATATACTATTTACATACAACAGATAACATGTTAATTTGTACAAGTTAGATGTATTTACATGTATTTATCGGATTTAAAGACAAAATAAAGAAATAAAGGTGAATGAATGGGTATTCATCCATATTATATACTTTCCATCCAGTTCTTCCCATAGACCCTTCGTAGTTTGTGTAGACGAACAATATACATCAAACAACATGTTGGACAGAACTAACAAGATGCAACCATGGCATATACGATTGTGTTCCTTCCAAGAAGATTGCACCTTCTGGCTATCAGATGAGAAGTTTTCCCTTTCCATCATCAGGCATTCAGTTTCAAGCATCTAAATCAACCCTATGGTGATAAAAGATTTTCATGTGTTATTTCCAACGCTTGAAATTCAGACCACCAAATTTTTTAGACCGGTCATATCTACCCTCGATTTCAACATGGTGGTTGACATAGTTATAAACCCAATTCTGTATTTCCTCTCCTAGATTATTGTTAATAGGATTAACAAGACATAAACTTTAACTTTTCGGATCCGTATGAATCAATGTAAATGTATTACATATTAATAAGAGAGCAGTCATGTATTTCTGATTCATAATCTAATTACAAAATGCATAAAGGAATTGATTTATTATGTAGATATACATTAGGGAAAGATCAAGCAAAGGTAAAGTAATAAATACATTGTGGCAAACAAAATAGTAAATAGATTAGATTAGAGATCACCGAAGCATCCATGTAATGGATTGTCCTTAGAGAGGATATTTCCCCCACAATACAGTTGTGTAGGGTGCGATGCCACATATCGCCATCCGCACACACCGAAAAGATCATCCTCGAAAACTCCTCAGAGAACCACAACCGAAATATGAAGAAACTACTTGCAGTAACGGTGGAAGAACAAAGAGCTGGAGGGGATGTGTATAAGAAGACTTAGTGTGTGCCTTTTCGTCTTCCAAAAATGCCCCTCGAAGGGCCCTCTTCGGATTCTGAAATGTTGGCTAAGTCTTCGCTGATGGGCCGAGTCGAAATCTTGTAGCAGTCAAATCACAACTAGTCCATAGTATTAATTTATTCGACGTATAAAATGAAAACCGCAACAAAAATGTTAAGATCTAAATTGACTCTCCCAAGCCCAAGCCCAAGCCGGAGGTAAAGCTCGCACACACATGTGTGGTCCTCATTTTCTCTCTACTACTGATACTAGAGCTTAGAGTATGAACTCATTTATAAGTCTATCAAAATTTTCGAACTAGTAGATGTGATACTAAAATTCCACTCAAGACTCCGCTTGTTTCAAATTTAAGAATTCTCAACTTCCCTCCAACATCATTTGGTTTCCTAATTGAAACCAATTTGATAATCAAATATAATTGCATAGATTTACCAAGTTAAAACTTAATTACATTAAATCCAAATACAACACAAATCATGAGAGATCTCCCCCCGATCCTCTTACTATCATTTCTACTAAGAAGACAAGGCATGCAAGCTGACAATACTTTCTTGTCATATTTTTTTCCTACAGATTGGAGAACTTGCCGGAATTGCAGTTGGATCAACTATATTACTGAATGTCTTCGTTGCAGGGTAATATTATCTCCCGCCTTAACATCTCTGTATGGCTCATTTTACACTGTTCCATTTCTACTGTAATTTTGGAAAATATTCCAATAAAAGATGAACTCAATTTCCGACTTTTAAATCAACCAACATAAATTTATAAATCCTGCCTGGCCGCGAGATTAGTCCTACGAAACCAGAAACTGTTGTTGATCTGACGATTGGATATTGCAACCAAACCTACAGCTGTAAAGTCCATCGATATAGATCTAGTTGCAGGATTAGATTGACGAAACTGGAAGCTTTGTTTACCTGAACATCTATAATAATTAAACTTAGAATATTTTAACTTGAGCATAAGTCTGAGCAGCTTATGAAAAAGTGACTCCAGCAATGTGGTCGCTCTATACATTGATGGATGTGCGCATATATGCTCGAGTTTCAACCGAAGATAATTACTAGTAACGGGATTTTAAATTTTTCTGTGGACGTCCACATATTTGACCATCAGTCACCAGATCATTTTAAACTGGTTCGATTTCTAATTAATAACTATTTGTCCAGGTTTATCGAAAGAACATTCGAGGTATTAAAAAAAGTATGTCTGAGTGGTGGAATAGTTGCCTAATATATGAGGTTTCTGGTTCTGATATTGACCTTATTATTCTATTAACAAATCTAATTAATTATAAATCACAATTAGTTATTTAAGGAGATTAAGCTTCCATAGGAAGACGTCGTTTCTGGTTCGACTACGTTTTTGCGTTTGCAGGAAATATTCAAGGAATATAAGGTAATGACTGCTTGTTTTGCTTCGTTTTTGGTTTTTTAGCTTAATATGACTACTACTAATATTAATGAATCTGAATGCAACAGAAATTGTGGGGATTTGATTAAGATCGTTCTTAACATACTTCCTTCTGCGTATAGGCCTATATCTGGGGCTTCCATGAACCCTGCAAGGTCTTTGGGACCAGCCTTCATTATGAGGGAATTCACAGGGATATGGGCATACATAGTTGGGCCTGTAATTGGTACAGTGTTGGGTGCTCTCTTCTACAACTTCATCAGGTTTACAGATAAACCTCTGAGGGAGATCACAAAGAGCGGTTCCTTCCTTAAAAGTGCCAGAAGGACTAAGGGTGCTACAACTTAATCATCCACATCTTCTAGCATAAAATCAGTGCTTTTTTTACAAGATCTCTTGTTTTGTTTGAGTAGAATTGATGCATTTATGTATATACCTTTATTTTCTATGTGGTTATGTATCTCTCTCCATGTTCAATGTCAAAAAGTGCTTTTTGTACCATCAACTTCCATGACCCAGAATCTACAAGTAGATTTTGACATTTTTCTGTATCTTTTATATGCTGCAATCTAAAACCATCAACCAACGCTATTAGATATAAAACTGGACAGGTAAGGTTTATGTGATGTACCGATTTCAAAATCAGATATGAAAATCTATGTGTTATTTTTTATTTTTTTAAAGTTTACAGCTAGGGAAGCATATATTTGTCAGCTCACTACTGCGATATATACCTCTATATTTGATTTAACCTTGAGATAGGTCATTGCTAACATAGCGTCGACGTAAGCTTGTCGCACCAGAAGAAAGACCGTGTTTCCTAGCGTTTCAAAACCGTTAGTAAATGTGCTTCTAAAGCGTTAGGGTCCGTAGGGATCAGCGTAAGCTATAGGGGGTTAGGTAAACATTTCGTGACAATCCCACCGAGACTCTTAGGAAATGAAATCCATTCCCTAATGGTTGGCTTGACCTGTTAAGACATATTCTTTAACGGTTCTAAAGTCATTAATGGAGATTGTTTTCTTCTACAGTCCTTAACGGGTAATCAACGGTTACCATTAGATATTCCATTTTTTTCAATAATATACACACATAATTACTCATAACCACTCATTGCAAAGTGAATAATAACGCACTTCCATATATTCCCCATCATCAATCCACGATATCCGCTAAGAATTCACCCCATTTTCAGTCAGATACACATTCAAGCCATCAACGAAATGATGATAAGACTAAAGGCATACACAGATAACTACATAAAGGAAAAGAGTTTACGGTTCATATAATTCTCCAACATATATTGCTTATTCAGTAGGAAATGAAATCAGGACAAAACAACTCGAAGATTGTAGTGCACCAGCATCACCAGATGGGCTGTCAGGGCCGTCATGACGCCGCTGGAAATGGTCACGCAGATGATTAGGCGATGGTCGTGAAAGGTTGATGAGTAATGCTTTCATTTCCCCTAGTGTTGCTCATAACTCATCTGTCTCCTCCAGTAATTGCTCTCAACTGTCTCACCCCCACCATCTCCTTCTTCCTCCAGGAGATTCTCCGTCCTAAGTTTTCGTCATTCCATCATATCAAGGACTCCCTACGACCATAACAATTTGTCAAGGCCATAGGAATTCCAGGATTGCAAACCATCTGATATAATCTGGACGCATCATCCTCATGTTTGCCTCTTCTGAACTCTGGCTCTCCTGACATCTGCCTATAAATGTATCAACACAAAATTTATTTAAGAATGCACATATGTGCTCATGAGCAGTTGGTTTCATCCTTTAATCAACTACTCGTATTTAAGAAAGGTCTACCAGAAATGTTAAATATTAGTTACTCAAGTGAGTCATCATCGTTATCAGTATGTCATACTCCAATTCTTTCGAACTGATGAAATCATTGATCCAACTTATCCAGATATATTGTGCAAGTTCATATACTCCTCAACGAGATATTTATCCACAATGGAAATCTCCAATTTTTCTTTCTTAATGATGTAGTATTTTATAACTCAGCCATGGCCGGTCCCAAGCCCGGGTAAATGAGGAGGGTTGCGCGTTAGGTAGCCAACAGCCAACACAGGAGAGATAAATTCGTAAATAGTATTCTTAAAGTTCTTCTAAGAACACTATTTATGAATTTATCTTGAAACCGTTCGGATCTTTTAAACATGGATTTAAGCAAACATACAGATATCCTTACGGCGTTCCCTACTTGCGACGCGTTGCATCGCCTGAATGCAATGAAAAATTGGCAAGGGCCGCTACATCGCAGCCTGGATGTAGTTCAAAATTTGCAAGGCTTCTCGCATGAGGAGCGCATGCGGATAAATAAGCTAGTTCCGTTGCATCACCGCCCAGATGCAGTCCAAAATTTGCAAGGATTCTCGCATAATGGACGCATGCGAGTAAAGAAGTTAGTCCAAAAGAGATTGCAAAGGAAGTTATGGATTGGTAGTTGGAATATCGATACTTTAACTGGAAAATTGATGGAGATAGTGGATACAATGGAAAGAAGGAAGATTCATATATTATGTCTTCAAGAGACTAAATGGGTTGGAGAGAAAGCAAGGGAGATCGAGAAGACAGGCTTTAAACTTTGGTATTCATGTAAAGATAAGGGCAGAAACGGTGTTGGAGTGGTTGTTCATAAAGATTTGAAGGATTGTGTGGTTGAGGTGCAAAGATTTGGGGATCAGATTATTTTGCTAAAGTTGGTGCTTGAAGAAGAAATTCTAAATATCATCTTAGTTTATGCACCGCAAATTGGTTTAGATGAAAGGACTAAACAAGCTTTTTGGGAGGATCTGGATAAGATTTTACAAGGAATCCCACAAAGAGAGATGGTTTGCATAGGTGGAGATCTTAATGGACATGTGGGAAAAGATATTTCAGGGTATGCAAGTGTGCATGAAGGACATGGTTTTGGGGATAGAAACGAAGAGGGAAAAGTCATTTTGGATTTTGTAACTGCATATGATCTTTTCATAACAAACACTCTTTTCAAGAAGAGGAAGGAGCATTTAATTACTTATAAGAGTGGCTCAACTAGAACACAGATCGATTACTTTACGTTGAGGAGAAGAGATTGGTTGTGTTGCAAAGATTGCAAAGTAATCCCTGGAGAGAGTTTGACAAGCCAACATCGCTTCTTAGTCTTGGATTTACAAATAAAAGGGTCGGTAAAGAAAAGGAAGATTCCTAAGATCACTAGAACAAGGTGGTAGAATCTTCCGCTGAAGCAATCAAGCTTCAGGGAGAAGGTTTTAGAAGACTTATCTTGGGATTGTAGCGGTAGTGCAAACGAGATGTGGGATGCAGTAGCATCTTGTATCCGAAAGGTAGCTAAAGAGATGCTAGACGAGTCAAAAGGAGGAGCTCCGGGTCAAAAGGGGGCTTGGTGGTGGAGTGAAGGGGTGCAAGAGACGTTAAAAATTAAAAGAGCTTGCTTTAAAGGTATGTCTAAGGATAGAACAGAGGAAACTGTCACAGACTATAAAATAGCGAAGAAGGAAGCAAAGAAGGCTGTAAGCGAAGCTAAGTCAAAAGCTTATGAGGTTTTGTATAAAAAACTCAACTCTAAGGAGGGCCGGAAGGATATATTCAGGTTGGCCAAAGCAAGAGAAAGAAAGACCAAAGACCTTTCTCAAGTGAGATGCATAAAGGACGAGAAAGGTCACGTGCTTGTTACTCAGAAGGATATAGAGACTAGATGGGAGCAGTACTTCCATAAACTTTTCATTGGAGAAGGAAATAGAGAGATCACTTTGGGTGATCTAGCTAGTAGTGAAAGTTACTTGGATCGTGCATGCTATAGATGAATACAAAGAAAAGAAGTAGAGGAGGCTTTGAAGGTTATGAGACCTGGGAAAGGTATTGGACCAGATGACATCCCTGTAGAAGTATCGAAAGTTTTAGGTGAGCGTGGTTTGACATAGCTTACGAATCTATTCAATGTTATTTGGTGAAGCAAGAAAATGCTTGAAGATTGGAGAGGAGTATCGTGGTGCCTCTTTATAAGAACAAAGGAGACATTCAAAATTGTTCAAATTACAGAGGTATCAAGTTGATGAGTCACAGTATGAAAATTTGGAAACGTATGATCGAAAGAAGGTTGAGGCAAGTTTCCCAAGTAAAAGAAAAGCAATTCGGATTCATGTCAGATCGCTCAACTATTGAAGCCATCCATTTGCTGAGGAGAACAATGGAGATTTATAGAGCAAAAAGGAAGAATCTCCATATGATCTTTATTGATTTGGAGAACGCTTATGATTCCGTCCCACGAGAGATACTGTAGAGAGTTTTGGAGAAGAAACAAGCACATGTCATATACATTAATCTCATAAAGGATATGTATGATAGGGCTTTATCTTGTGTAAGGACCCCGACGAGGAATACTGACTATTTTGATATCAACATTGGTTTACATCAAGGTTCAGCTTTGAGTCCATTTCTTTTTACTTTGATTATGGATGAGTTGACAAGTCACATTCAAGATGAGTTACCTTGATGTATGTTATTTGCTGATGATATTGTGTTGATCGACGAGACCATAGATGGAGTAAATGAGAAGCTTGAGGTTTGGAGACATGCATTGGAGACTAAAGGTTTTCGTATAAGTATGGCTAAGACGGAATATATGGAATGCACCTTTGATGGAAGCAATGGTGAAGAAATCGAGGTGAAGATTGGTGACAATAACATTCAGAAGAGAGATTCTTTTAGATATCTGGGATCTATTTTGCAACATGATGAGGAAATTGATGGAGATGTTACTAATAGAATAAATGCAGGCTGGCTAAAGTGGAGAGGAGCCTCCGCTGTTCTCTGTGATAAGAAAATTCCTTTAAAAATTAAAGGAAAGTTTTACAAAGCAGCCGTGAGACCTGCTATGCTTTATGGTTCTGAATGTTGGCCTGTGAACCATAGACATGTGCAGAGAATGGTTGTAGCAGAAATGAAAATACTAAGATGGATGTGTGGACATACACGTAAAGATCGGATTTGAAATGATGCAATCAGAAAGAAAGTTGGTGTAGCTCCGATCGAGGATAAGATGCGAGAAAACCGCTTAAGATGGTTTGGTCATTTGCAAAGAAGGTCAACTGATGCACTGGTTAGAAGATGCAAGTGTTGGGATGTTGAGCCGGCTAAGAGAGGGCGAGGACGGCCCAAGAAGTGTTGGATAGAGACTATACGAAGGGATCTTAGTTTTTTGGATATAAGTCCGAGATTGACTCAAGATAGATCTGAATGGAGGCGAAGAATCCATGTAGCCGACCCTACTTAATTGTGGGAAAAGGCTTTGTTGTTGTTGTAATGATGTAGTATTTTATCTTCTGAAGATAACATTCAAATGGATACATCAATCTAAATTGCACTCAGCCTCTTAGTCGTGCTTCTTCCACGGCATTTGTGATAAAATATACTAAGAGAAAATAGGAGAAAATAATGGTGCAATCTTATAAATGTTACGATGACCTGTTTATCCCAATATCCAACAATCCGACATGAAAAGATTTATCTCAAGAACTTTTTTTAGATAAACGATCATTGATTCATCTCATCAAAATAGAGCCCTCCAAGGGTTACAGGGCCAAAATGTTCGTAGGAGTCCAAAAACAAAACGACGCGCAAGAAATAAGCATGATAAACAAGAGCAAAAAGTGATACCCACCTTTAGGCCTGTTTGGTTGCCAGGGTACACTGGGGTACTCTATAATACCTCTAGTTCCAACCCTGCATTCCTGGGTTGTGATTACTAGTATTGGCCCTACAATTTTTGTTGGTATAATCTTTTTTAACCATGTACAAATAAAATTATTAACATAAAAAACATACTACAATCATTAAAAAATTTAATATAATTAATGTTACATGGCATCACAGTTATCATTCCGACCCTTCCAACCCTCCAATCAACTACTATTCACAGAAGGATACGCCAATCCAGTAACGAAACATGCTCTTTAGGTCCGGTATTTAGTACAATCAAGGAGTTACCCAAGGGTGGGTCAAAAGTAGTTCAAAGAATTTTTTAATAAGATAGTGGGGCTGCTACAGAGTTGGAGGGCTTAGGCGGGTACATCGCGGTTGCAGGTTCAACGATGAAGCGGTCTGGTCACGTGCTACTTTCGTGTACAGTGCATCGGGTTCAAGTTGTCGGCACTGTGTTGTCTGTATCGCAGTATGGGGGATTTTAAAGGGTTAGAAAAAAGAAGAAAAAGCAGAGTAAACCCTTCATTTACGAGGGGACAAATGTTAAAGAAGTCATGATTAGGTCAACCTCTTTTGCTAGAGATGTGGGTCGGAGGGAGGTACCGTGGAAGAGTCTCGCACATCTCTCCATCCAAATCAATCACCAAGCTGATGCCTGGGCTGCAGAGATCTGCCATAGGGTGGAGGATGGTAGTATTTGTAAGTGTTAATTGAAAAATTTTCAAAATCGCAACTTTATTTAGCAAGATTTAAAATGTTGAATAGGAAACGTGAGAAGTTACAGCCGAGGATAAGGTGGCTTATGGTCTCTTCCCCTGCAAGGCATAAGGGGCAGGCAGATACTGGTGTATATTTGGTATGAGGGGACGGTCTTGGGTCCTCAGTTTGTTGTGGATGAGCATCCACATGAAGATGTATACTCGGGGATGGAAGGGACTTTTCTAGAAGTTTGAAGCGAGTTTCGAGCCAAGTCCACCATGTGATGGTATATTTTATAGGTGGTTGGTTAGTCTCAACTTTGGTGCATTTGTGGGATAGTGGTTGCATCATGAGTGTTTTGAGTCCCAAAGAAAATATAGAAGCTCTAAAGTTTTGTGTGTCTGGGCTAGGAGCTCAGCTCACAAGCGCTTTCAACCAGTTTTGTTTAGCATTGATGGTGGATAGGGCTTTATGGATTGTGTTATTTTTATTTCTACCTAGTTACCAGAGGTTCGAGTATTGGGATCCTAGCGAGGAGCTGCAGTTTTTTCAGTCCAAAAAAGGAAGTTTTTCCCATCGTGTTTCATTTTATATGCGATGTTTCTTATCACTTGAGACCCTATTTTAATTGATCGCCAGCAAGGGAAGTCCCACTTGAGATTGCGTAGATTGGTATAGGATTTTAGTTGTGAATATGGCCCCGAATGATCCTGAAGAGTAGGTGGTGTGACTTCTCCATTGTATGGAGCCAAGATTTCATGAGAAGCGCACAATTGAAAGTATCGAGGTTAAGGAACCACCCATCATTAGATTTCGGACGACATACGGATTCCCATCTCACCTTATGTCTGTGATGTCATTTGAAGACCTTGAACAAAGGATTTTTTTTTAATTTTGTCGATTTTCGACAGGATATACTTAGGCACTTTCAGAGAGGCCATCATATAGTGGATTTAGGGGGAGCGAGAGATGAGTTCAAAAGAGCGATTCTAGATGGGAGAGATGGCATATAGGACTTCCAACCCAAGAGTTTTTGTTCAAATTTCTCCATGATGGAAGGCCACTATATCTAGTAAGGGAACATGGGGACATTGAGATTGCTAAGTAGTTTATTGGGAAGGGATGGGTGACTAGTTAAGGAAGGTGGTTGCTAGTTAGATTTCCCGGGTCGTGATGTTAAGAGTATGGATGGAAGTTTTTTCATCATTTCATGCATACCCATGATCTCGGAGAATAGATTAAGTGTGAATTTCATGCATTTTAGATATTGAGGGTTGTATTTTAGGAGTATGAAGATATCATCAATAAAGAGCATGTTTATGATGGAAATGTCCTCCCCTGGGATTTGAAAAGCTTCGATCAAATTTGATTTTGCCAAGTTTTGGAGCATTCCATTGAGTATGTTTAAAGTGTTCATAAAAAGTAGCAGCGAGATGGGGTCTCCTTGTCGCACCCTCTCGAAGGTTTGGAGAAGCCTGAGGTGTTGCTATTTATTTTCAGTGAGATAGATGTGCTCTGAAGGAAGACTTTGATCCAACTAATGAAGGTGTTCGTGCAGTTAGTGTATTTGAGTGCTGAGAGCATGGTGTCCCAGTTTAGGGAATTGAAAGCTTTGCAAAGGTCAATCTTGAGGACGAGTGATTTGATTTTGGTCCGATGTCAGTGGGCGAGGATTCTGAAGTGACAGCAAAGGCATCGGATACTCCTCTGCCTTGAAGGAAGGCACATTGGAAGAGTAAGAGAAGGTTGTTTAGTTTAGGGGCACATCTATTGTCCAGGATTTTTGAGATGGTTCTCAAGGAGAGGTTTATAAGGTTTGACGGATCGATAGTTTGCTATATTTTAGGGGTCACTTTTTTTGTAGTTTAAAGTTATTATAGAGTTATTGAAAAATTCAAGTTATGGGGGATGAACGATAGGGAGAAAAGGTGGTTGATTAGGTTTATGAAGTCAAGTTTGTTAATGGTCCAGAAGCGCTCGAAGAACTCAGGGATTGTTCCATACAAACCCGTAGCTTTTAGGGCTTTTAGGTTTTGTATTACCATGAAAGCTTCGGTCTCAGAGATAGGTTCAACCAGTTGGTCTAGGTCCGCTATTTTCTCCAAGAGGAGGTTTTCAAGACCGAAGGGGAGCAATGGATTGGATCATTCACCTGAGTATATTGGTAATATGAGATGGTGAGCTGAGTGATAGCAATTGGTGTTGTCTGTACCACATCGTGGTTGTCTTTTAAACCCAATATAGAGTTTCTCCTTCTTTTTCTTATAGCGACAGATTGTATGAGCTTGGTGTTGCGATCTCCTTCTCAAAGCTAGTGAACCTTTGCTCGCTGATTTAGTCTCAAGTGTTCATCTTTAGGAATTTTTGGAGGAGAATTAGTTGTTCTGATATACTTCGGCCGGGGTTTGGTAGGGTTAAGTATAGCTCTAATGAAGCAACATGTTGTATTAGGTTTTCTTTTGAGATGTGGAAGGGGGAAAGGTTTGATTTTTTTTCTAGTTGATTATATCAAATTAAGATGCTTTATTTTTAGAAATTATGTGTGGAAGCGGTTAAATCCTTGCCATGGTTTGTTCCATGAGGTAAGGACCAATGGAGGGGAGGTAGGTTTGTAAATCAGAAAGATTTCATTTTGAATGATGGGCGTGTTGGTTTGAGGGTGGATATTACCGTTACCATAGGTTTATAATCCGAGAAGGTTTTTAGGAGCGCATGGGTTTTGACAAGATATGATGATTGTAAGAGTAGGGGTGATAAGTATTCTATTTAGGATTTTCCAATGTTTTTGTTGGGTGTCTATCCAGGTAAAGATGGAGGAGGGGTCTTTGATGTCAGTAAGATCAAATGAAAGGCACCAATTATTAAAATGCTGACAAAAGGGGATGGTGGGTTGGTGGGCGAAGATTCTAATTGAAATTGGAATAGGTTGAAATCTCCCGTCAAGATTATTTTCTGGTTGGGGAGGGTGATCGTGGATAGTTGATATAGAAAGTTTTGCTTATGGGAGTTTGTGAAGGATCATAGATATTGTATAGTTGTAGGATTTCATCGTTTTAGTGAAATTTAAGAGTCATTAATGTGTAAAAATTGGAGTTCATTGATGAAACCAGGGAGAAAAGATGAGACTCCCAACTTGTAAGAATCCCCCAAGAAGTGTAATTAGTATTTGTGTGCCATTTGAAATTCTCCAGAGAGGCGAGCTGATCATTTTTGGAGGTGATATGGGTTTTGGTTTCTTGAAGTGCCACGATATTTATCGAGTGACAATGGATGATGACATGCAACCGATTCTTTTTCCACCGACAGCCAAAACCAAGGATGTCCCATGATAGGAGATTAATATATGTATTGGGGTTTTTGTGGAGGGGCCTTGTGAGATACGATTGGTTTAGCACCTGAAGCTTTTGTGTTCACAAAGATATCGATGAAAAAAGTTTTTGTTTGGTGAGTTAATAAATGAAAGTCCTAAGCTTGAAATAGTAAGCTCGCTCACTAGTTTACTCGTAGAAGAAATGAGATTTTTGAAGATCAAAGGGTATTTCTTTCAAGGCTCAAGAAATCTGTGATATGTTCAGATAAGTCAAAAGAATAGGTTGGAGACATACTTGGTATGGCATAGTGAATTTCCTACTTAGAGGAGGATGCATCATGTCTTTTCTTTGAAGTTATGTTGTTTCAAGAGTGTGCTTTGTATGGTTGTCTTTGGGGACCTCCGGCAGTGTCAGGAGAGACCGGCTTAAGGGAGTGAGAATGGTTGTCATCTTCTCTTTTGCTTTTTTTGAGAAGAATCAAGATGCCTTCTTCACAGGGCTATCATACATCCATTCCCCCATGGCCTTTAACTATAGGATAGCATTTTCAGCTGATTCTCTATCAAGGTTTTTTGAGAAGCGGATACCTACCTCTGTGGAGGCGCCATGATATATTAGGAAGGGGAGGGGATCAATCATTGCTTTTGGCCACGCGAAGTCAGGGTATTGATCAAATTTTTCAAGAACCATCTCGACTATAGATTGAGGGGTAGCTTTTTCATGGTTCTAACTAAATGGAGATTGTGAGGAGGGGTCAGTCTGTTGGTATTTTGTAAGAAGGAGACATGCAATATTGTTTTTTGATGATGGGGTGTCATATTGTATGAAGTCAACATATCCCATGTGTCTTAGTTTGTGGAAGGTGTCTTCGAAGACACCAACAGTGGTTGTAACTTTGATCCCTTTGGGGATCGCTTGGATTCTTGCGATATCAACAAGTATCTGAACTCATGCCTTATCATCGTAATTTGTGAGAGGGAGGAGCTCGTAGGAGAAGAGCTTTCCAATTGTCTTAACCAAGTTATTCAAGATGTATGGGCATATGTGGGATCGGTAGGCCCAGAACTTCTACCCAGCAGACCGAGGTTTCTTTAATTCATTTAAATCCAAAGGATGGGGACCATCTATAGAATTAGATTGTGACATCATCAAGGGAAATGCAAAAGGTACCGATGAGGTTATTTTATTTCGGCTCAGAGGAGACCTCAATGATGATTTGGCCCTTTGAAACCTTTCAGAAGAATCTGAAAGTATCCAATCTCATTTCATCAATGAGGTATTTCTTTGCCCACTTGAGAGATGGAATATCCTTTGAGAACTTGGTGATAAAGCAACATAAGAGTTGGCATTTTGTTGTAATGGACTCACTACATAGCTCTGCCCGCCAATGGGATGTGGTAGTCATGTCCGCTATGGAGTTAGGATCTCTAGAGGAGGGGGTGAGGGGCGGCACTCTCCTGATAAGGATTGTGAATAGGGGGTCGCCTTAGGAACATAAGTTTGGTGAAGCATGGGTGGGGAGGTGCTTCTCTTCCATTTTGATAGTGGCCGGTCCGAGTTAGCGTTAGACATCTTTGAGGAGGAGGGGTATATGCAAGCGGAGGAAGTGTGTCCCTCTTGGTGTTAGGAGAAACATATGGTTTTAAAGAGGCAATGATGCTTTGTATGCCTGAGACGGATGCAGTTAAAGCAGATGAGACAAGGATGGGAGTTAGAGGGTGATGATGGTGTTGGCGGGTGTCCTTTTATAACGTAAGGTGTGATTTTTCTTAAAGCGCCTTTTGAGATTTAGCGGTTGTGGAACAGAGGGGGGTTTGTCAGTCTGCATTCTGCCATGCAAGCAATTGATTTTCTGACGCTCAAAAATCTGGTGCGTTGAGCGTCGATAAGAGCAAGGGGATTTTGATTCTTTTCCTGTGTTCGAGGGTGATTTTGTTGGGGGGAGGAGATCGTTTGGGAGGAAGTGTTGATTTTGTAATGATGACAATGACACCTTGGTTATGTTTATGATTATATGGAGGGGTTGGTACCGATGTGATGAGGGGGGATGGTGTGATCTTTAGGGTGCTGAAGGGATCCCAAAAAGTTGTAGGGGTATTCGGGGGATGTTCTCTTTTTCATGGTTGGAGCTAGTTGGTAAGGTGAGAGAATGTTCTCTTTTCCAGGGTTGTGAGGGGCTTTTTCTCAGGGATCTACGGGTGGTTTATCATCTACAAGATTTGACCGGTGAAGTAGGTGAGTTTGGGGACTTGCAATCCTATTGCGAGGGCTTAAAATTCGATGAAGAATGGTTAAACCAACTGGATACTACTTTGGAATTGCTTAAGTTATGGATGATCTCCATTAATCTTGGTAGACAGTTAGGCGAGATAGATGGGAAGGAATTTTTGATTGAGGGATCAATTTGACTTAGGGCTGGAAATCTCATTTTAGTGGTTGAAGGTGGTGGGGATAATGCCAACAAAATTTTATGGCAAAGCTTAGGATTTAGAACAATAATGTTATTAGCTGAGAAAGTTTCCCTTGATGGTTTCAGTCTATGCTTTTGCAACATATATTTACGAGTTTTTTCCTTTTTTATCTTCCAGAGGGGGGCACACTCTTTTCTTGGTGGTGGTTGATGTTGGGACCTGGACAGAAAATTGTTCATTGGTGTAGATGGGGATGATTGGGATATTGTCCGATCAAGAGGGGGGGTAAATGGTGTGCTATGGCTTTTTTGTAGGATATGTTTTTATAGCCTTTGCACCCCATGGTTAAACCAAAATGAGAGGGTGGAGGGGAGGGAGAGCGGGTGGAGTCAAGGGAAGAGGATTGGGAGGTGAACTCGGAGCCTTGTCATAGGAGAATGTAGAGAGGGTGTGAGGATTTAGGGGAGCAGGAGTTACCTTGCTAGGACAATGGGACTGAAGTATCGACATCGAAGGATATGACTATCCGAAGAGGCTGGTAGGGGGCAATGCAGAGAGTCCCAACTATTTCTCTAAATAACTAAGTTAACTTAATTACGATATCCTGTGCCGCTAGATCGGGATGGGGGCACTGGCTACTTACTGGGCCTAGTATTTTTCCACAAGTGTGCTTCCTCAATCTAAAGAATATTACCCTCACCACCTCCTCAAACGAGAGCTAAGTGTAGAGTGTGTTGTTCAAGTTAGGTTATTATCAGCAAGATTCATGTGTGCGCTTTGAAATACCCTATTGAAAACTGAGATTTTTCACGGGTCAAGTATGTCTCACACAAGGCGGAGACATAGTCGCTGTGGAAACCCACACAAAACCTCAATTACTCAATAATTAACCCACAAATAAATCAAGCAATTAAATAAAAGTGTGAAGTTAAAATTTATTTTATTTAACTCTACAAAAGATGTGTATAGTGCAAGTAGTGTAGAGAGTCGAAAAAAAAGGGGAATATCTAGTAGATCAGGAAATATTAAGTGCAAAAAATGATTGTGCGGTGGGAGTTTAATTTTATGTTTTAAACTTTTTATTTTTATATTTTTAATGAATTTTATTTTAAAATTTTTTATATTTTCTTTTTACATTTTTAGATTTTTAATGTCTTTAAGTATATGATATAGGACATATAAGACTATATATACAATTATAAAAAATACTTAACATAAATGGAATAAAATCTTCTGGGTTTTAAATATTGTCTACTATTTTTGTGATATTTCAATGAATTTTTCTAATTTTTATATATTGTTATAGTCAAAAATACCCCAAATCAGGAATTTAATAAATACATGAGATTGAAATTAGGATTAAAGTAGCAAAATGGGTCCAAAATTATTCAAATAAATTTTAACAGGTAATTAAAATATAAATAAAATTAAATAATAGAAAAAATGTATTTTTAAAATTTTCAAGAATTTTAATCTTTTTATACTAGATATTGGAGCTTTTATTTTTATAAAACTCCTTAATCTATTTTTAGGGCTTTTAATTTTTGAAGTTAGAAAATAAATAAATAAACAAAAATATATTTTTTTGGATTTTTCTAAAATTTTTTATATTTTTTGGTATTCTATAAGTTAAATAGGGAATAGTTCAGTTGTTTTTTATTTTTAATAAATATAAAAAAGTCTTATATTGTAAAAATAAAAATATGGCATGGAAGTATGTGCAATCAGAAGTACATATATTTTTTGGTGATTTTTGAAACACATTAATATATTTAATAAATAGAGAAAACATATAAAAATCATTAGCCTGATAGAGGTATATATGTAAATAAAATAAAAATCAGAGGACGTAATTTTCACAAAAACATATAACTAGAATAAAATATTCTTGGTCCAAGATTAAATACAAGAAGTTACGTGGGTCTTCCAATAAAATTCCCACCTCATGTAGGACGGCATGTGAGGTACGCTGGCGTGGACCAGTTTGCAAATAAAAATAGATTGGGGGGTTTTTGCAATCTCTAAAAAAAATAAAGGCAGATGAAAGTTTCTTGATTAATTGTTAAATACAAAAGTGATTTGGGTAAGGAATGCAAAATACTCAATGAAAGGTGTGGATAGACGGTGATAGTTCGGTCACTTATACATGTGTCCTCCTCTAGTAAGGCAATGATGCTTCGCCTGAATAGTTGGGATTAGATCCCAGATCTTGATCTAGTGGCTGAGACATGGTGTGATCGGACGATGGTTGGAACGTCTGGAGTCGAAGCCTGATCCAACAGATGTGGACTCCCATGGATGAATAGGGAAGAACACAACCTGGGTCGTGCTTCGATTAGCGATTCTGAGCGGCTCCAAGCACCTTCTTCACTGCAAAAGGCTCCAAAGGCACCTGGAGGGGTCTTCTTCCAGCTGGAGGGCTCAAAAAGGGCTGGGGTCTACCAAGCTCGCATGCGAGGTCAAAGAAGCATAGGTGCTCCATGCACCTCTAACAAGCATCAAAAATGCCCTTCAGCTTGCTCTTTGGCGTTTAATCCAGCATAGGAAGCAACTGGGGTCGAAGGCAAAGTGCCTCGACCAAATTAGAGGGAAAATGGAAGAGTAGATGGATCGGTGCAGCAGACCTTCGACGATGTGAAGAAGTGGAAGTTCGATGGGCCAGATCAAGGACAAATCTAGGTGAGTTAATGGTGGACATCGATGGTGGAGTGAAGGGAGAGGATATGAGGTTGTCTAAGGTGGGTCTAAATGGTCGGAGTCACAGTGAATAGGTTCGCCGGAGCTAGCCTCTGGCGAACATCGAATCGATAAAATCAAGCTAAAGCATGCATTAAAAGATAAAACTAAAGTGATACTAAAACCTAGTGATGAAAGGGAATTTTGCCGAGGTCATGTCTTTCCACAAGGCGGATCGACAGTCGCTGAGTTGACCTCAGACAGAATCCCAAATCAATCAACAATAAACCCACAATAATGTATGCAATAAATATCAAAAATGTTTAGTTAAAATTTATTATAACTCTACATGCAAGTGTGTATAGGTGTAAGCACGAGTAGAGGACGAACACTGGGAGGCGAAAGATTGAGTGTGAAAATGCTTGTGCAGTTACTCAATTCTTGGTTCATGTCCAATTCTTATTATTTTTGTGAGTTTTTAATTTGATATATTTTTTTATTTTTTTTATGATTTTTATTTTGTTTCTTTATTTTGTATTTTTTTATTTTTAATTATATATAATATATATAAAGAAATATATATATGAGGAGAGAGAGAAATGTAGTATATGGATATATAGACATATATATACTCAATATATTAAGTATAATATTTTTAGGCTTTTTGTATTTTTCTAATTTTTATGTTATTTTTCTGGAATTTTGCTAATTGTTATGTATTTTTAATTTCAAAAAAAGTCCCTACTATGGGACTAATTAAATAGGCCGAAAATAATTTGGGTTTTAAATTATTAAATAAGTCCAAAAATAACCCAAATTAATTTTAATACATAAATAATAATATATAGATAATTATAAGATAGGAAAACATATTTTTGGTATTTTTAAAGGGTTTTTATATATTTTTATTTTAGGATTTTGGAGCTTCTTGAAATTTTTATATTTTCTTTTTCTATTTTTAGGGTTTTTCATTTTATGGACTCAATATATATATATATAAATATACCATATATAATTTTTTTGTAATTTTTCAAAAACATTTTATAATTTTTTTTATTTTCTAATATAAACAGTACAAAAAGGGCTCCTTTTTCATTTTTAATAATTAGGTTAAATGCAAAAAATGCGGAATAAAATGTGGGTGTGAAAGTACACTACATGAAGCATCTAACCTACTTTTTTGTGTATTTTTAGGAGCTACTTAGCTATTTTTAATAATTACATAAAAGACACAAAAATAAAACTACCTGGCAGGGGCATTTTTGCAAATAAAATAACTATCAGGGGCATTAATGCAAAAATCACTACAGAAATAAACATTTATTTTCATTTTTGGAACTAATTTACAATTTACAAAATGCGTCAGGGCTAAAGTGCAAAAATCACGTGCCTCACGTGGGACTGCACGTGAGGCGCGGAAGGACCTATTTGTAATTCTATAAACTTCAGGGTCCCTTCAGCAAAAATTACCATTTATTTACAACGTGACATTTATTTTACAATATTAAAAATTAAATACAATAAAAAGCAGGGGTATAAGTGAAAATTACCCCCAAAGGCGCTGGATCTGACGGTTGAGCTTCGTAACTTATCCACATGGCGCCTCCACGTGAGCCGATGACGCTTCGACGATGGGCGGTAGAGATTAGATCATCCGAGATGATCCGACGGTATGGGCAAGGCTCCATCGGACGGCTGTGCTTTGATCTGGAGGGGCTGCCTTCATCCAACGGCATGGGACGAGGATGGAAGAACAGGGAAGAAGGCTCGTCGGGGCAATCTTCTTCCGACGAGATCTCGCGCCCCTGCCAGTCTTTGCTGCTCCAAAAGGTCCCAGGATGTCGCAGGTGCTCCCAGCTGACTGCAGGAGGCTTCAGATTAGCCTAGAGGCCATCGAAGCGTCGCCACCAGGTCAAAGTCGAGGTGGCGCTCCAGGTACCTCCGGCGAGCGTCGAAGAACACCTCCAGGTGCTCCAAAGCACCTTGTACCTGCACAGAATGACACAAGGGACGAGGGCAAACTGCCTCGTCCCATTAGAACGGAAAATGGGAGAAGGGTGGACTGGGGCGGTGATCTCCGGCGATGGGTGGAAGATGGAGATCTAATCTCCAGATCTGACGAAGATCCGGGTGAAGTGAAGGTGCTTGGGACGTGGGAATATGGAAGGAGAATAGAATGGGGTGGTGATGAATCTCCATTTCATCACCTTTATTCTATCATTTTGGCCTTAAAAATCCCAGCAAATGCATGTAAAAAGCATCAATTTGTATATAATAGCATCCATGATTCACTGTATTAAATGTACATAAAATAAGGTTTTTAATGCCAAAATTATAGAATAAAGGGAAGAAAAGAAAAAAGGAATAAAATATTGCAAATATTTTATGACCCTAACCCTGAGACCAAGGCCAGCATGGAATTGGTCGACAAGGAATAAAGTAGGGGGAGATAAGGGCCAATTATACAATAAATACCTCATTTATTCATGCATTTATTTATGCATTTATTTATGCATTTTTGACACCTATTTTGTACATAATTATTTATTCATCAAATAAAGAAACTTTGTTCATGAAAGTTGTAGATAATAACATAAATAAAAATACAAAATTGAGTTTGTGTAAAAAGGATACACAGTGTACATTTTATATCCAGAATAAAAAGCCAAAATCTCAACTTCACAGACCCATATCTTACAAATAAAAACTCCAAATCACCCAAACTTACCTTTAATTGTATATAGCGTTCCAAGAACTATTTAATAAAATTGGTTTCATAATTTCTGGAGTTCATCTGTAGAAGTTAGGTTTTTGACCCTCCTTGTATATAGGACTGATTAAAATATTCATTTTATTCAATATTCATTATTCTTATAAATTCATATTTTTATAATTTTGTAAATAATGTATACAATACATGTACATATTACAATTAAAAGAAAACTAAAAAGAATTTATAAAATGAAATAAGCCTATGTAATACATAGGCAAAATACCTATGCTACCTATATGTACATAAATAAAAGAGATTTTATTCTTTTATTCTTTATTCGTTTATATTTTCATAACAGTGTATATATTTTATATAACTTATTAAAGATACAAATCCAAAATAAAAATAAATAAAAAATCATTAAATAACTAAAATTTATATAATATATAGGTAAAATACCTATAATTATACCTACATATACATAAACACATTTATTTAAAAATGTAAATGAACTCATAAAAATTAAATAAAAATATATTTATACTCATAAAAATAAGTTATAAATTTATAAAATAATCCAATAAAATAATAAAAGAAAATAAACAAATTAAAAA
This sequence comes from Ottelia alismoides, assembly GCA_037367405.1. Classification (NCBI taxonomy): domain Eukaryota; kingdom Viridiplantae; phylum Streptophyta; class Magnoliopsida; order Alismatales; family Hydrocharitaceae; genus Ottelia; species Ottelia alismoides. Next base: position 198,059 of record JAZKJV010009974.1, read on the forward strand.
TAAAATACACAAAAATACATGTAAATACATACATATACACATTATTTTAATAAAACTGTAATAAAATACTTCAAAAAATAAATAAAAATCATAAATAAATACTACATTAATTTATAAACATTTTTCATTTTATACGTAAATTTTAATTAATTCATTTATTCCATTAAATAAATGGGTTAAGATTGGTCTGATGTGGACCAATCAGGGGCCAGGGAAAGTTGACCTCCGGTCAACTCCCCCTGCGCCTCTGACTCCCGTCAGATGTGTCGCGTCCCCCCTTTTCCTCCATTTTTCCCGCGTGATCTGATCCTCCATCACCGACAGTCCCTTCACGGATTTTTCTCCCAGGACTATCATGATCCTCGCCGCATCTTTTATTCATCTGAACATAGCCCTGATTCGTTGAGATTCGCCGGTCAATAAGGGCGACCCATCTTGTCTATAAATAAACCCATCTCCTTTTTCCGAGCTTTTTGGCCATTTCCTAAGCCCTAGAACCCTCTCCTTCGGTCCAGTGTGTATCCTGGTGACAGCAGGAGGTCCCCTGAAGGTCGAGGAGGTTCGCGGAGGAAGGAGGTGTGCCCACGGCGGAGCTCCGGCGTCCGTCCTGCTCCTTGGCCCTCCAGCCAAATTCGAGCTGCGCATTTACGTTTATAGGTAGGTTTTCATTCCCGCATTTAATTTTTGTCTTTTATTTCGCATTTAGATCATTAGAATATCCTAGTTTAGCTAATTCGAAGTTCGCCGGAGCTCTGCTCCGGCGACTTCTCCACCATGCCATCGTTGTTTTCCCGACTCGCTTTCACCTTCATTCTGTTCCCAACCATCTTCTCCACCTTCCAGCCACCTTGTCCAACCGGATTCCCATCTGGATTCGCAAATCGAAGCTCCTCCACCGCCTTCCGCCGGAGCTTCGTCACCCATCATCATCCCCGTGCTTCCAGCATCAAACCCCGGGTCGAGGGTGACGCCCTCGAGCCCCTCTACCTTCCTGTGCAGGCTAGGTGCCCCAAAGAGCACTAGGAGACGATTCCCAAAGCGGCTGAGGTACCTGGAGCTCCGCTTCTTCTCCGAGCTCATGGCGGTGCTCGAGCATGTCTCCCGCTGATCCATCACCTCCAGCAGATCAAGCAACCTCCCAGGAAGCAGCTGGGACCTTCAGGTGCAGCGACGACCGGCGGAGGAGCGTGATCTAGGCGGAAGAAGCTCGCCCCGACGAGCTTTCTTCCCTATTCTTGCACGTGTGCTCCCCGCCGTTGGATGAAGACGAAGGCCCCAGGTCGAAGAGCAGTCGTCCGATGGAGCGATGCCACGACCGTCAGATCTCCCACGAGATCTAATCTCCAGCGCTCATCGGCGAACCGGTATCCGCCGTTGGATGTGCGACACGTGTCCAAGTAAAGCCTTCATCGCCGTCCATCAGCGCGCGTTCAGGGGTAATTTTCACTTGTACCCCCGCCTTTTTGTATATTTAATGTTTAATATTGTAAATTAAATATAACGTTGTGAATAATGTGGAAATTTTGCATGTGACCCCCCTGTATTGTTTTCATATTACACCTGGGTCCAGTCCACGTCACCTCACATGTCATCCCACGTGAGGTGGTAAAATTGCACAAGTCCCCCTGTATGTTTGTATATTTAACTTTAGTCCATTAAATAAAATCTCCAGTGTATTATTTTTGTGAAGAATTACAACCAGGACCCTAGAGTTTCTGAAATTGCGTTTTGGTCCATGTGGGTGCGGATCACGTGTAGTCCCACGTGATGGTCAAATTGCAAGGGGGCCCTGGCAGGTTTGCTCATTTGGTTTTAGTCCTTAAAATTGCAGAACACGTTATGATTTTTTGGTATTTTTGCACGGATGCCCCTGGTATTTATTATATTTGCAAAAATACCCCTGCTAGGCTGTTTTATTTTTATGTCATTTATGTATTTATTAAAAATACTTATGAGGCTTCTAAAAATCTAGAAAAATTAGGATAGATGTTTCATGTGATGCACTTGCACGACCATATTTTATGTTACAATTTTGGCATTTTTCCTAATTATTAAAAATGAAAAGGAAGCCCTTTTTGCACTGTTCAAATTAGAAAATACAAAAAAATTATAAAATGTTTTTGAAAAATTCCAAAAATATTATATATGGTATATTTATATATATATATATATTGAGTCCAGAGATTGAAAAACCCAAAAAAATAGAAAAAGAAAATATAAAATTTTCAAGAAGCTCCAAAATCCTAAAAAAATATAAAAACCCTTTAAAAATACCAAAAGTATGTTTTCCTATTTTATAATTACCTATATATTATTATTTATGTATTAAAATTAATTTGGGTTAATTTTGACACTTATTCTATAATTTTAAAACCCAAATTAATTTCGGCCTATTTAATTAGTCCCATATTAGGGACATTTTTGGAATTAAAAATACATAAAAATTAGCAAAATCCCAGAAAAATAAAATAAAAATTATTAAAAAAAATAAAAAAAGATATAAAATTTAAAACCCACAAAAACAATAAACAATTGGACATGAACAAAGGATTGAATAAATCATTCATCTCATACATTCCCTTCGCCTCCCAGTGTTCGACCTCTACCTGTACTTACACCTATACACATTTATATGTAGAGTTATAATAAATTTTAACTCCACATTTTTGGATATTCATTGCATATATTTATTGTGGGTTAATTGTTGATCGATTTGGGATCTTTTGTCTGTCGCCTCAGCGACATTGTGATCCCGCCCTGTGCGGATTACTCTAGACCGATGGAAGATCCCAGCCATCAGGTGGTCGTAACGGTCGGAAAACAGTGGGGTCACGGTGGAGAAGTCGAACTTCGATTTGGCTAATCTACCCTATGCTACTGAACTAAATGAGAAATAAAATGCAGAAATAAAATGCAGGAATAAAAATCTACCTAGAAACGTAAACACGCAGCTCTTATACCTGGGGAAACTTTAGGGAGCAGGACGGATGCCGGAGCTCCGTCGTGGGCGCATCTCCTTCCTCTGCGAGCTTCCACAACCTTCAGGGGACCTCCAGCTGTCACCTGGATGCGCACTTGGATGAAGTCTAGGGCTCTAGGGCAAGGAAAATGGCCAAAAAGCACGGAAGAAGAAGATGGGTTATTTAAGAACACGAGGGGGCGCCCTTATTCATCAGCTAATAGGTGGCGGTACAAGCTACGTACAGGCAATCCAAATGAGCGGCGTGGTTCATGATGTTTCTGGGAGAAAATTTCGTGAAGGGATCGAAGGTGATGGAGCTCTGAATCGAGCGGGAAAAATGCAAGAATCTCTGGGAAAAGATGCTTCTGACGGGAGTCAGAGGCGCAGGGGGAGTTGATTGGAGGTCAACATTCTCTGGCCTCTGATTGGTCCACATCAGCCCGAACTTGACTCAATTATTAGACATAATAAATGAATTAATTAAATTTTGCTTCTTAAATAAAAAATGTTTATTAATGAATGTAGTATTTATTTATGCTTTTTATTTATTTTTTTGATGTATTTTAAAATGGGTTTATTTAAATAATGTGTTTATACGTGTATTTACATGTATTTTGTGTATTTTATTTTTATTTTGTAAATTTTATTTTATTATTTTATTTTCTTATCTTATAAATTTATAACTTATTTTTGTGAGTGTAGATATATTTTTGTTTAATTTTTATGAGTTTATTTACATATTTAAACAAATAGGTGTATGTTGTATGTAGGTATACTTATTGGTATTTTACCTTTATTTTATATATACTTTATTTATTTAATGTATTTTATTTGTTTTTATTTAGGAATTGTATTATATGTAATATTTAAAAATTAATAAAAATATGAAAGAATAAAAGAATGTCTTCCCTTTTTTATTTATGTTCATACTTAACAGAGGTATTATGCCTATTATCTTGCATAGACTTATTTTATTTTACAAATCCTTTTTAGTTTTATTCTAATTTCAATATGTATGTATTATATACATTATTTACAAAATTCTAAAAATATAGATTTGTAAAAATAATGAACAATGAATAAATTGAATATTTTAATCAGGCAGATTGCACAATGAAGGCCAAAAACCTAACTTCCACAGATGAACTCCAAAAATAACGAAACTAAGTTTATTAAATAGTTCTTGCAAAGTTATATACAATTAAAGGTGACTTTGGGTGATTTGGAGTTTTTATTTGCAAGATATGGGTCTGAAGTTGAGATTTTGGCTTTTTATTCTGGGTATAAAATGTACACCGAGTATTATTTTTACACAAACTCAATTTTGTATTTTTATTTACATTATTATCTACAATTTTCATGTACAAAGTTTCTTTATTTGATGAATGAATAATTATGTACAAAATAGGTGTCAAAAATGCATAAATAAATGAATAAATAAATGAGGTATTTATTGTACTCTTGGCCCTTATCTCCCCCTACTTTATTCCTTGTCGACCAATTCCATGCTGGCTTTGGTCTCGGGGTTCGGGCATAAATATTTGCAATATTTTATTCCTTTTTCTTTTCTTCTCTTTACTCTATAATTTTTGCATAAAAAACCTTATTCTATGTACAATAAATACAATAAACAATGAATGCTAATATGTATAAATTGATGTTATTTACATGCATTTGCTTGGGTTTTTAAGGCCAAAATGACAGAATAAAGAATGATGAATCAAGGTTCATCATTCCCCTATACTTGCCTTTGCTAGTCCCTAGCAAATACTTATGCAATAAGTATAAAAAGAATAAAGAATAAGAAGAAAAGAAATAGCAGAAATAAAGAATTTAAAGAATAAATTGAATTGATCATGATTATTAAACTCATCTGTACAAAATCAAAGTTTGGAGCTCAGGTTAGACCTTGGTGTGGAAATGTGTGTGGAACTTGGTTGGGAACCAAATTTAAAACACAACAGCCTTCGAGAGTCATAGAACTCGGTTCAAATCACCTCAATAGCCAGGTCAGAACTAGCCTGCATCATATGCAAACCCTTATGACTATGAAGCTGCCTTGTACGGTGTAAGTGATAGTGGCTATCCCCAACTGAAATGACAAAGGAACCGACTTCTCCAGAATGACAGCCCAATGATTCCTCAATCCAGCCCTCTACCGTCGAGGAGCGGGGTATTCCCTTCTAAGTTCAAGTGGCATCCAACTCAAGAGGAGGAGGTGAAGAAGAGAATGGATGGTAGCCAGTGTAGCTACCTATCCTGAGATGCAAGACCAGTGTAGTCAATTCATCCAGCTGCAGGCTCACATGGTATAACTTTGATGCTCAAGCTTGCTTATTTTCTATACAACATATATATACTCAGGAAGGTACTTTTATTTTTATTTACAAAACTATCCACTTTTTTTGGAGTTTTTTTTCAACATACTGTTTACAGCAGCATTTACATAAGGAGTTTTTTCTCTTGAGTCAGAAGACTATCCCTCTTTTGAAGCTTTATTGCAACCCACATTCTCCTGTCATTCGACTTCATTGAAACTGGATCAGGTTGGGGTGCACTTCCCTCCCTAGACGAGGACGAATGTTTTCACCCGTGTGCGTCTCAGACTGGCAAATCCAACCCCCTCACCACTTCAACTGAGTTGAGCCAAGCGAAAGGTACAAGTGTCCAAGTTAGGTCACGGCCGACAAGAGTCATGCGTGTGCCTTGAAAAGTTCTAGTCAGTCCACTGAGGTGACTTGAACCCACCCTGATTTCTCAAAGAATTAAGTCTGAATAGACCTTAAGTCCCTTAAACCTAGTTCCCATAAGGTTCCAATGCAGTTAGGTGCAGTAAGGTCCAACCAAGCTCCAATCTTCGACTTTATTGGACTAGTTCAATCATCAAGCTCAATAAAAGAATAAGAATGCTATGCAGATGCTATTTACAAATATGCAATTTTTCAAAGAATTTGAAACAAAGAGAAGAATTTTTACACCAAGAATTTTGCAGATAAAAGGATTTTGGCACCGAAAATAAGTACAACTATTTACACGGGCGTGCCGTTTTATTTACAAGACTTAAAGAATTTACTAGTTTTGACAAAAGTGGTTTGTTGAGGTGTATATACAATTGATAAAGAATTTAATGTATTTTATTTAAGATTTATTTTTATTCATTTTATTTATTATTATTATGATGCTTTTATTCCTCAAATTTATTTGAAAATCCTTTTGAAAACTATAGTACAAGATAATTTTTGCAAATATTTACAAACATTTGAAAGCCATTTTGCAAAGATTTTTGCAAACACTATATATATATATATTCACAATATTTTTACAAAATATTTTCAAAATCATTTGCAAATAGGTTTTCAAATCCTTTATTTCACACAAATAGAAAAATTTTGCAATCAAAATATTTTTACGAAGGTTGAAAATATTTCACAAAAAGTTTTCCAAACAGTTCACACCATTTTTCAAATCATTTTGCAAAAGTATTTTTAACCTGATTTATTAATCAATATATACAAAAAGAATCTGAGGAATAAGAAGCATTATTAATTAATTGTAATGAATTATATCATGGTTTTAGCCATATTTATTAGTAACTATACGAAAGTACGAGTTATGGATGAAGTATATACAGAGTATATGCGACCCCCCTATACTTAGCATGAGCTATGTCCTCATAGATCGGAAAAGAGAAAGAGAAGACAAAACTTGTACTGAGTATAGAAAAGTCTATACTACAACGACTAAAAGAATAATAAATGAAAGAATAACGAAATAAATGAATAAGAAAATGACCGTCCCCCCTATACTTAGGATCAAATAATCCTAAGTATAGCAGACTGTACACAAGGTAGGGAGGGCCATGGGTGGGAATAAACATATCAAAGAATTAACAAATCGGGGGTACACCCCCCCATACTTAGGACAAAGTATGTCCTAAGTACAGGAAACTGACACAAAGGGGCGACACCTTTTATTTAGATACAGAAGATAGAAAAGGAAAAGAAGAAAAGAAGAAAAGAGAGATATATACAGATAGTCGAAAAGATCGTGGAGAATATACACATCACTCCCCCTATACTTAGGATGTGATATCCCTAAGTATAGGCAACAACAGGAGTGACGAAACTGAACGACGAAAGAACAACGTGGTGTGTACCCCCTATACTTAGGACAAGGTATGTCCTAAGTATAAACACAAAGATATGGTGACAGATCTAGGGCATACAAAACATGCGGGAGAAAGAATGCACAAAAGACACATATATACAAGTGGTGAAGAACTGGTGGAGTACTGGACGGTATCTGACAATTGAATACCGTACTCGCGTCATCGTCTCCCTATGAGAACAGTGACGCAATCAGATAGTGAAAAGACAGCCAGATATGCAGTCAGGTGGGTGTCGGCTACCGGGGATCAGAAAGTAAAGATATCAGGTGTGGTAGCATGAAGCAGTCAATCGGCTCATAGGGTCAGCATGAGGGAACAGAGCCGATACTATAAGACCAGGAGGAAGAAGGAACAGTACAGATTCCTCCGGTCAATCAGAGTCTCGATAAGATATGGAAGATATAGAATAGGATACATCGTGGCATTCGGTGGTCATGAGGTCAGGAGACACACCGAATATCGCAAGTCATGGCTCAACCTTGCGAGGGTCATCAAGGTGAGCAGGCTCAAAGGAGCCGGGGATCATACCCTAGTCAGAAGACTTGGTCCGATGATCCGCAGATCGGATACACAACCAGAGAGAGGACCAAGTACATATGTTAGGAAAATCGGCTCCGTGCTTCGCAAATCGGAGACACAATCAGAAGGAGACCGAGTACACAGCTCAGAAGACTCAGCTTCGTGCTCCAACAGACAGGAGACACCAGAAATGAAACCGAGTACCTAGAAAATGATGTACCCTCCTGCAGATAACCCTCGGGGAGTAGTACATGCTAATCGTCGAATAATCAGAAGAAGACTTGACCTTGCGAGGGTCGTCAAGGCGAGCAGACGCAAAGGCGTCAGTGATCCATCAGACGGATCATCAGTATCAGTCTCGGTAGTCGACATATCGGCTACCAGCAGAAGAGACCGGATAATCTAAAGAATGTGGCAGCGTCCCGCAGATAACCCTCAGGGAACATGCTGCCAGCTAGGCATGGGAATAGCAGATATCAGGAGCTCAACCTTGCGAGGACCGTCAAGGCGAGCAGACTCAAAGGAGTCTAATCAAATGGGTCCCATGATCCGCAAATCGGATAAGCAACTCAGGATGGGACCAAAACCATATATATCAGATGACTCGATTCTGTGCTCCGCAGATCGGAGACACAGTCAGCAAGGGAAATCGAGCGTAAAGAGAGCGTCGCATTCTCCCGCAGATAGTCCTCGAGGAGGAATGCAATCTAGGCAAGGAATAATCAGAATGTATCTCTACCTCGCGAGGGTCGTCAAGGAGAGATAAGGACTCAAAGGAGTCGAGGCCATCAGACGGACCCACATAGTGGTCTCAGTAGTCGACAAATCGGCTACCAACAGAGAAGACCAATCAGATCAGACATATGTCGTAGACTCCTGCAGATAACCCTCGGGGAGCTACGAGCTAGTCAAGGAATAATCAGCAAAGAGCTCATCCTTGCGAGGACCGTCAAGGAGAGCGAACTCAAAGAAGTGTCAGCAAGTCAGTCTCATGCCCCAACAGATCGGGCGCATAATCAGAAAGGGTGACCGAGTACACAAATCAGACGAGTCGGTTTCGTGCTCTAACAAACAGGAGACACCGAAAATGAGTGAAGCTGATCATAAAGAAAGTATCATATCCTTCCGCAGACAGTCCTCGAGAAGTGATGTGATCTATATAGTGAATAATCAGAGTACATCTCGTCCTTGCGAGGGTCGTCAAGGAGAGAGGAGGGATCAAAGGAGCCGGATCCATCAGACGAATCCACAGAGAATCTGATCTCGATAGACGGCAGACCGCCTACCAGCAGAACCAGACCAAGAGAGCTAAAATGTATCATAGCCTCTCGCAGATAACCTCGGAGAGCTATGAAGTAGACAGTGAATAATTGTAGTATCAAGGCTCATCCTTGCGAGGACCGTCAAGGAGAGCAATCTGACAATTGGCCTCATGTGCCGACAGATCGCGTACATAATCTCAGGGGGAAGACAATCGAGCATATCATCTGACTCGGTTCTGGTTCCCATCACCATGGCAACCCAAACAACGGATGAAACCGTAGTCCTAGAAATTGTCGCATTCTCCCGTAGATAGTCCTCGGGGATAATGCAAGCTAGATCAATGTAGGTCAAGGGAATGCTGGCATAAAATCTCAGGTCTTCAAAAGCATTCAATCATTCAATCATCCGGAGGGCAAAAGATCCAGTGGCGGGACAATAGAACAGAATATGAATCATAATGCAATCCCTCGAAGTCGATCCAATCAGCTGAGATGGCACAACATATCATCAGGACTCCTCTAAATGCCAGGGTGGATCAAAGAGTCAGTAGATCAAGGATGGTTCACTCACGAAGATGAGAGATCATGTGGGTTCCACACACCTTTGTCTCTAAGTTCAAATCCTAATAGTCAATCAAACCTCAAAATGGAGATGGGTAAGAACCTCAAAACGAATGAATCAATGGCGGCTCATGAAATCATCATCATATCATCAAAGTACGTCGCATCCTCAATCCGGTGTGGGAGACCAAAAATTCCTCAATAAATAGTCACACCTAATCCTCGTGCATCATAAAAAAAATCCTCAATAAGCTCCTATGCGCGTATCCGAAGTCATTTCCACCAAAAATAGTATATCCATCTCAACATCCTCAATATCATGGGCCCGGCTTACACAAATAATCAAGGTAAGTCAAAATCCTAGATGCGGGCCTCATTGATGTGCACAGCATTCCCGGGTAAAGGAAGAGGTGATACGGGAACACGTGGAAGGTGGATATGAAGGGTAACATAATGGAGTGTAGAAGCTAATTGAGCTATGTGCCAATATCACGGGTGATAGAAGAATGATACAGAGGGGACGAGGAGGGCGGGCGAGAAGATCGGGGCACAGGCAAAATTGGGTGTTCCACACAAGGTGGAAACACCATCAAAATGATGGTCCAAAGAGCATGCTCCCCTCGAACCATTGAAGATGGGGACAGAAGAGATGATACGGAGGTCACTAGGAAGGTGGTGAAGAAGAGGGAAACGAAGGACTTGGCGAAGAAATGATTGAGCTCAAGCGCCAATATCACGACTTGATGCAGATGAGGAGATATATGTATAAGAGATGTAGAGAGACTCAAAGATGAAAAATGTATGACTCACATGGACGGGACCGATGACTCTAATAATGAATGAAAAACACAACGAACTCCAAGTCACAATCAATACACAAGGCAAACCCCCAATTCACCTACTCGACACAGTGAAGACCGTCAGGTGACGGTCATTTATCTTTTTGGTTTTAGAGTTAGGTGAGAATCACAAAGTTGTACAAACACTTAGGAGGCTTGATGGGATTTGGGATCTACTCCTTAGCGTGTATGTGAGCACTTAAAATGCATACAAGGAGGGGGTTGCACTCCCCAAGACAAGGAAGTCCATTATGTTTTATTTTTAGGTCCAATAGAGTTAACAATCCCAATTTTATTTAGGTTATCACTTTTTTTGGGATATTTTCAATGCACGTGCCTATCGAGGTTCCAATTTCCATTAAGCATCATAGGTTGGCAAAAACAGAGGGAGAAGATCGGAAAAGCCATGCAAGTCAGAAATCAATGATGCATGCTAAGTAAGAAGACTTACAGGGCCTCCAGCTCTCTCCATGCGGGATGCAGAACAGAAATTTGAAACCTATGCTTTATGCAAATGCAAGCCGAAGAAATCGCCCTAGGATAGTAACTGCTATTATCGTAAAGCACCACAAGTCGGTCACTTATCCTTAACCTAAGAGTCCGGTCTTGGCTCAGCTCTCCTCTTCTCGACACGCTCGAGTTCAGGAGTAGCGCTTGATGGGGCTCGCTCACGGCACACAGGTTAAGAGATAAATGAACAGACTGTTTAAATTTGACTAGATCCAACACGCACTATAGGTACATGCAAATATATATTATGGTGTTTGGACCTAATCTACTCGATCAAGCAATTGCTAAGCTCGGGCTCATTTACACAAAATAATAAAAATAAAATAATAAAAAAAGAAATAGCGTCAAAACCGTCGAGGCCCCCAAGGGAACAATCCCTCGGCCAATGGACCTCGGGAGTCGGAGTGTCTGGGAGTCCTGAATTATTACATATCAATTGTCACTCTTTCACATAAATTTACATAATAATAAAATGCATAGAAATGTAGACTATCTTCAAAAATTCTCCTTCGTCTGCCTTCGATGCTCTCTCCTGTTGGCTGGTGTAGAAGAGCCAACTCCGCCTCGCTTGGGTGCATTGGTCCTCCTAGGAGGTCCTCCTTCGCTTGGCGGTCCCTCGCATCAAAGACAAATAAAGAGAGAGGGTCAGAACAGTCACAACAATATCAATTAATAATCAAATAAATAAATGAATAGTGGACATGAACAAAAATTAAATAAATGAATAAACAACCATCCAAAATCTGTTGCCTCCCCGGCAACGGCACCATTTGATGAAAGGGTATTTTGCCGAGGTCGTGTCTTTCCACAAGGCGGATCGACACTCGCTGAGTTGACCTCAGACAGAATCCCAAATCAATCAGCAATTAACCCACAATAATGTATGAAATAAATATCAAAAATGTGGAGTTAAAACTTATTATAACTCTACATGCAAGTGTGTATAGGTGTAAGCAAAAGTAGAGGTCGAACACTAGGAGGCGAAAGGTTGAGTGTGAAAATGGTTGCGCAGTTACTCAATTCTTGGTTCATGTCCAATTCTTATTGTTTTTGTGGGTTTTTAATTTGATGTATTTTTTATTTTATTTTCTTTATGATTTTTATTTTGTTTCTTTATTTTGTATTTTGTTATTTTTAATTATATAATATATATAAAGAAATATATATATGAGAAGAGAGAGAAATGTAGTATATGGATATATAGACATATATATACTCAATATATTAAGTATAATATTTTTAGGCTTTTTGTATTTTTCTAATTTTTATGTTATTTTTCTGGAATTTTGCTAATTTTTATGTATTTTTAATTTAAAAAAATGTCCCTACTATGGGACTAATTAAATAGGCCGAAAATAATTTGGGTTTTAAATTATGAAATAAGTCCAAAAATAACCCAAATTAATTTTAATACATAAATAATAATATATAGATAATTATAAAATAGGAAAACATATTTTTGATATTTTTAAAGGGTTTTTATTTTTTTTTAGGATTTTGGAGCTTCTTGAAATTTTTATATTTTCTTTTTCTAGTTTTAGGGTTTTTCATTTTCTGGACTCAATATATATAAATATACCATATATAATTTTTTTTAATTTTCTAAAAACATTTTATAATTTTTTTATTTTCTAATTTAAACAGTACAAAAAGGGCTCCTTTTTCATTTTTAATAATTAGGTTAAATGCAAAAAATGTGGAATAAAATGTGGGAGTGAAAGTACACTACATGAAGCATCTAACCTATTTTTTGTGGATTTTTAGGAGCTACTTAGCTATTTTTAATAATTACATAAAAGACACAAAAATAAAACTGCCTGGCAGGGGCATTTTTGCAAATAAAATAACTATCAGGCGCATCAGTGCAAAAATCACTACAGAAATAAACATTTATTTTCATTTTTGGAATTAATTTACAATTTACAAAATGCGTCAGGGCTAAAGTGAAAAAATCACGCGCCTCACGTGGGACTACACGTGAGGCGCGGAAGAACCTATTTGTAATTATATAAACTTTAGGGTCCTTTCAGCAAAAATTACCATTTCTTTACAACGTGACATTTATTTTACAATATTAAAAATTAAATACAACAAAAAGCGGGGGTATAAGTGAAAATTACCCCCAAAGGCATTGGATCTAACAGTTGAGCTTCGTGACTTATCCACGTGGCGCCTCCACGTGAGCGGATGATGCTTCGACGATGGGCGGTAGAGATTAGATCAACCGAGATGATCCGACGGTCTGGGCACGGCTCCATCCGACGGCTGTGCTTCGATCTGGAGGGGCTGCCTTCATCCAACGGCAGGGGACGAGGATGGAAGAACAGGGAAGAAGGCTCGCCGGGGCGAGCTTCTTCCAACGATATATCGCGCCCCTGCCGGTCTTTGCTGCTCCAAAAGGTCCCAGGACGTCGCAGGTTCTCCCAGCTGACTGCAGGAGGCTTCAGATCAGCCTAGAGGCCACTGGAGCGCCGCCACTAGGTCGAAGTCGAGATGGCGCTCCAGGTACCTCCGGCGAGCGTCGAAGAACACCTCTAGGTGCTCCAAAACACCTTGTACCTGCACAGAATGACACAAGGGACGAGGGCAAACTGCCTCGTCCCATTAGAACGGAAAATGGGTGAAGGGTGGACTGGGGCGGTGATCTCCAGCGATGGGTGGAAGATGGAGATCTGATCTCCAGATCTGACGAAGATCCGGGTGAAATGAAGGTGCCTGGGGCATGGGAATATGAAAGGAGAATGGAATGGGGTGGTCGTAGCGGTCGGAAAACAGTGGGGTCACGGTGGAGAAGTCGCCGAAGCTGAGCTCCGGCGAACTTCGATTTGGCTAATCTACCCTATGCTACTAAACTAAAGGCGAAATAAAATGCAGAAATAAAATGCAGGAATAAAAATCTACCTAGAAACATAAACGCGCAGCTCTTATACCTGGGGAAACTCCAGGGAGCAGGACGGATGCCGGAGCTCCGCCGTGGGCGCATCTCCTTCCTCCATGAGCTTCCACAACCTTCAGGGGACCTCCAGCTGTCACCTGGATGCGCACTTGGCCGAAGGCTGGGTCTCTAGGGGGCCAAAAAGCACGGAGGAAGAAGATGGGTTATTTAAGAGCATGAGGGGGCGCCCTTATTGATCAGCTAATAAGTGGCGGTATAAGCTATGTACAGGCAATCCAAATGAGCGGCGTGGTTCATGATGTTTCTGGGAGAAAATTCCGTGAAGGGATCGAAGGTGATGGAGCTCCGAATCGAGCGGGAAAAATGCAAGAATCTCGGGGAAAAGATGCTTCTGACGGGAGTCAGAGGCGCAGGGGGAGTTGACCGGAGGTCAACATTCCCTGGCCTCTGATTGGTCCACACAAGCCCGAACTTGACTCAATTATAAAACATAATAAATGAATTAATTAAATTTTGCTTATAAAATAAAAAATGTTTATTAATTAATGTATTATTTATTTATGATTTTTATTTATTTTTTTGATGTATTTTAATATGGGTTTATTTTAATAATGTGTTTATACGTGTATTTACATGTATTTTGTGTATTTTATTTTTATTTTCTACATTTTATTTTATTATATTATTTTCTTATTTTATAAATTTATAACTTATTTTTGTGAGTGTAGATATATTTTTTTTAATTTTTATGAGTTTATTTACATTTTTAAACAAATAGGTGTATGTTGTGTGTAGGTATACTTATAGGTAATGTACCTGTATTTTGTATATACTTTATTTATTTAATGTATTTTATTTGCTTTTATTTAGGAATTGTATTAGATGTAATATTTACAAATTAATAAAAATACGAAAGAATAAAAGAATGTCTTCCCTTTTTATTTATGTCCATACTTAACATAGATATTATGCCTATTATCTTGCATAGACTTATTTTATTTTACAAATCCTTTTTAGTTTTATTCTAATTTCAATATGTACATTTATTATATACATTATTTATAAAATTCTAAAAATATAGATTTGTAAAAATAATGAACAATGAATAAAATGAATATTTTAATCAGGCAGATTGCACAATGAAGGCCAAAAACCTAACTTCCACAGATGAACTCCAAAAATTATGAAACAAGTTTATTAAATAGTTCTTGGAAAGCTATATACAATTAAAGGTGAGTTTGGGTGATTTAGAGTTTTTATTTGCAAGATATGGGTCTGTGAAGTTGAGATTTTGGCTTTTTATTCTGGGTATAAAATGTACACCGACTATTATTTTTACACAAACTCAATTTTGTATTTTTATTTACATTATTATCTACAATTTTCATTTACAAAGTTTCTTTATTTGATGAATGAATAATTATTACGAAGTAGGTGTCAAAAATGCATAAATAAATGAATAAATAAATGAGGTATTTATTGTACTCTTGGCCCTTATCTCCCCCTACTTTAATCCTTGTCGACCAATTCCATGCTGACTTTGGTCTCGGGGTTCGGGTCATAAAATATTTGCAATATTTTATTCTTTTTTCTTTTCTTCTCTTTATTCTATAATTTTGGCATTAAAAACCTGATTCTATGTACAATAAATACAATAAACAATGAATGCTAATATGTATAAATTGATGTTATTTACATGCATTTGCTTGGGTTTTTAAGGCCAAAATGATAGAATAAAAAATGATGAATCATGGTTCATCACCTAGGGATTAAACTAAGCCATAAAAGAGAAGAAAAGGGTTACCTCGACTGATTAAGACTAGGAGATCAACCTCACGGTGGAGCTGTATCAGAGGTTGGTGGAACACCACCCTAAGCTAGTCCTCGGTCAACCAAAGAGCTCGGCGAGGAGGCTGACACCCTCCTCAAGCCCTTGAGCACAAAATGGAGGAGAAAACACGGACTAAAGGAGGTTCAAATTCAAATGAGGAGCTTGAGAGGGGTTATGTACAGGGTGACTGGAATGATGGGATAATTAAGGAAGAACGGTCGGATCAAAGCTCCTCGACCCGTGCAATCACGTATGCGTGATAAGGGATAGATCAAGGAGGAAAAAGAGTGAAGGAATCCAAGCAGATTAGAGAAAGGATTGGTGTTGAAAAAATAGAGAAAGTGGGCCAGTGTCGGTAGAAGATCATGTATAGGTCAGAGGAGTTAATCGAAGTCAACTCGCATGGCGATCTGGTTGGTGCATGTGGATCAACCAAAAAATACGACTTGAAAATTATTTCTAAATTCATTTTAAATAATAAATGTTTTTATTAAATTAGTGTTACAAAATAAAAAATGCTTGTTATTTTATATATTATCTTATTATGATTTTTATTTTTTAAAGCTTTTTGTTCACAAGTTAAGTTTTAGAGTTTAATTATAGGTATATTTATCTATGTTTTCGTATATTTTATTTTTATTTTGTAGATTTTATTTGATTATTTTATTTTCTTATTTTATACAATTACAATTTATTGTTTATATCCATAAATATATTTTTTCTTATTTTTTATTATATTTTTATGATATAATATATAGACTTAAATAAATAGACATACTTGTTATATAGGTATAAGTATAGGTACTTCACCTATGTATTTTATATACTTATTTTATTTTAATCATTTCTTTATGGTTTTATTTTAGTTCTAATTATCTAAAAGTATTATAAATAATATTTACAACATTATAAAAATATAAAATTATAAAAATAATAAAAAGATGAATAAAATAATTATTTTATTCAGGTATATTATCCAATAAGGGTTCAAAACCTAACTTCCACATACTAACTCCAAAAACTGTGAAACCGCCTTCATTAAATAGCTTATTAAATGTTATATATAATCAAAGGTGATTTTGATACATTTAAGTTTTTGTTTAGGAGATATGGGTCTGTAAAGTTTGGTTTACAGCTTTTTATTTTGAGTGTAAAATGAACACTCTATATTATTTTTGCATGATCAATTTTGTATTATAATATATATTATTATCTACAACTTTCATGTACAAAGTTTATTTATTTAATGTATAGAATGTAGAAAATAAATCAGATCCTAAAAATGAATAAATGATGAATAAATAAATAGGTTTTTTAATGTATTAATGGCTCTTATCACCTCTTACTTTATTCCTCGTTGACAAATCAATTCTTGACTTGGTCTCGAGGTTGCAGGAAATAAAATTCCTTTGGAATTTTATTCTTTTTCTATTCTTTTCTTCATTCTATAGTTTTGGCATTAAAAATAAGATTTTATACAGTATTTCTACAACAAAGAATGAAAGCTAATTTGTAGAAATTAATGGTATATACATGTAGTAGCTAGGGTTTTTATGGAAAAAATGATAGAATAAAGGTGATGAAATGGAGATTCATCATCTACGTAGGCTAATCAAGATGACTTGTGAAAATAGTCTTGTGGACTCAAGGAATTAAGTCTAAATGACCTGAAAAATTCCAGTTCCTTTGAAATTACGCGGATTAAGGTCTAAACCAAGCTCCAATCTTCAGATTTTACTTAGACCTGTTCGATTGTTAAAATCATTCAAAAAAATGCTTATGCAAAATAGAAAATATTTTTGTAAAAACCTTTTATAGTTTTGAACTTTTTATGGAGTTTTGAAAAAATTGCGCATTTTTATTGTGTTTTAAAAACATTTTTCATATTTTTGAGATTTTCCATTTTTTAATGAGTTTTTTTGAAAATCAAAAGAGTTAATGAATTAGATGTATTCACATGTTCACAAGAATTTTATACATGTTTACAAAGAATTTTGTGCAAGTTATGCTTAGGTTTTTATACTAGTGTATAAATAATTTTCTATAACTATATACATGTTTTATTTAAAGAATTTTCGCAAGGGTATTACTTACAGGGTTTTCAAAATATTTTGAAAATATTTTTGCAAACATTTATCAAACATTATGAAAACTTATTTTGCAAATAATTTTACAAAGAATTTTTCAAAAAATATTTTTACAAACAATTTTTACAAACATTTACAAAGAGATTTTTATTCAAATGGTTTGAAAAGATTTTACAATGATTTTCCAAAGATTTTCAAAAGATTTTTCAAGAGATTTTATATCCATTTTTCAAATCATTTTGTAAAATAATTTCAAACCAATTTTACAAATAATTTTATAAAATTTTTATACAAATTTACAAGAGTTTATTCTTTATAGTTGATTTATTGTAAACTCTTACCTATAGTAGTACATTTGATATATTTGTGTATTAGTATACTCGAATACACAAATTAATGACTTGGTTTGCCTCCCCCTATACTTAGGGTCAAATATCCCTTAGTATAGAAAAGAACTATCAACAAATTAGGAAAAAATCGAGATAATAATAAAAAACAACACGAATATACTCATTGAAATAGAAAAATAAAAGAATTGAACATTAAAACAGAAAAGGAAATAAAGAATCAATTAAAAATATTTGCAGGTACAATCTAAATCTTCTGATATCGTGGCTTGGAGATCTTCATTAAAAATTATGTTAATTGAATCAACAATAGAGAGGAATGTATCATGCTCTAAATACAGCTTCAGCAACTGTCTGTTGACTACAAAGGGTTGTACATCATATGATAATTCTGATATGAGGATGCTTCTATTGTCACGCATAGTCCTCCCAATGAAGTACCCTGTCCATTTGCATTTAAGTTTATCCGGGAATATCTTCAATTGTACATGAAATAACCATACATTTTCTCCAGGCTCGAAAGTCTTTTGCAGGATGTGCTTGATATGCCAACATTTGACTTTCTCCTTATATATAAGGATGATATCATATGCAGAGTCTCTAAATTTCAGGAGTCTGTTCAGATCAGTCTTTAGGTTCTGACCACCTTGATGTGAGTTCAAATTACATATGTTTACTGGCCATAAAGATTTGTGAATTATTTCAACCAGCAGATGGCATGTGATAATCATTGAAATTCCCTCATTAATTCGTGAGAATTGATGAATGTGTCCTTTTGTTGTAGGCGGCCGAATCGTAATTTCTCAAAGAATACTAATTAATTAATGTTAATCAATTCAACACAAGTGGTCAAATTTATTTTACATGTACAATCCAAGGTTGAACTATGGGAGGCCAATATCCCCTTATCTTGATTATAATATCAATTAGATATTAGGTTTTCGAGGGAATTTTTAGTAATTTTTTATAAAAATAATGATGACATGCAAATGCAGAATGATAATATGAAGGTCAAATTAGCCTAGGATGGAAAATCCAAATTAATATGAAAAGCTCAACAATCCAGAAGGATATTTTTCCTTAGTTATTTATGAAATGACGCATCTAGACCATATTTTTTATTTTTTATGGCATACATGCGTAAAAAATGAACACATTTTTATGTGTTTTTTGCAAATTGTCATGTAAATGATATGTAAAAATTATGAAAATTTGACAGGAGGTTAAATATGATGAAGTTAACATAGTTTAATTTTTTTGGGATTTTTTGATACAAATTAAATTTTATGTGAATTAAACAATGCATGTTGTGTGATTTTTAGTAAAATAATTTTAATAACTAACAAACTTAACTATTTTCTAAATTTAAAATTATCCTAGATGTATATAATTAAGATCTATCCAGAAAAAATTAACTCCTAAAAATTCTTAGTTTACAAACAATTAGAATTCAACTACTTCAATCATAAACAATTTAACTTCAGGGAAATATGCGTGCTTAATGTGATTTTTGGAGGCATTATAGAGCATAACTAATTCTACAAAATGTGATTTTTCTACAATTTTTGAATCAAGGAGTAATTTACTTTGAATTTCAAAAGCTTAATAGGGTAAAGTATGCAATTTATCACCATAATTAAAACAATAATTAATCCCAAGCTCATAAAAATATAAATAAATAACAAAATAGTAGAGAACTAATTGGATAATATAATGCGGTTTTTATAATAAAAATAAAGCAAAATGGGGAATCCGAATTATTACTCAAACACATGGGTCTTCAAGCAATTACATAAATAAAATGAGCATTAACAAATGTGCAAAGGTCTGAAATGTAATTACCAAAACCTAGGAGAGGTTCTTTGTAATTTTTCCAAGTATAGGGCTTGCATTGCACGTGATGTGGTCTTTGATGCAATCAGAAGCTCTGAGGGTGTGAGTGCAAATTACCCCCGCACCCACGTGCGGAGTGCACGAGATGGGTGGGCTCAGTGGGGAAGCCTTGAGCCTAACCTCCACATGACTGGAGAAGGTTGTTCGGGCAACTCGAAGCACGTGGCTTAGTGGTTGGCTCGAGCTAAGGACGTGGCCCCATTCTGGAGTGTCTGATGGTGAGATTAAGGTCGAGATTTGGGTGAAGATGGACGGCTCTGATGAGCACTCTTGGAATAGATCCAAAGTTATCTTTACATGTTGGCATGAGACGTGACGGTGGTTGGAGGCACATCAGTATTGTTGGAGTCGACCCTAGGCTAATGTGCGAAGGCATAGGAGTTGAATGTTGCAGAGGTCTCAACCGACACATGGTCGAGACCATCCCACGATTAAGATGTGTCCAAACTTCAAACTACGAGGGGAAAGGGAAGGCTGGAAGCTCCAAGCTTTGGTTGTGCCATGCGAAGATGGGGGTGAGCGATGGTGCTCTTATGCGGAAGGTGGAGGAGACGGAGCTACACTCATTCCACACGTTGGCCGAAGTTGGGAGATTGTGAAGGCGGTAGATCACAAAGATGACAAGGTAATGAAGATGAGAGCGAAGCTCAAAGTTGGTTGATTGGTTCGGGGCGTAGGTGTAGCAGAGGGTGGATTGGAATGGAAGAGAAATAGAGAAAGAACGTAACGGATGAGATTAAGAGGTAGGATTGAGGAGGAGAAGAAAGAAGGGAGGTGGAGGAGGAGGAGGAGAAAGAAAGGTCACCTGGACAGTGGTGGAGTAGATGTGTGGTGATGAATCTCCATTTCATCACCTTTATTCCATCATTTTGCTCTTAAATCCCTAGCTAAATGCATGTATATATCATTAATTTGTTTAAATAAACATTCTTTGATTTATAGAAAATACTGTATAAAATATTGTATATTTATTTTATTTAATTCCAAATTAAAGAATAAAGGAAGAGAAGAAAAAGAAATGAGACATCATAGGTGTTGAGCGACCCTAGCTCCTAAGACTCAGTCATCATGATGACTTAGTCGACAAGGAATAAATTAGGGGGAGAAAGGGCGGCTAATTATACAGATCACATAGTATAAAAATCCAAAAAAATATAGGCCAATAATTACCTTTTTGGGACCTATTTTATTCTTTATTATTTACACATCAAATCAATAAACTTTGTACATGAGAGTTGTAGATAAAAATACGTAGAAAAATACAAAATTTATTTCACACAAAAAATACATAGTGTACTTTTTATACTCAGAATAAAAATCCAAAATCCAAACTTCCCAGACTTGTATCTTCTACATATGAACTCAAAATTCATCAAAATCACTCTAATTGTATATAACTTTTTATTAGGTATTAAATGAAGGTAAGTTTCACTTAATTTGGAGTTAAGATCCAAAACTAGGTTTTGGATCCCCATAGTATAATACACTTGAATAAAATATTCGTTTTATTTATTCTTTATATTTTTCATCATTTCGTATTTTTATAATTTTGTAAATATTCTTTATAGTGTATGTACATATTTAGAATAAACTAAAACCAATAAATATACACTAAAATAAAATGGTTTATACACATAAATAGATGAATATACTATACATATACATATATAATAAGTATACACAATTATTTAACTGTACAAATTACATCAAAAAAGTAAATAAAAATATATTTATGTCTATTTAAATAAGTTATGAATAAATAAATTAATTATATAAAATAATAAAATGTATAATATAAAAAAACACCTAATACATAGGTCAATATACTTGTAAATGAACCTCCAAAAAGTAACTCATAATAAATAAATCCAATAAAAAATAAAAATCAGATTAAAATACTAGAAAAAATAATAAACATTTTTTATAACTTAAAATTAAAAAATTCATTTATTATTATTTATCGATTTTACAAATGATTTTTGTCTATCTTTTTCCTGGTTGGTCCACAAGGACCAACCATGGACCTCCGCCCGTTGACCCGAGGTCAACTGTACTGGCCTACCCTGCCCCCTTTTAGAACCCTCGAACGGACCATCTTCTCACATTTTTCACGCATCCACCTTTCTTCCATACCCCTCGAGCCTCCCACCACACTGTAGCACGATCATCCCTTACCTTCACCCATTCTTTAATCCTCACCAACTCTCGCTCCTTCTCACACCGTCGTCCCTCGAAAAATACCAAAACATCGCCTATAGAT
This sequence comes from Ottelia alismoides, assembly GCA_037367405.1. NCBI lineage: Eukaryota > Viridiplantae > Streptophyta > Magnoliopsida > Alismatales > Hydrocharitaceae > Ottelia > Ottelia alismoides. Next base: position 220,194 of record JAZKJV010009974.1, read on the forward strand.
ATTCCCTCGGATCCTTTTTGCATATTTTGATCCCTCTCGATTAACCATTAGTCCCTCAAATTTACCTTGGAGCTTTGTATTGGTGATAGCAAGGCGTAGCTGGTGAATTGCAACGAGGAGGAGCGAAGGAGGAGGTGCATCCACCCATCGTCGGATCTTCGCCCGGTGGTCATGCTTCTTTGGCCATCCAGCCAAATCTAGGTCATTTCCTATCATTCCTAGGTAACTCTTGTGTCCTATGTTTGTCTATCACTTTCAATTTCTAGTTTAATCGCTTCATTAACCGTAAAATAGAAAATCCTCAATTCTTGGAGCTAACTCTCCAGGACTAATCCACCAGCATTCAACCGTAAACTCACCCCGATCGTCATGCCATCTCACTCCCCGTCATCTTCTCCAATGACTACCCGCCTCATCCAACCCAGATCCATCGTAGATCTGGGAATCGGAGATCCCTTCATTGCCCAACGCCGGAGCTCCACCTTCATTCCATTTCACCCACATATTTGTCTAACCCCTGGGTCGAGGAGTTAGCCATTGAGCCCGGGAATTGTTTGATGTAGGTTCGAGACCCCACGGACTCTCCTAGAGCAGTGGAAGCACCTTGACAAAGCTCCAAATCATCTGGAGCCATCAGGAATCGTCGAACCTCAATGTGCCTTCCTGAGGAGTCCACTTCATGTGAAGGAAGCTTAGTTCACTGCTGGGCTTGTCAGAGGAGCACTCCACGGCCAGAGCACGAAGAAACAAAGAATCAAACCTCGCCAGTGAGCAGTTCCTGGGGTGTTCTTCGTGACTCCCCAACACCGTTGGATCAACAACAAGATCCTAGATCTAATTCTAGCCCTTGGTTCTAATCAAAACGATGCATGTTACCAGCCATCAGATCGCCCACGTGTCAAACATCCAACAACCAGATCCTCAATGTTTAAGTGGGTAAATTTCAAAAAAAAACCTCCGTATTTTTGTTATAGTCATAAGGTCATGTAAATATTTTTTGACATATAAAAAAATAGTGGGTGAATTTCCTGTAAGCCCTCGAATATTTTAAAAATTACAATTTAGTCCTCTACTAGACACCTCACGTGGCAACCTACACACGTGGGGAATTTGCATGTATTACCCCCCCCCCCACCCCATTACTTTTGTAATTGTGTTTTAATATTAAAAGTTTTAGTAGTAGCTCGAAAATTTTGGGTATTTTGCAATGTATCCCCTAACCTTTTTTTAATTGCAAATATATACCTGCTATTTCAGGTATTTTTGTGTATGATTCTCTATTTTTTAAAAATATAATTTGTTCTCCATAAATTACAAAAAAATGGGATAATGTGTTTAATGCAATATTCTTTCATGTCATGGTTATTATTTTACTTTTGATGCATATTTTCTATTTATTAATAATCAAAATAGCACGGCTCGTTCCCTCTTTGCCTTCAAAATCTCAAAAAAATTATAAAATCATCTTTAAAAATTCCCAAAAAATAGTACGTGTTTATTATAGTATCTAGTCCTTCAGACCAAAAACCCTTAAAATAGAAAAAGGAAACAATAAAAAATAAAAAAGCTCCAAAATCCTTTAAAAATATAAAAAATCATTGAAAACCCCAAAAATATATCCTTTTGTCCAGTATTTTTATTTCTATATATTTAAATTTGATTTGTAAAAAATTGAGAATTTTTTCTATTTTTAAACCCAAATCAATTCAGCATATTTATTTAATCCTTGTTTTCAAATATTTTGGACTTTTAAAACATCTAAAAGTTAGAAAAAAATACTTTAAAATCACAAAAAATGTAGAAAAATAAAAAATAAATAAAAACATTTTATTTTGCTATTTTGACTACTTTTACCTATATCTATAATTATAATACCCTATAGTGTATTATATATCTATATAGTTATATATAAGTTAAAATATTAATAATTACTATAAATATTTTATAATTATTTTAAAATAAAAACTTATATAATCTAAAAAATAAAACCCCACAAAAACCAAAGTAAATAGTGTGCATACCTATATACATCTATACATATATTATTTATTAAATATTTATTAATTATTTGTTTATAAATAATATCTTGTGCTACTCATGTGTTCCCTAAGTTTGACCCCTACCTGCTTGTCCACTATATAAGTGTTTGTAGGGTATAATGAATTTTGTTTCACAAATGATTATTCTTTGCTTGATATTATTGTGTGGGTTGATTATTAAAATCATCATCTAGGTTTCTTACGTTGTCATCGCTGCGACTCAATGGTCCTGCATTTTGTGGACCGCAAGACAATACCTAAGTGTTTGGCCGGTGATTTCAAATTGCACAGTTGTCGGGGAGCAATCGATCGTAGCACATTTTGTACATAGTTAAGCATTTTCCTTTATTCCATTGCTTACTCTATTTTGATAAATATTTAACTATTCTAATCCATGTTTTTGTTGGTCATACTTGCGAGGGACCTCTTGGCGATGGCTATCTCTTAGGTGGTGGACGCACCCAAGGCGAGCGGAGGTTGGCCTTCACGTGTGAGCCAACCAAGAGAGAGTATTTGAGAGAAGCAAGGAAGAAGGAGAAGAGCAGCCCGATCTTAGTCTTTAGTTTCATTTTTTGTGAAAGAATGATTCAGTTTATTTTTCCCATTAATTTTTAATAATTTGGACACTACCACACTTAGAGAGGTATAGTGCCCAGGTATACATTCACCTGAGAGCCTCGTCATGATTTTTCATACTTTCTCACCTTTCTTTTATTTTTTTCACATGATTTGAGCTGTCTGCCTTTGTTTCTAATTGTTTTATGTGAGTGATCCCTTAGACACTAAGTTTGCTTGACTCAGTAGCTAGGTCCAAAGCCCTAATTATATTACATGAACCTATATTGATACGTGCTTGGACTTACTCAAATAATTAATTGCAAATTACTCGAATTTCGAATCATGCGTTGTGACAGACCTCATACAACGCTTGCAAGACCCATTGTGGCAGGCACCGAGAGGTCTCCAAGGCCGGATACTTAGGATCCATTTTTGAGTAGTTGGCATTTGGTTATTCTCGACAATAGAAGCTACTATTTAGGATGCTTTCTTGCTTTTGCATATGACCATAGAGTGTAAATATTTCAATTTTGCATTGCATCCGGTATGGAGGGAGATGGGATGCACTGTAAGTAATTCTAACTTTGCATGCATCATTACTCACTAAGGCAAGATTTCTATCTTAGTGACAACTTACACGACTTTCCCTTCCTATCCCCCTAATTTTATATCATCTAGGACTTAAAAGAAAATTACAAAAAATTCATTAGGCGGCTTTCTCTGAAAAATGCTTAAAATTTTGAAAACCCAAAAATCAAAACAATGAGACTACTAATAAAACTTTGATCTTAATAAAAATCGTAATGGGCATCATTGTTTTGGATTCATAAATCCCTCATTATTTGCAGGTACATTCTAGATCAAGTGAGGCATGACCCCTAAGGATAGAGCACAAATCCCGATTTGTGGCACTTTATCACCTGAGGCGGTGAAGTATTGGTGCTTCTATCATACGTGACCAAGTAGGGCCTCGCCGAGTGCAATGATCCCTCCTTGTGTGGAGCATACAACTTGGTCTAAAGTACTGTACATAGGACACACCCTCATGGGTGTGTTTGTCTCATCAGTTTGTGTTCGAGTAGGTCATTGCACGCTTACGGGAGATTCCGTTGCGAGCGGGGTCCGAAGTATTGGTTTCATCTATTGCCTACCTCTCTTATTTGTTGGCAGAGTAGAACCCAGGCATGAGATCAAAGACCATTCAATGCACAGATCACATGTTGCAAAGGAGTTGGATGAAATATGAGGAGCTTTAATAGTAGTACACACACTCTTATAGGGTTAGCATTCATGAGGACTTATAGGATCTTGCCTGCAAAACAAAAATAAAATTGAAAAAATAAAAATAGATGAACTTTTACAGCTTCATCTGTGTTGAGTTGGTGAACAAATGTTTGGTGTTTATTTGATTTTGGTTAAGTTCAAAGATCAGTCCCCACATTTTGTGCCTTTTTCATTTTCATGTGTCTTATTCTTCATTTGACCCCCTTCTCGTTTCGAGCCTTCTATTGTTTTGCACTTCCTTTATTCCTTATTTGACCTCTGTATCATTCTTCCATTCTTGATCACCTCTTCACCTTTGAGATGGCGACACATGGATGGCTTAGTCGGGACTCTGTCGGCACCAACATTGATTTCATGTGCATGCCTTCTCCAATAATTCGGGATGATTCTCGAGAACCCGATTCAGATTCACAAAAAGATCTCCAGACTCACTGCCTTCTTCAATAATCTGGGATTACTCTTATCCCAAAATCTGCCCATTTTGGATGGCAAGTGAAATCACTCCATACACCTTGACATCCTTAACGAAATTCTATGTTGACCTTAACATAGATCGATTCTCTACATCTCGTGGAGCCAGGAATTCTCTCAAACTTAGATTCAGTGACATATACAGAGATGGCTCCTCTAGGGAAAGGGAAGAGACCATAGCACCCTCTGTAGCCACAGTCATAGTAGGACCAGCCAAACCAGAATGTCGTGAATGCCCAGGTTCTCACCTCCATTTAGGTGATATAGCAACAGCTCACTGACGACGAATTGGTACAGGTCGCCTTCCAAGACATGTTTAATGATCTGAGGTGAAGGAGAGAAAACCCATGAGGAGGAGGAGGAGAAAAAGAAGAACAGAGAGAAGGTGGAGGCCATGGAGGCCCCGCAAATGAGCTTAGAGGAAAGTGTCCCTAGCCGACTCTCAAAGAAACATACAACCCTGGAGCCAGGCAAGTTACTGAGTGGATCAAAATTCTAGCGATCCACGCACATTTCGAATTGAAGACTCAACTCTTGGCGCTCCTACCCAGCTTCCACGGCAATGAAAATAAGGAACCCTATATCCATCTGCAATAATTCATGCGTATTTGTGGTACAATGTACTACCCTAACATACTGTTAAGAGTAGTCAAAATGATGGCATTCCGTTCAATCTACAGTACAGAGCACTTTATTGGATCAACCACTTAGGCAAGGTCGTCACGACATGGGAAGATCTTAAGTCTGCCTTTCTACACAAATATCATCCTCTTGGGTGACATAATAAGATGTGTATTGTATTTCCAACTTCATCAAAGTTGCACATGAATCTATCCATGAGGCTTGGGAGAGATTTACAGAGTTCCAAGAGAAATGTCGCCATCATGACATTCCTAGGACCAGCATGGTCCTGCATTTCTTTGGGTGAGTAACAGTTGAAAGTTAGAAGCTCATGGATGTCGTGTCTGACGGCTCGCATTTCAACAAAGATGAGGATGTCCTATAGTAGATCTTCAAGAAGATGGCAGAAGGAGAGGCTGCCTTATCTTCGTCATGTGCTTATCAGCTCTAGATCCACACTCTCCAGTATGGCATCTTCTTACGAACCAGACAGGGATGAGAGCTCCAATCTGAGCATCATAGGAAGCCACCTATCCAAGGTGGATATTATTAAGAAACGATAACATGACCTCGAGAAGCTTTCTATAATTGAACAGAGGACACAGATCTGGATAAATTAGGCTAGATCACCAAGCAGCTAGAGCTACTGGCTAGCACGATCAGCTCCTGCAATTCCATGTCTACATCAGCTGCCACTCCTCTTGAGTCGAAAGATCCAACATCACCAAAGCCCCCTCAATAGAGTCAAACCTATCCAGCGGTCTAGCACATATATTACATATAGGCCCTGAGCCGATATCTCCGTAGCAGCCACAACAACAGCTGGTAGTCTACCAACCTGAGCGCCAGATCTTATCAGATCAATACTCTCCTCAACCAACTCTCATTTAAGAAGTGAATGGCACGTGGAACAACTATGTACAATTGTCCCGTCCTGGCAGACAACAGCAGGGCCAACAGTCAGGAAATCACCAGTTCCCTCAATAGTGGGGAGGGAGATTTATCCAGAACCAACTTCAGCACCACCAAAGTCTCTGCCATACCATGTAAATTGGAGACAGAATCAGTACCAACAACCACAATACTGTCAGTACCAGCAAAATCAGCAATACTCTGTTGTCTCATATCAAAACCAACCTCCTCAGCAATATTAGCAGAACCACCCTTCTCCTCACTACCAAAACCAATATTCTCAATCGCAGCCTATACACCATTCCCAGTATTAGCATGGCCAGTACGTTGAACCATTCGAGGTTGCTCCTGTGAACCCGCCTTAGATTGTCTGGCTCAGCTAGTAAAAATCCTAGCAGAGTTGAGCCATAAGCTCGATGACCTCACCGCGGCCAAAGTATTGAGAACATCCGACCTGGTCTAAAGTATTGAGCTTAATCCATACTTTCACGGAGGTGTCTGTCTCATTATCCTATGTCTGAGTACCTTATTTTTGGGGGAAGTATTGATTTCGCTTATTGGCTTCCTCCTCTATTCTTTGGCTGAGTAGTGGATCCAAACCCAATAGCAGAGATTCTCTTGAAAAATTGCAGGATACAAATTACAAAGGAAGTGGAAAATTTGGGATACATTTCTAGCAGTACTCACTCTCCTATAGGTTAGCCTCTAAGGACTTTTTATAAAATTGCCTATAAATAAAATGAAATTAAAAGGATAAAAATAGTCCAACTCTTACGGCTTCGCATTGTGCGAGTTAGTGAAGCCATTTTGTTTAGTGTTTTTTGAATTTGAATTTAGATCAAAGATTCAATTTTGTACACCTACATCCTATTTCACTTTACATGTTTTCATTTCTTCTTACCCTGCTCATTTTGAGCCTTCCACTATTTTCCTCTTCATCTATTGTTCACCACCATATTCCGTTCCACATCTACTTTCCTTCTATCCAAGATGTCATCTCATGGATGGTTTCGTCGAGACCCCACCGACAACCACATTGATTCCATGAATGTGGCATCTTCACTAATTCTAGATGATTACCGAGAGACTGGTTAGGATCTTGTGAATTGATCCCCGGACTCCTCCACTTATTCCTTTATTCAAATAAATCGGTATCACTCTTGTCCCGTTGCTCGCACCTTGTGGATGGAGATCGATTTTAGCTCATATCAAATACTCCATTCACAACCATCTGGGACTGACCCTAATTACATATTCATTTTCATATGGTGATGAATTTCATCGTTAGTCTGAATGGGAAACCTCTTGTGATGCAGATCAAGAATAGAAGTTGGATCTCGATCTGGATTTAATTTCTTTAGATTCAAACTCAGATATGGCTCCTCAATGTAAGGGGAAAGGACAACAGCCACTATAGCCAGTGTATCCCTCCCCCTCCAGATCAGAACACAGTGAACACACATTTACTCGCTTCGATATAGGTCATCCATCAGCGACTCACTGATCAGGCTTCGGACTAGGCTCCTTTCCATGACATGTTAAGCGATCTGAGGAGAAGAGGGAACCAAGGAGGAGAAGGAGGAGGAGCAGATGAAGGACCTAGAGAAGGACCTCGTGACATGGAAGGTGAGGGAAGAGGAGAGGATGCAAAGCTTACTCTAAAGGAGACCTACAACCCTGTTGCTGTCTAGATGATCGAATGGATTCATATTCCGTCAATCCATGCACATTTTGAGCTTAAACCTCAACTCCTTGTTTTCTTCCCAAGTCCCACTTGAGCACTAATGAAGACCCCTACATTCATCTACAGCAGTTTGCTCGTATTTGTGCTACCACGCAATACCCTAAAATCTTGTTAGGTGTAGTCAAGATGACGGATTTTCCCTTCAGACTTCAAGATAAGTCCCTTTAGTGTGTCAACTATCTGGGAAAGGTTGTGTGACCTAGGAGGAACTCAAGATTGAATTCTTTTACAAGTTATGCCCTCTCAATTGATTAAATCAGATGTGAGCTCGTATCAACAATTTCTCCCAAGCCCCACATGATTCAATGCATGAAGCAAGGGAGAGATTCAAGGAACTGCAATAGAAATGTCCCCACCATGATATCCCTAAACCAGCTTGGTCCAACATTTTTTGGGGGATTGAATACTGAAAGTTGGAAACTTATTGATACCGCCTGTGGGGGATCACATTTTAATAGGGATGAAGATGTTGTATGGGCAGATTTTCGAGGAAATGGTTGAAGGAGAGGCTGCATTGTCTTCATCCCGCACATTCCAGAAGCCACCCAAGATACTCTACAAACTAGTTCACATGGCGGTAGCTCAAAAGTGGATGGGAACGAGAGCTCCAATCTCAGCATCATCTAGAGTCACTTGTCCAAGGTGGGTATTATTTGAGAAAGGATCACAAGACTTGGAAAAATTATCAGTGATCGAACAAAGGACGCAAATCCTGGACAAGTTGGATCATAATACCAAACAGATGGAGATGATTTTGATCACAATTAACTCTTACCATTCGTTAACTCCATCAGTCGCGACTCCTATCGAGAAAAAGGAGCCATTACCGCATCAGTCACCTCAGTAGAGTCCAGGGCATCCAGCCTCAGTTCAGCATATATATTACGTGCATGCCCCAGAGCAATCATCGCCTCAGTTGCAGCAACAGTTAGTTGTGTACTAACAGGAAGCCCAACAATCCTATGGCGATCCTTACTTCCCACCTCCACCCCTGATTCAGGAGGTGAATTGCATTTGGAACAATGATGTGCAATTGGCCCATCCTTGCGAACATCAGTAGGTCCACTCTTCTGCCATATGGTCATACCACCCACATCATGGTAGGAAGTTTGTCCAGCACCCTTCGCAGTACCTTCAACAACATCAGTCTCCACCCTACCATAACACATGGAGACAGGGTCACTCATACCAGCAGTCGCAGTACCAACAGCATCAGCAGTACTCCAACTAAGCAGTCATTCAACAGAATTAGTGTCCACCTCCACCTCAGCATCACCAACAATACCCTCCTCAGCATCAGTCACAGTTCTACTATTCGCAGTCTCCACCACAACATCACCAGTCTCAACATGGTCAACATGATGACTCATGTAAGGCTCATGTAAATCCCTCCCTTAATTATCAGACTCATCTAGTGAAAAGCCTAGCAGAGATGAATAAGAAGCTTGACGGCCACACCGCCATGAAAACTTCCATTCCAACGCAGGTTCAAGTAAACCCTAATGACTTTTGGAAGAAATAGCATGTAGTGTGTGATGTCCCAACCGTCCTCACAGAGTCAGATAACCATAATTTTATTTTTGTTTCTAGTGTTGTTATTCTCAGTAGTGATACGACTTTATCGTCGTCTTCCAAAGTCAAAGGCAAAAATAAAGCATAGTCCAGCGATTCATCATCTTCTGCATCAGCCAAACTAGCGACATGACCAGATGAGGAAGAAAAAAAGGAGGGGTCGCACCATCTATCCACCATCAACTGCGAAAAGAACAAAAAATCAATAAAATGAAAAAGAACAAAAATAGAATAGCAGCCAAAGATGAGCTGAGATAGCCAAGGAGAAGCCAACACCTGCAGCCGATCCTGTGCCAATCGGGAACGTCGATGTTCTAGCCTTTATTCATGTTCTCCCTCCTACTTTAAATGAATCCCCACCCTCTTCTAGCAAGTCATGTGTACAAGTTGTTTCAGATGTAAATAATAACAATGTTTTTTGTTTTAGTTCTATAATATTCCATTTCATGAATCAATAAAAAATATCAAAAAAAATAAATTTTTGAAAAATACATTGTCCGACCCTGGCATTGTTGAAATTATTGAAAATCTTGTATTGAAGATACCATTGATGAAGTCCATGAACTACATGTCAGCTGTCAAGAAAGGATTAAAAGAGGTATTACCTCCAAGCATCAACCATGCAAGAACAGATGAAGTATAGGAGAGAAACACATTCTAACCATGGCCATAGTAAATGCAATCAATGACCTCCCTCAGAAAAAAAAGATAAGAGAGTACCCAACATCAGATGACAAATATTTGATCAGGTGTTAGAGCGAACTTTGCTTGATAATGGGTTTCACTACTTGAAGAAATTGGTCTATGTCCACTTAAACCCAAGCGTATGATCCTGCAATTTGCGGATCGATCTATTAAGTGGTCCAGAGGTCAGTTGGAGGACGTTATTGTGACAAAACAGGACATGAGGTTCTCAGTAGACTTATTGGTCTTGGATATGGATTGTCCTACACCTTTGGTCCATACTTCAATTATTCTTGATCGGTTGTTACTTAGAACAGCTGAGGCGATCATTAACTACGGATATGAGAAGATTACATTTCACTCATGCAGCAACTGAGTTACAATAGACATTGTCACTAAGCTGAAAGCTACATCTGATGAAGGCATGTCAGAATTAGTTGTAGAAGACTATGATATTGTTGATCTCAGCGATCAGTATATTTCTCTGAATGACATTGTCACACAAGAAATCCTCTCTTCTAAGGAGGACCTTAACAACATAGTCAATGCATGCTTCCTTGTAGACTGGGAGATTGATTCAGAGACACTAGTTAGCATCTTTCACGAGGCTTCAATCCAAACCAAACATGAAGAATCAATTGCAGACATGTTCGGTACGTTTATATCAAAACATGTAGTGACAGAGGTGAGCAACACCACATTGAGTTAAGTAAATCATCCACCAACCAGCACCATCTCATAAGTGTTTGAGAAGCAAGCTCAAACATTACCATAATTAAAGCAGCTTCCGGCATACCTCAAGTTTGCTTTCCTTGCAGGTGAAGAAAATAGATATCCGATCATCATCAATAGCAAGCTGACCACAGATCAGGAATCTCAATTGCTCAAGGTTCTGGAGAAAAACTACAAGGCTCACGGGCTCAATCCAGCATTGTGTGCACACCACATTTATCTGGAAGATAATGCCAAGCCGTCCCAAGAGTTTCAAAGAAGACTGAACCCTAACATATAGGACATCTTCATGAAAGAAATTACTAAATGGTGTGAAGTAGGTTTTATTTATCCCATCTCTGATTCCAAATGGGTTAGTCCCTTGCACGTACTTCCAAAGAAATCAGGGGTCATCGTAGTTACCAACATCAAAGGAGAGGAGATCTTGACGCGAGTATCAACATCATGGCATGTGTGTGATGACTATCGATGCATGAATTCAATAACGAAGATGGACCATGATGAATCTCCATTTCATCATCTCTCTTCTATCATTTTGGCCTTAAAAATTCTATTAAATGCTTGTAAAGAGCCTTAATTCATGCATTTTATCTTTCATGCATCATTGTGTAAATAATATATAAAATATGATTTTAATGCAAAAATTGCACAATAAAGAAAAGAAAAGAATAATAATAAACTATCGTAGATATTTTATGACCCTAAACCTCAAGACCTGGGCATCTTGATGACTAGGAAGATAAGGAATAAAGTAGGGGAGATAAGGGCCAAAATATAATAAAATCATTTCATTTCATTTATTTTTTATTCTTTTTAGGGACCTACTTTTAGGTCCACTTTTATAATTCAAATAAAGAAACTTTGAACATGAAAGTTGTAGAAATAAAATATTGAAACACATAATTGTATTCATACAAAAATAATATACAGATAAAAAGTTACTGTCTGAATAAGTTTCCAAAATCCCAACTTCCCAGACCCATATCTCTCAAATAAAAACTCAAAATATATTAAAATTACCTTTAATTGTATATAAAATTTAACAATCTTTTTAATGAAGGGGTTTCACATTTTTTGGAGTTACGGTGTGAAAGTTAGGTTTTAAACCCCAATTGTATAGTTATACCGATTAAAATATTCATTTTATTTATTATTCATTGTTTTTGTAAAATTATATTTTTATAATTTTGTAAATATTATATATAATATATGTGCATGCAAAAACTGGAATAAAAACATAATTAAAACATTAAAATAAAATACATGTATGAAATTCATAGATAAATATACAATATCTATACATATATAAATAATCATCTATTTATTTAAATGTATATAATATATCAGAAAAATAAAATAAAAATATACTTGAGTGTATAAAACTAATTTATAAAAATATAAAGTAGTAAATTAAATTAATAAAATTAAAAATACAATATAAAAAGACTAAAATACATAATAAAATACTTTATAAAATAATACCTATATATAGCCATCAAAAAGAACTTGTACTTCTAAATTTTCAAAATAATAAATAAAAATCATAATAAAATACTTTATAAAATAATAAAAAAAATTTATGTTATAATTTAAAATTAATAAAATCTATTATTATTTTTATATGATTTAAGAAATAATTTTAGAATGGGTTTTCTTGGTTGGTTCTCGTGGACCAACCAAGTTGCGTTAGAGGTTGACATGCGGTCAACTCTCTACCCAACGCCAAGGCCATGTCAAATCTCATTTTTTCCCCATTTTTTGAATTTTTTGCAGATACGTCTTGCACCATTTGATGTCGCATTCTTCATGACTTTTCTTCCTCGATATGTGGTGATTCACGCCCAAGCTTTAATCGTGCTTTGGATCGCTGCATCGCTCCAGATCCTTCGTTCTTCGAGCCCTATCGTCAACATTGTACATAAGCCACCCTCTTCCCCTTTTCGAATTTGAACCCTCTTTGACCCCTTATAGCCCCCCTTCTTCGAGCCCTAAGATAGCGCATGGTGACGGCACACTCGCTCGCTCCTCGAAGGCGTGGTTAGGCGGTCCTAGGGAGGTCTCCATCCCATCTCCGGCAGCCCTCTGCCGTGATGTTCTTCTTCCCGGTTCGTCAGTGCGGTATCCACTTTTATCGCATTTCTAGTGTAGACTTAGTCCTAGGTTTATTTAACCCTTTTATTTTGTCATTTAATCGTGTAATCTGGCCATTAAACCCTTATTCGATGTTCCTCGGAGCTGAGTTCTGGAGAACCTTCATTCATGCTATTCATTGTCCCCTCCACCCTCGTTTGCTCTGGGAACCGTCTCTCGTTGTGTGTGAACTTTCCTTGCAGGTCCCAAGCGCCAAAGGACCCTATAAAGTGTTTTGCAGACGTTGAAGCTACCTAAAGGTGCCCTCCCTCTCTGACCTCGCAGCGGTGCTCCGGTTGTTTTCTCGTCATTTTGAAGATGTCTGCTACTTGAGGAGCCTCCCAGGAACCATTCCATGCCATTTGAAGCGAAGAAGGTGGTCGGAGAATAGAGCAACATCAAATCCAAACTCGTCAGCAACGAGTTCCTCCATCATTCTTCCATCATCGCCCATGGTCGCACGATCTTCCCATGTTCTTAGTGAGCTATAGCAACCGTCAGATCCAGCTCATCATCAGTCGCCAATCGCCCCTAGGAGATCTAATCAGGAGCGTCCAAGTCGAAGCGGTATCGGCCCTCGGATGGGCGCCACGTGGCAAGTGAACTCAGATGAGCAGTCTGCTAGTGCCATTTGCATGGGTGTTTTGCATAAATCACCCTGCCATTTTTGTATTTAAATATTAGTCTATTAACTTTTATTTGTCGTTTACATTATTTTGTAATATTCACAAAACCCCCCTAAGCATTTGATAATTGCAAGTCGATCCAAACAACGTCACCTCACGTGATGCACCACGTGAGGTGGTCATTTTGTAGGCGGAGCTCGGGGTTTCTATCTATTTATGTTTAATCATAAAATTTTATATGCGGTTATAAATTTTATAATCATTTTGCAACCGATCCCCTGAGTTTCTTGTAATTGCACTTAGGTCCCCACTAGCGTGGCTCACGTGTTCACACACGTGAGTTGGGCATTTTTGCAGGAGGGCCCATGGGGCTTTATTTATTTCTAAGTGGTCCTATAACTTATTGTATGGGTTACATATTTTGGTGACAATTGTAGTTTGGCCCTTAGATATTTATTTATTTACATTAATACCCCTGCTAGTATTGTATTTTCTCTTTGTTGTCTCTATTTATTTTATATTGATATTAAACTCAACAAAATCCCCAAAAATAGGTGTAGCTTCTTGATTGCACGTACGTTTACGCACAAATTTTAGTTTCCAATTTTGAAGCTTTTTATTATTTATTAAAAATCAAAAAGTACCATTTCCGTGCCTGCTTGCATTAGAAAATACATAAAAATACAAAACCTTTTTTAAAAATTCCATAAAATATGTTTCTTATTTATTTACTCATTTTACAACTCTTGACCAAAAATCACTAAAAATAAAAAAGAAAACTCTAGAAATTTGAAAATTCCTAAGAACACTTAGAAAATTATAAAAAATCCTTGAAAATCCCAAAAATATATTTTCTGTTCTTGAATTTTCTTTATATTATTATTATTATTATTATTATTATTATTATAAAATTAACTAGGAGAATTTTTGCTACTGTTTACTTTTTTCATCTCCATTTTAATTTTGAATATTTATTTTATCCCTATTTTAGGGTATTTTTTACTTTGAAAATATATAAAAATTAGCAAAAATTCTTGAAAAAACAAAAAATATTAAAAAAGTAATTAAAACCCAAATATATTTTATTTTTTGCATTTTGATTATTTTTTCTATTATTTATATTTACCCTAGCTTATATTGTATATATATATCCTATATATAGCTTTATATATACTAAAATAAAAGAAATGTATAAAAATATAAAATATAAAATGAAAATACAAAAATCATAATATTAAAAATCAAAATACAAAAATATACAAAAGTTAAAAAAATTAAAAATTAAAAACCCACATAAAAAAATAGACACAAACTTCACAATCAATATTTTGTGCTTCTTCACCCCGATTTATCTTGCTTGCTCTCTGTGTTCAATACTCTATATTACTTGCACTATACACATCTTTTGTATAGTTAAATAAATAAATTTTAACTCCGTATTTATTTTCATTTTATGGTCATTTATTGTGGGTTAATTGTTGAATTTATCGATTTTTAGAGTGGTTAACACATCGACTACGGTCTCACCTTGTGAGATCGTACGACCCTTTACGAAAAATGTTATTTCAAATGGCATCATTGTCGGGTATCAACAACGCATAGATCAGACTGACTGATTGATTGTGATTAATTTCCTATTTTCATTCCTTCATTATTTAATTATTTATTTGATATACATTATTGAATTATCTAACCAGTCTCCTCATTTGGACTTGTTGCGAGGAATGCAGATCGAGGGAGAAGCCTTCTTTGGAGCGCATTCACAGCCACGTGAGGCAACTCGGACTTTGCATCAAAGAAGGACTTGGAGGTATTTTAAAGACAAAGCCACTTGTATTAATTTGTAGCATTTAGTTATGTAATTCAGTGTGAGAAAGAGAGAGAGAGACTTTAAATTGTAATTATACATGTACTCTGCACTCAGGACATTCGGGCCCAATTTCCAATGTTTGTTCACTTGGGTGCTCACCGTAGTTTTTCATGTTTTCTTTGCATTTTTTCCTTTGTTTCACGATTTTGTTTTATTCCTTTTGTGTGATTGAGCCCTTTGTTTTAGGAGTTGCTCGACGATAGATTAAGTACAAACACTTAATTACATTTGCATGTACCTGTAGTGACGTTTGCACTTAATCAAATTGTAAATTTCTTCTCACTCAATCTTGGAACCGCGCACCGCGAGAGTCCTCCATACAGCGCTAGCGAAACCCATTGTTGTGGGCATCAAGGAGACTCCACGATCAGACTCTAGATTTTATTTTAAGTCATTAGCATTGGTTCTTCATGATAAGATAAATTTCTGAACTTAGGGTGATTTCATCATCTTGCATTTGCATATAGTATATGTTTCAATTTTTCTTAAAATCTTTGCATGTAGATTGTTGGAGGAAAGGTCAGCATTTACGCTTTAGCATTCATCATCATTTTTTTCCGCTTGCATTGCTTTTCCACCCTTCTACCTCTGATTTTGATCACCTATGTGCTACATAAAATAGATTACTCGATAGGCTCGTGCATTTCTTATTAAAAATCCAAAAAAAGTGATAACAATACAATTGGGATTGCTAATATTACTTGACTCTAAAAAGACCAAAAAAGATAAATCTTATCTTGGGGCGAGTAATCCCCTCATTATCCTTGCTTTTATTTGCTCGCGTACACCCTAAGGACTAGTGCCCAAATCCTATTCAGCCTTCTAAGTGTTTGTGCATCTTTTTTACTTCTCACCTAACTATAAAACAAACAAGATAAAAGACCGATTTTTCACGATCTCTACCGAGTTGAGTAGGTAAATTGAGGGTTTGTTTTGTGTGTGTTTTGCTTGTGATTGCTTGTGTGTATTCTAGATCTCATCTGCGCACTTGCGCCTTTCTTCATGCTTCTCTTCACATGACCATCGTACTCTCCTGATCATTTTCCTTTTATTTCGAGATGGTTGACTGGAGCATTTTTTGTCCGGATTTTGTGGATCCCTTGCTCACTCCAGTCAGTCCACATCTATTTTCCTAGGATGACTTTGCTCTTGCTTTTGTACATATCCGACCAACCCACTATTTTAAGACTCAATATCCTGATTCGGAATGTGATTTTTGTCCACACCCACCACTCGCATCATAGTCACCCAATCTTGAGATTTTGGAGTCACCTTTAATGATTTCCACACTTGATACCTTGAATCAGATGATGGAGCATATGAACTCAAGGATTAATGGTGTATTTAGCATAACTAAGATCGAGAATGTCGCTCCATTCTTTGAGGATATGGATTCATTTGAGGATTTCCATGAGAGCTTACAATCGTCCAAAATACAAAAATTGAGCAAAATTTAAAAATACAAAAAGAATTCAGGAGACACTTGGTTGATTCATCTTGTAAGGAGAGAGACCATCTGCCAGATCATTTGACCACACATCCAATTACATCTTGTCCTACCTTTGACCATGAGGATGTCGTTGTCCAGACTGCTCTTGGCATTCCTCGTGTAGATGTTGATTCTGATCTCCTCCATTGTATGGAGGAGGTCCAAAAATTCAAAAAAATGTTGAACACTATTCATGAGATCATTGATGACTCACTTCGTCAGGCCATGACTCAGTTGTTTGCTCCTCATCATAAGAAGAGAAAGCGGAGGAGCAGATCTGAGCGTCATATTTTGACCATCGCCACTGCCCACGCCATCATGCACCGCCCTATCCCTGGAAAAGGAACATTGTTATTCCATTTATTAGCTGCATCATCTCTGACCATACTTGTGATCATACTCTCCTTGATGGCGTTGCTTCGATTAGCATCATACCCTTCTCGCTAGTATAGTCTTTTCACTTAGGGCCTCTCAAGAAGACCAGGATGATAGTTTAATTTGTTGATGGATCTATCAAGAGGCCGAAGGGTATCCTTGAAAACGATGTCATATCGATTCAGGGTATGAACTGTAATGTTGATTTTGTCGTATTGCCCATGGAGGCCTCCATAGGGAATCACACTCCAGTCATCCCGAGACGACCATTCCTTGCATCTATGAGGGTCATTATTGATTATGGATCATGAGAGATTCGCTTTCGTGCTATTCATGAGAGCAAAGTGTTGATCACTATACCACCGCTGACCAGAGACCTACATTTGATGCACCTTCACCTATTTTGGCTGACCCCGAGGACTGTGACCTTTATGAGACTATCAGAGACTTTTTTTGTATGTTGGATTCCACTGAGACTCGATAATTCCTCTCCAAGGAGGAAGACTCAAAAGTATGGACCTCGAAGTTCCTTCTTCTGGTTCTTGGAGTTGTGTTGATGACATCCATGGGATTTACACGATTGACACTTGTAAGCGGAGGGCAGAAATCGATGAGACTAAGGTCAAATTTGATCTTGTTGCATTTATTCAGGAATTCAGCACTTTTGATGAACATGATAATCCAGTCGAGACTGTAGATTATGAACATGATTTGACTACTTCTGTAGATGAGTTTGTTCCTTTTGATTTTGGCCTAGATAAGACCTCACAGGATGACACTGATTTTACTTCTTTCGATGATGAATTCGTCCCTTTTGACGATGACATTAGCGAGACACCCAAGGCTGGACCTAGTCGTACTTCTTCCATTGACTCGTTTGTGCCTTCACACCCTAGGATAACTGAGGATCTCCATCTTGTCGACCCTGATCGATTTGTGTCATCTAAGGATCCCGATGTCGACCTAAACTTTATCAGATCTATTCCTCAATGGTCCCGCAAGAAGGTTCGCTTTCAACTTCTTACTCCTCTGTATATTTGTTCCATTGTATATTCGCTTTCCTTACTCTCCATCCATCTCCCGTTTCGCTCATCCACCCCATTCTCAAATGTACCTTACTTAGGATGCACTTTATCCTAAGTATAGGGGGTGGACGAACCGAGTGTTCTTTCGTCGTTTTGTTTCATCACTCTTGTTGTTGCCTATACTTAGGACCTCTTTTACCCTAAGTATAGGGGGAGTGGTGTGTACATCTGCTTCTTTTTTTCCATCTTCACATCTCTTTTCTTCTTTTCCTTTTGTATTTTCTTTTTCTACCGAAAAAGATGTCGCTCCTTTTTGTCAGTCTTCTATACTGAGGACAAACTTTGTCCTAAGTATAGGGGGGTGCACCCTGATTTCTTTCGTTCTTTGATCATCTCCATTGTCTCCTCTTCTTGTCTATACTTAGGTATATCTTACCCTAAGTATAGGGGGAGACAATCTGAGTACGATCTGTTCATTCCCACCCTTGACCCTCCCTGCTTTGTGTACAGTCTACTATACTTAGGATTATTTGATCCTAAGTATAGGGGGGATGGTCAACTTCCTATTTGTTCGTTCATTTCTCCATTTGTTTGTCCTTTAGACTTTTATATACTTAATACGTGTTATGTCTTTGCTTTTTCTCTCAGATCTATAAGAACATAGCTCAAGCTAAGTTTAGGAGGTTGTATATACTGTGTATATACTTTAAGCCATTACTCTTACTTTCGTATTTTTATTAATAATTATCGCTAAAAATTCTTTAAATTCACAAAAATCATTGAATAAAATATGTTTATTATTCCTCAAAATCTTTTCGTATTTACTGATTAATAAATCATGTAAAAAAAGTGTAAAATGCTTGGAAATTAGTTTGAAATTCTATTTGAGAAATCTTTTAAAAAATATTTTGAAAACATTTTTAAAAATATTTTCAACCTTTGTAAAAATGATTTATTTTGAAAATTTATTTTCTTTTATGAAATAAAAATGTTTTAAAGCTATTTGCAAATATTTGGAAAATGGTTGCAAAAATATTTGAAAAATCTATATATACTGTTTGGAAATCCTTTGCAAAATGATTTTCAAATGTGTGTACATGTTTGTAAATATTTGTAAAAATTATTTTGGACTATAGTTTTCAAAAGTTGTTTGAAAAATCATAAGTTTATCACCATGTAAATATTTGTACCTAGTTTTTAGCCAAAATTTTTTATTTTCAAAAATCACAAAAAACATTTGTAAAACTAAAAATACCAAAAACATTTGAAAAACCTTTTGAAAAATACAAAAAGTGCATATGCATCATCTTTTCCTAAAATCCATAAAAATTTTAAAATCCTTGAAAATTGCATCACATAAAGATTTTCTACATTCTGTATAGCATTTGAATAGCATTAGCATTTTTCAGATTGAGTTTGATAATTGAACAAGTCTAAGTAAAATCTGAAGATTGGAGCTTAGTTGGACCTTAAATCTACCTAATTAACAGGAACCTTATAGGAACTAGAATTGAGGTACTTCAGGTCTTGTTGACTTAATTCTTTAAGGATCATGAGACTTGGTTCAATAGATTCTTAACTGCCTATGTAGCGTATTTTTGGAGAACGCACATGACTCTTGTCGATAATGACCTAACTTGGACACCTACACCTTTCACTTAGCTTAACTCAGTTAGAGTGGTGAGGGGATTGGATTTACCGGTATGAGACGCACACAAGAGTAAATATTTGTCCTCCTCTAGGGAGGGAAGTGCACCTAATCCATCCAGTGATGATGAATCTTGAAGATAGGAGAGTCTGGGTTGCAATAATGCTTCAAAAGAGGTATAGTCTATTGGCTCAAGAGGAAAAACTCCTTATGTAAATGATGTTGTATATAGTATTTCAAAAAAAAGAGCAAATTGAAAATAAAATGCATGCCGGAGTGTATATATTTGTATAGTAAATAACCAAGCTTAATGTTCAAAGTCAAATTATGTGAGCCAACAGCTGGATGACTTGACTACATTGGTCTTGCATCCTAGGATAGGTAGATTTACTGGCTACTGTCCATTCTTCTCTTTACCCCATCCTCTTGAGCTGGTTGTCACTTGAACTTAGAAGGGAATACCCTGCTCCTCGAGGAAGGAGTTACTGAATTGATGAATCACTGAGTTGTCATGCTGGATAAGTCGGTCTCTTTTTCATTTCAGTTGGGGAGAGCCACCATCACTTATATTGGACGAGTCAGATTCGTAGTCATAAGGGTTTGCGTATGAGTTAATGTATTTTGACCTGGATATTGATGGGACTTGAGCAGAGTTTTGGAAATCTCGAAGGCTGTTGGATTTCAAATCCGATTCCCATTATGGTTCCGTCTGCACTAAAATTTCAAAGGTCTGACTTAAGCTTCAAACTTTGATTTTGTGAATACAAGTTTGATAATTAAACTGAATCTATTTTCTTTCTTTTTCTTTTCTTTGTTTTTTTCTTTTCTGCACTTATTGCGTAGGTCTTTGCTAGGGACTATCAAAGTCAATTATAGGAGGATGGCGAATGTCCATTTCATCATCTTTAATCTATCATTTTGGCCTTAAAAATCCTAATAAATGCGTGTAAAGAGCCTTAATTCATGCATTTTATCATTCATGCATCATTGTGTAAATAATGTATGAAATACGATTATTAAAGCCAAAATTATAGAATAAATAAAAAAAAAGAATAAGAATAAAATATTTTATGATCCTAAACCCCGAGACTTAGGCATCTCGATGACTAGGTCGACAAGGAATAAAGTAGGGGGAGATAAGGGCCAAAATACAATAAAATTCATTTTATTTATTCATTTTGGGACCTATTTTTATTTCTACTTTTTACTTCAAATAAAGAAACGTTTAACATGAAAGTTGTAGATAATAAAATATAGAAAAATAAAAAGTTGATTTCATACAAAAATAATATACAGATAAAAGGTTACAGTTTGAATAGGTTTTTAAAATCCCAACCTCCCAGACCCGTATCAAATAAAAACTCAAAATATTTCAAAATCGCCTTTAATTGTATGTAACTTTTAACAAGCTATTTAATGAAGGTGGTTTTATATTTTTTTTAGTTACGGTGTGAAAGGTAGGTTATGGACCCTATTGTATAGTTATACCAATTAAAATACTCATTTTATTTATTATTCATTATTTTTGAAAAATTATTTTTTTATAATTTTTTAAATATTATTTATAATATATGTGCATATTAAAACTAGAATAAAAACATAAACAAAACATTAAAATAAAATACTTGTATAAAATTCATAGATGAATATACAATATCTATACATATATAAATAATATATCTATTTATTTAAATGTATATAATATGCCAGAAAAATAAAATAAAAATATATTTAAGTGTATAAAATTAAGTTATAAATATATAAAATAATTAATAAAATTAAATATACCAAATAAAAATAAAATATTAAAATACGTAGATGAATATACCTATATATAGCCCTCAAAAAGGAACATGTAATTCTAAATTTCAAAAAATAAATAAAAATCATAATAAAATACTTTATAAAATAATAAATATTTTTTATCTAACCTAAAGTTATTAAAAAGGATTATTATTTTTATTTGATTTTAGAAATAATTTTAAGCTCATTTTTCATGGTTGGTCCACGTGGACCAACAAGGTTGCATCAGATGTTGACCTGCAGTCAACTCTCTACCCGACGCCCAATCTGTGTCAGACTTCATTTTTCCCCATTTCTCAAATTTTTTGCGGTTACATCTTGCACCATTTGACGTCTCATTCTTCATGACTTTTCTTTCTCAATATGTGGTGATTCACGCTCAAGCTTTACATCGGGCTTCGGATCGTTGCATCACTCTAGATCCTTCGTTCTTAGAGCCCTACCGTCAACATTGTACATAAGCCAACCTCTTCCCCTTTTTGGATTTGAACCCTCTTTGACGTGTTCTAGCCCCCCTTCTTCGAGTCCCAAAAATAGAGCATGGTGACAGCATGCTCCCCCGCTGCTCAGTGGTGTGGTTAGACGGTCCTAGGGCAGTCTCCACCCCATCTCCGGCAGCCCTCCGCCGTGAGGTTCTTCTTCCCGGTTCGCCGGTTCCGTATCAACTTTTATCGCTTTTCTAGTGTAGACTTAGTCCTAGGTTTATTTAGAACTTTTATCTTGTTGGTTAATCATGTAATCTAGCTGTTAAACCCTCATTTGACGTTCATCGGAGCTGAGCTCCGGTGAACCTTCATTTATGTTATTCATTGTCCCCTCCACCCTCGTTTGCCCTAGGAACCATCTCTCGTTGTGCTTAAACTTTCCTTGCAGGTTCCAAGTACCAAAGGACACTCTAGGGCGGAAGCTGAAGCTACCTAAAGGTACCCTCACTCTCTGACCTTGTGGCAGTGCTCCTATCGTTTTCTCGACATCTTGAAGACGCATGCTACTCGAGGAGCCTCCCAAGAACCCTTCTGTGCCATTCAAAGTGAAGAAGGTGGTCAGAGAACGTAGCTACGTCAAATCCAAACTCGTCGGCAGCGTGTTCCTCTATCGTTCTTCCATCATCACCCAGGGTCGCACGATCTTCCCCTGTTCTTGGTGAGCTACAACAACTGTCGGTTCTAGCGCATCATCAGTCGCCAATCATCCTAAGGAGATCTAATCAGGAGCATCCAAGTCGAAGCGGTATCAGCCCTTGGATGGGCGCCATGTGGCAAGTCAACTCAAATCACGTCAGTGCTACTTGCATGGGTATTTTGCATAAATCACCCCGAAATTTTTGTATTTAAATATAATCTATAAACGTTAATTTGTCATTTACATTATTTTGTAATATTTGTAAAAACCCCTCCTGAGCTTTTGATAATTGCAAGTCGATCCAACCCACGTCACCTCACGTGATGCATCACGTGAGGTCATGATTTTGCAGGCGGGCCCCTAGGTTTCTGTCTATTTATGTTTAATCCATAAACTTTCATATGCAGTTAAAATTTTGTGGTCATTAAAAAAGCAAACGAGCCCCTGAGTTTCTTGTAATTGTACTTAGGTCCCCTCTAGTGTGGCTCACGTGTTCAGACACATGAGGTTGGCGTTTTTGTAAGAGGGCCCTCAAGGTTTTATTTATTTCTAATCGGTACTAAAAATTTCTATGTGTTATATAATTTTGTGAAAATTACAGTTTGTCCCTTGGACTTTTATTTATTTACATTAATACCCATGCTAGTATTGCATTTTCTCTTTATTGCCGCTATTTATTTTATATAGCTATTAAACTCGAAAAAATCCACAAAATAGATGTAGCATCATGATTGCACGCACTTTCATGCACATATTTTAGTTTTTGATTTTAAATTTTTATTATTTATTAAAAATCAAAAAGTATCATTTTCGTCCCTATTTGCAATAGAAAATACATAAAAATTATAAAACCTTTTTGGAAAATTCCTAAAAAAATATTTCATATTTATTTACTTATTTTACAACTTCAAAACAAAAATAACTATAAATATAAAAGAAAACCATAGAAATTTGAAAACCCCCTAAAAACACTTAGAAAAATATAAAAAATCCTTGAAAATCCCAAAAATATATTTTCTATTCTATTTTTTTTAATATTATTATTATCATTTTAAAATTAATTTAGAGAATTTTTGCTACTATTTACTATTTTTCATCTTCGTTTTAATTTTGAACATTTATTTTATCCATGTTTTAGGGCATTTTTTACTTTAAAAATATATATAAATAAGCAACAATTCTTGAAAATTCACAAAAATAGTAAAAAAGTAATTAAAAGCCATAAGTATTTTATTTTCTACATTTCGATTATTTTTTCTATTATTTATATTTACCCTAGCTTATGTTGTATATATATCCTATATATAGCTTTATATATTAAAAGAAAAAGAAAATATAAAAATATAAAATATAATAAAAACATACAAAAATCAGAAAATTAAAAATATAAATATAAAAAATAAATCAAAAGTTGAAAAAATCAAAAATTAAAAACCCACATAAAAAGTATAGACACATACTTCACAATCAACACTTTGTGCTTCATTGCCCTGATTTATCTTGCTTGCTCCATGTATTCAACACTCTACACTCCTTGTACTATACATATCTTTTGTATATTTAAATAAAATAAATTTTAACTTCACATTTATTTTCATTACTTAGTCATTTATTGTGGGTTAATTGTTGAATTTAGTGGTTTTCTAGAGCGTCCAACACATCGATTGCGGTCTCACCTTGTAAGACCATACGATCCTTTACAAAAAAAACGTTATTTTAAACAATTTACCTCAATTGTTTATTGATCAAGTCTTGGAAAGATTGGACGGCAAGGAGTTCTTCTGATTTCTTGATGGGTATTTTGGATAAAACTAAGTGGCAATTACCTCTGAGGATCAAGATAAAAAGACATTCACTTATTTGTCTAACACCTATGCTTTTAGAAGAATGCCCTTTAGTCTATACAATGCACGTTTTCTCAACATGTTCATGGATGACTTCTCAGTCTATGGTGACAGTTTTGATTCTTGTCTCAAGCACCTAGATCGAGTGCTTCAGAAATATCGTGAAGTAAATCTCGTACACTTTATGGTCATTGAATGGATCGTGTTGGGCCATGTCATTTCCAAGCATGGCATGGAGATCGATCGGGCGAAGGTGGATGTGATCACAAATCTAAAGCCACCTTGGAATGTTAAGAATGTGAGGTCATTTCTTGGTTATTTCGTCTTTTACCATCGATTCATCAAGGACTTCAACAAGATTGCCCGACCTCTTATTGAGTTACTCTGCATGGAAACTGAGTTCATCATTGATCAATAGGTTCTCCAATCTTTTCAATATCTACTCAAGCTCCGGTCCTACATCCAACCGATTGGTCTCTCCCATTCAAGATCATGACAGATGTGTCAGAATTTTCAATTGATGTTGTTCTAGGATAAAGAAGAGTTAAGATGCCCTATGCAATTCACTACACAATTAAGGCACTTGATGAAGCATAGAGAAATTACACAGTAACAGAGAAATAATTTATGGCGGTTGTCTTTGCTTTAGAGAATTTCATATCCTACCTTCTAGGATCTAAAATAATTATTTTCATTGAGCACTTTGCTATCTGATACTTACAATAGAAGAAGGATGCAAAATCATGCTTACTCGAATGGATCTTTCTCCTCCCGGAGTTTGACTTGTAAATCAGAGATAAATCTGGAGTTTAGGATGTGGTATCAGATCACCTCTCCCGAATCGAATGCCGAGATTCCCAAATGAGCAGTACATCAATCACAGAGATCTTCCCTGATGAATCCATCCTCAGCATTGGGTCCCAACTTGGTATGCCGACATTGTCAACTACCTCGCCTCTGGGGTAGTTCCACAAGATTAGACGAAAATCAAGAAGGACAAGTTCTTGTTCGACGTTTATTTCTACGGAAGACCCATACTTATTTAAGGAAGGAGTGGATTGCATTTGGCGATGGTATATTCCTCAGGAGGAGTACACAAGTGTCCTCGAGAACTGTCATAAGCTTAAATCTGGTGGACACCATTTTGAAAGCAGAACAGCAGCTAAGATATTGTAGTGTGTCCTCTGGTGGCCCACACTATTCAAGGATGTGAATGAGTATGTGAAAGCATGTACTGACTATCAGAAAATGGGAAAAGACCTTTCTGTTAAAGACAATATGCCCATCAAATTCATTCAAATTTATATTGTGTTCGATGCATGAGGCTTTGACTTCATGGGTCCATTTCCTAACCGTCAGGGCTATGAATACATCATGTTCGTCGTAGATTATGTGAGTCGATGGGTTGACTCGAGCTGCAGACAGCAGAAAAGACTGTAGATTCCTGAAAGAGAACATCATCTCACGGTTCAGGATATCGAAGACACTGATTTTAGACAGGGATATCCACTTCATCAATGAGGAAGTAAAGATATTAACGAAGGAGTATGACATCGATCATGGAGTCACATCTCCTTGTCATCCTCAATCAAATATCCTAGATGAATTATCCAATAGACAAATCCAGACAATCCTACAGAAACTTGTGAGGTCGGACAGAAAGAATTGTTCCTAACTTATGGATACAGTTCACTGGGCATATAGAACCACCTACAAGTCTCCATTGATCATGTCTCCCTATCATCTTGTCTATGGAAAGACATGCCTTCTGCATGTGGACTTAATTCATAGGTCATTGTAGGCCATAAATATATGCAACCTCAACTCAAGGAAAGGTGGTCAGCAAAGAAAACTAGATCTGAACAAGCTTTTGGAATTTCGAGATTACGTGTATGGAAACAGCTAGATGTACAAAGAGAAGTCAAACACTGTCATGACAAGCATATCAGAAGAAAGGACTTCGAACCTAGATAGAAAGTATGGTTATTTGATATAAGATTGAAGATTTTTCTAGGAAATTGAAAAGTAAATGGACGGGGTCCTACATTGTGAATACTATGCATGACAAAGGAAGTATCCTCATATCAAAATTGTCGCACAACCCTTCATCATCAACGGTGAGTTGTTGAAGCCATATTTAGAGCATGACAAATTCCTGACTATTGTCGATTCAATTCAAGTGGTATTTGATGACAAAGACTCAGCAATTGTAGTGGAGCCAGACAATGCAGCCTCCAAAAATATTTTTGAATGATTTTCTCCTTTTCTTCTTTTCTTCTTTTTCTTCTTTTCATTTCTATTTTCCAATTCTTTCATTCTCTTGTGTTGCACTTGTCATTTGTGTTATACTTAGGATATGCTTCATCCTAAGTATAAGGGGTGAGTGTCCTCAAGTTATTCATTCTTCGTTCTCTGACTTATCTCTCAATTATTGATACTCTGCCTATACTCAGGGATATTTTGCCCTAAGTATAGGTCGATAAGCCGAGTCCATTGATTTCGTACATTCTGCTCCTCAATCATCCCTATTTTGTATACAATCTATTGTACCTAGTAATAATCAATCTTAAGTATAGGGGGGATGATCGACCTCTCATTCTTATTTAGTCATTGTAGTATAGGCTTTCCTATACTTAACGTGAGTTATGTCTTCCTTTTTCTCTCTGATCTATGAGGACATAGTTCAAGCTAAGTATAGGGGGTCGTATATACGTTGTATATACTTTAACCATAACTCGTACTTTCATATTTTCAATAAATATCGCCAAAATATTATATGCATTAGAGTACATAGATAAATCAACTGTAAAGAACATACCGATA
Source organism: Ottelia alismoides (assembly GCA_037367405.1). NCBI lineage: Eukaryota > Viridiplantae > Streptophyta > Magnoliopsida > Alismatales > Hydrocharitaceae > Ottelia > Ottelia alismoides. The sequence continues at coordinate 247,566 of JAZKJV010009974.1, forward strand.
TAAACTTGTAGAAATATTTCAAAATTCTTTGTATATAATTATTAATAAATCAATTTAAAAATGTGTTGCAAAATGAGTTGAAAATAGTTAGAAAATATCTGTAAAATATTTAGAAAATAATTTGGAAAACTTTGGCAAAATATTTACAAACCTTTGAAAAAAACTTTTTGTTTGTAAAAATATTTTTCAATTGTTCGAATGAAATCTTCTGAAAATTCAGTTTGCAAATGATTTGGAAAATAGTTATAAAAATATTTTGAAAAATCTATACATATATTGTTTGGAATCTTTGCAACATGATTGTCAAATTTTGTAAATGTTTGCAAAATTATTTGTAAAAATTATTTTCAAAATAAAGTTTTCAAATTGATTGAAAAATATTTTTAAACTATTTTGTAAACCTTATACATAATTGTAGTAAATAAAATTCTTTACAAGTCTTGTATATAAAACCTATAAATAACAACTAACTTGGAATATACAAATTCCCAGTGCAAATCATTCAACTAATTCTTATAAATATTGATGCACTCCCATGTAAATATTGTTCATACTTCTTTTATTAACCTTTATTCCAAAATCCCTAAAAATTTTAAAATTCAAACCCCATAAAAATTTGCAAAATATTTTCAAAATTGCATAAAAATTGCAAAACTTTTTCAAAAATCCCTAAAAAGATCAAAATCAGAAAATTGCTTCACAAAAATATTCTTATTGAATTGTACATAGCATGTGCATTTTTCAGAATGATCAAGACAAATTGAATAAGTCTAAATAAAATCTAAAGATAGAGCTTGGTCTAGACCTTAATTGACCTAATTTCAGAGGAACCCATTAAGGATTGGAATTGAGACACTTCAGGTCACCTTGACTTAATTATTTAGGTTCCATAAGACTATGTTCATGAGCCAATACAATGTGTCTAACTAGATTCAATCATATCAACCGAATGACTCTTGAGATAATGGCTTGACTAGAAACCTTACACTCAGCACTTAGCTCAATCCCATATGGATTATTGAAAGATCTTGGAGTCTAAGCCTAGACGATACTAGGTTCCTTCGTCAAGGGTAGCTTAGGAACCATTCTTGGGGACTACCAAAACAGGTATTTAAACCCACTTCTTCATGTAGAAACGACATCTAATGATTGGAGACTAGATTGAAATAATGCTTCAGATAAGGAATGGTCTGATAGCACAACATTTTCCAAGACCACAAAACAGGGGCAGACCAAAAGATTCTATATATGTTGGGGCAAACCAAGAATGCAGAGCAATGCAATACAAAGAAAAATATCCAAAAGAAGCCTACACCAAAAAATCCACAAAATTTGAGATTCCAAAAAAAACCCTGCTTCAGGGTGAAGACTTGGTTACACTAGCCGGGCTTCACAAGGGAATGCAACTACACTGGTCCATTCCCACTTCTTTTCTCGTTCTTCTATCTTCTCCCCTTTTCGGTTGTGAACTAGCACGCACCTGACCTTAGAAGTAAATATCTGTCTCCCTGAGGATGAGTTTCCAAAGGAGGAGACTCCTTGATAGTTTAATGATTTTTCTGTGAAGATCTAGCAAATTCATACCAATGGTACTTGTCATTTCAAGGTTACGAGAGTATGTTACTGAAAGGAAGGTTCTGATATACTGTAAATTGAACTTGATAATAGGATTATGGAGCCTAAGGGTTGTTGCATCACACTTCCTAACCTTAATGCGATTCTGAAAAAATCAAGAATCCAAATGTCATAACTGAGCTCCAAACTCTGATTTTATAAATAAAAATTTAAAGGTCAAAAATTATTCCAAGTTCTTTCTTTTTATGTTCTTTGTTTTCTTTTTTCTGCACTTATAGCCATAAGTGTTTACTAGGGACTAGAAAAGGCAAGTATATGGGGTGATGAATCTCCATTTCACAACATTATTCTTTCATTTTGATATTAAATCCCCAGCTAAATGCACGTATACAGCATTAATTTGTAATAAATAATAGTCATTAATTGATACATATATATTGTATAAAATATTGTATTTAATTCCAAAATAAAAGAATAAAGGAAAGAAAAGAAAAAGACTGAAGTGTTAAAGATATCGAGTGGTCCTAAACCCCGGGATCCAGTCATCATGATGACTTGGACGACAAGGAATAAAGTAGGGGGGACATGGTAGACCAATTGTACAGAAAATACTGAAAAAAAACCTAATTTTTTCATCAATAATATGCTTTTGGGGCCTTTTTATTTTCTTATTTTTATACCTCAGATTAATCAACCTCAACATGAATATTGTATATAAAAATACAACTAAAATACAAATTTTAATTCATTCATAAATAATGTATAGTGTGCTGGGGACCCACAGAATAAAAGCCGCAAAAAAACTTTGCAAACCTTTATCTTCTCCATACTGACTCAAAATTGATCAAATTCATCTTTATTGTTCATAAAATTAAATTATCTATTTAACGAAGGTAGTTTCATTTAATTTGAAGTTAAGATGCAAATGTTGGCTTTCGTGCCCTCATTGTGCAATATGCATGTATATAAATTCAACATATTTATTCTTTATTTTCACTTTTGTATATTTTCATACACTTGTAAATATTACACAAAATGCATTTCAATAATAAAAACAAAATAAAAATCATTTAAAATTCATTAAAATAAATATGGTACTTTAATATATATAAGTACAATGTACCTATAATATACTTACATAACATATACACTTAATTAGTTAAGAAAATCAATAAAATCAGAAAAGCATAATGAAAATATGTAAAAGTGTAATTAAATAAGTTAAAAATATATAAGTTAAGTAATTAATAAAATAAATATAAAATATAAATAAAATATACTAAATACCGGTATATATACTTATATATGTACATATTAGAACCTAGTGAATTAACATGTAAAAATAAATAAAAATCATAATAAAATACTACATAAAATAAGAAATAATTTTTATATTTTAAACTAAAATTAATAAAATCATATATTATCTTATATTAAATTAATAAGGGATTTAGTGTCATGATTTTCCTGATTAGTCCATGTGGACCAATTAGAGGGTTTCCTTTGTTGGCCCCAGGTCGACTCTTTAACCCAAGCCACCTACCCTGTCAGAATGATGGAACCTCCATCTTCTTCCTTTTTTGTAGGCGTTAAATCACCCCTTTGATCTACTTTTTCACAAAATCTCATCTCTGATATACCCTAATACTCACCTAAACCTTCTACCCCTTATGCATAACCCTAACCGATCACAATCGATTGGTCAATAACCCACCTCCACCATGTTTATAAATAACTCCTCCAGACCCCCTTTCCGATTTTTACCCCTTTTAGCCACTAGAACCCTTAGATCATTACACCCCTAGGTAGAGGTTGCTGACAGCTTCCTCCCTAGGCAATTTGCAGCATGCATGAGGTGGTGGAGGTGGTGATCCCCCTCGTCGAAGCTCCTCCGATGAAGTACCTCAACTCCCTATTTCCAAGAAGGTATGAGTTGCTAGACTTTGGTCTTTTTATTGGTTTACATTCTAGTATCTTAGATTTATCCTTAATTTAGTTAATCATCTTTATTTTAGTTTGATTTTTTAAGATTTTTAATCATTGGAGCACTAGCTCCAGCACCAAATTCATCATATACCCACTGTTTCACGCCACCATTTTCACCTCCTCTTATAGACCTTACGTTTCTCCATTGATTCCCCTTATTTTCCACTCGATCCTGCACGGATTGAGTTGGACCCAGATCTCCCTCCTTTACCGTCACCGAAGCTCCATCACCTCGTCGTTCCCTTATGCTTTCGGCTTCAAGAGAGGGTCAATTATGACCCTCTCATTGTCCTCTCTCTTTTTGTGCAGGAGTCATGCCCAAATGAGCCACATGGAGTGAAGATCATAGCTTAGTCAGGAGCTCCAGGTGCTTTCATCTCCAGGATCTCTCCAATGGACCTCGAACCCCATTATACCTCATGCAAATGTGTGCAAACTCCATGAAGCAAGAGCGCTTGTCGGTGTCGCGTTTGGTGGTCGGAAGGTGAAATCTCGATCGATCAAAGCTCACCCAAGTTAGGTTTAGGGGGTGTTCTTCCAAACACCCCGAGAACATTCGGTCAAGGTGGCCCAAATCTAATTTGTATCGTTCTCTCATTAGGCAAAACAAAGCCCCCTTCTGTCATCAGAACAAGACACATGGAATGCCAAGAGTCGCCCGATAGCACGCCTTAGTGGGTAATTAAATTAGTAACCCTTGTGTATTTTTGTATTTTCTTATAAGTCTAGTAAATATTGATTTAAGTTTAAAAGGTATTGTAAAAACTATAAGCCGACCCTCGAAATTATTATATATTTCTTTTCAGTCCATGATAGCTCCTCACGTGGCGGTCCACGTGAGGTGGGCAAATTGCAAGGATACCCTTCTAGATTCTTATATTTGTATTTAGTCATGGAAATTAGTAAATAAGTGTTATCTTTTGGGTATTTTTGCACAGGGCCCCTTATCCTTTATTTTTATTACATAACAATCCAAGCTAGGCATGTAATTATTTGTGTATATTTTTATTTCTTTAATCTCATTTGCTTGTAAAATTTTAGAAAATTACAGTAATTGCGTCATGATATTCTTGTTCACATCATTTTTTATTTTTAGCATTTACTTGCATTTTTATTTACTAAAAATCATTTAGGAGTTTTTTATTCCGTATTTAAATATAAAAATACAAAAAATATAAAACATGTCTTAAGAATTCCAAAAATTATATGTTATATATTATTACATAAACTCCAGATCAAAAATCACAAAAAACACAACAAAGCCTTAAAATTTGAAAAACCCCTCCTAAGCTTGTTAAAATATGCAAAAATCCAAAAAATAGTTTTGTGGTGTATATTTTTCTTTATATTATATAACATATATTAAAAATTATTTTAGTAATTTTTAAACTTATTATCTATTTTTAAAATCTAAAACAAGCTACCCTATTATAAGTAAATTTTTGACATTTTAAATCAATAAAAATACTTAAAAATTAGCAAAAAATTACAAGAAAATGCAAAAAATAGGGAAAAGTAAAAGAACACCAAAAAATATCTTATAAATTGTGAGTATATATAAACATATTTATAAATATAGTTTATATTTATAAATATAAAATCCTATATACACTATATACTTATTATATTACTTATATACTTATTAATATTATTAGAATTATTGTAAATACCTATAAATATATTTAAAACCTTTGAAAACATAAAAAAGAACTATACTTGTATATATTTCCAAAGTTTTTACATGCTTAGTATATATATTATAGTATTTATAATATACATATTACTATATGTATGTACGCATATATATTGTATCTTTAGAAATAAAAATAAACTAAAAATCAGAAGAAAAAATATATTAAAGGAAAATAAATTTTAAAAATTTAAAACCAATATATATATAACATTAAGAATCCATAAAATTTAAATATAATTAAAAACTCACAAACAATAAAAAGCTAAAAAGTACAAAAACAGTTGTTGTTTATTTTCATTAATAGGCAATAAATATCATATTCACCTTACTCTACACTTATATAATATACAAATATTTTGTAGAGTTGAAATAAAAATTAACTTTGACTCACACATTTGCATTGATTATTCGTACATTGTGGATTGATTGTTGATTTGACTGATTGATGATGTTTCGAGTATCGTGAGAGCGCCCGATACAGTGAATGGTAGACCCAACTTGTCAGGCACCGTAGGCCCTCCAAGACCGAGCATTAGGAACCCCTTGTTGATCTCTCTCTGAATAAGACTATCTCCAAGTATGTGCTTGTGGTGGAGATTGATGTAATTGTGGCTAGCTCTGGATAAATTTGTCACCACGTGATTGGTGGTACGACCGAATGGCATTGGACTGACCATGTTGTTGTTTGTCAGAATGGGTCAGCTGTTGTTCATTGGTCCATATGTCATTCACCCCCTGAATTTGGGTTACAGGTGAGAACAATGGTTATACAAAGTATTGTGGCTTAGGGTGATACTTTCTCTACTACTGCAACTGGGTGACGGTGGTTCCTGATCTGGGGCCTACAAGTAGTGCACGTGCTGGACGGATGACGATTGCCTTAGACTTTGCAAAGTCGAGGATGATGAACTCACAGACTGGCAGGTGTTGATAGTGCTCACCAAGAGTTCCATATGCTTAGGATCCGGACCAATTTGTCCAGGTTCTTTGTTCTTTATTCGATCATAGCTAGCTTCTCGAGGTCTTGTGATTGCTTCTCTATAATGTCCACTTTAGACAGGTGTCTCCCAATGATACTCAAGTTGGAGCTCTCATCCATGTCCTCATCATGAGATGTCGCCATATTGACAGGTTTGTGGTGGATCTAGGGCTGCTTTTGATGTGCACGGGATGAAGACACAATAGCATCTCCTCCGACCATTTCTTCAAAAATCTGCCAGATAATGTCTTCATCCTTGTTAAAATGAGAGCCACCACATATGGCATCAATCAGTCTATGGCTTTCTTGATTCAGTCTCCCAAAGAAGTGTTGGACCAGGCTGGTCTTCAGGATGTCATGGTGGGGGCACTTCTCTTGTAAATCTTTGAACCTCTCTCTCAGGCTTCATGAATGGAATTGTGTGGTCCTTGGGAGAAGTTCGAGATGCAAGCATGCATCTAGTTTAAACGATCGAGAGAGATACTTGTGGAGGAATAATGACTTAGCTCCTCCCAGATTGTCACTACCTTCCCCCTATGATTGATCCAATATAGAGCCTTATCCTAAACGTTAAAGGGAAAGGCGGTCATCTTGCCTATGACTAACAGAATGTTAGGGTAGTGAGTAGTGCCATGGATATGGCCAAACTGCTGGAGATGGAATGGTTACTCATTAGTATTCCCAGGGAATGAGGAAAGAAGAGACAAGAGTTGCGGCTTCCGCTAGAAATGTCTGTGGATAAGTGGGATATGGATCCAATCTGACATCTGTCCAGTACCAGGATTGTAAGTTTCTTTCAGTGTGGGCTTGGGTAAGGGTAGGTATTGAGTCAACGCTCAATAAGACAGGCTTAGGCTCAGCTCGATAAGTTCTCGTGAACCTGGCTTGTTAAGCTATTGAGTCAAGCTATAGCCAGAATTTTGGGCTCGATAGCTTATCCAGTCGAGCTCGAGTTGAGCCCTGATCAGCTCGATAACTCGATAAGGAATATTTATATAATATTTATATTTATATTTATAAATAATTCACATAATAGGAGTTTTATGTTCAATAATCGATACATATATCTATAGTTGTAGTTTTGTACGTATGTAATAATTAAATATCTATATTATACCCAATCAAACTATAGACCAATATAAATTTTGTTTTAAGGGCACCTTAAAAGTATATATGTCTGTATATGTGAATGTGAATTCCAATGTGGCAATATTATATATATATATATATTCTAGACCTAATTATTATCTCATGTTATTATACGTCTTTAAATAGGAACATATTTGATAATAAATATTATCCACTAATAAGACAACCAATATTATATTTTTCTAAAGAACATATAGTTACAGCTATATTTATATTTTTCTAGGGTATAATTAACAAATTAGTATTTTTCTATTAACAAATAGAATATTTCAATCGATAATATAATTTAGCTTTTGAAATGTAACTCAGATAATATGCTACTAGTATGGAAGACAGACCCTCAAAGAAGAGGTCACGGGTTCAAGCTTAGGCACCACACTTTTAGACCAAAAATCCCATTTTCCTTAACGAGCCAGACTTGGCTTGAGACTAGACTAACCTCAATAATGGGGTTGGCTCAAGCCTTATCGAGCCCAACTGACTCGATAAGAGGCTCGCGCTCACTGAGCCCGAGCCTGCTTGGTTAGGCTCGAGTGAGCCCGAGCCTCAGAGAGGATCTGGCTCAGCTCATTGGGCTCGATAGCTAGCCTTGGGCTTGAGAGCCTCTCTTTTTTCCTAATCTTCCCCTCCATCGGGTCCATCTGTTTGTGCTTCTTATCCTCCTCTATTCTCTTAGTTTCTCCTCAGTTCCTGTAACATCTCCTGGAAGGCGGCCTGAGCTTCGCCATATGCAGTCAATTGTATCTAAAGTGCATGTAAAGGTGAGCATCTAAGCATTGACTTCATTATGCTCGACTTGGTGTGCCTTCTCTTTTGGAGCCATCTCTGAATCAAACTCAAAGGAAATGGAATCACGATTGAACTGCGGACTTGTATGATGAAAGGAATCTCGATCAGGCTTGAATTATGCACCAAATGTGGAGAAATGTTCATATGGTCAATTTCGAACATTATTGGATCAGAAAATGTGTATGGAGACAAGTCCATCTCCATCCATAAAGGAGGAAAGTCAGGACAAGAGTGATCCCGATTTATTGGATATAAAGAAGATGGGAAGTCCTAAGAGTGGCTTGCAAAGTCCAAACTAGTCTTTCTGGAATCGCTCTGAATTATTAGACATGTCGAAGTTGTGGAATCGATGTGGTCGTCTACGGAGTCTAGAGTAAGCCATTAAAGACCCATCATCTTGAGAGATAATAGGGGTAGGGATGAAGGATAATGAGCACAGAGATATATATAAGAAATAAAATGGAGAGAAAATGAGAAAAGGCTCAAATGAGCAGAGTAAAAGGAATATTACAAGAAGTAAAAAAAGAAAAGGTACAAGGACGCAGGACTGTGATCTTTGACCTTAATCTAGATCCAAGCAAGACACCAAAGCAATTAAATTCACCAACACAACACAAGTGAAGCCGTAAGAATTCAACTGTTATCTTGGAAGTTTTTATTGTTTGTTATTCAGGTAATCTTATAGCAAGTCCTTATCGGTTAACCCTATAGGAGAGTGAGTACTACCAGACAAGTATCATGTATTTTCCACTTCCTTTGTAACCTATAGCATGTACCTTTTTATGAATCATTGTTATTGTGTATGGATCCATTACTCAGCCAAATAAGAGAGGAGGAAGCTTATAGGTGAAACTGATACTTCCCCTTGTGGGGTACTCAGATGTGGCACGATGAGATAAGGACCTACCGTCACAGTTCTCCTATGCTTAGTACATCAGACTAAGTCTTCAAGTAGACTCAACTCTACTTGCCCACGCACTAATAGAAGTTTTAATACTTCATGAATCTAGTCAATAGACAAGGCAACCAGGCTGGAATTTTGGCTCTATATCTTAGGGGTATGCCTTACTCTGTCTGAAAAGTACCTGAAAATAATGTGGGCTTTAGGAATCCAATACAATGAAGTCCATTACATATATTAATTAGGGTCAAAGTTTATTTAGTAGTCCTCTTGTTTTAATTTTTGGATTACCACATTTTTGTATTTTTCAAAAAAAATTGCCTAATGAATTTTCTGATTTTCGATTTATTTAAGTCCAAGAAAACATGGGAGAAGTTGGATAAGATTATGCACGATAAAACTATTAATGCATGCACGGGATAGAAGACATACCTTACTCCAACACTCTACATGCAAAATGATCCATGCATAAAATTAAAACTAATATAATATGTTCATTCAATGAGGAAATCGCCTTAGGTATGTGAATTTCTATTAGCATAAAGCACTAGTTATTTTTTACTAGATCCAAGTGCAATAATATATAGAAACATGCAGATATCAGGACTTTGGACCAAAGTATTGAGCAAGCAAATCTTAAGTATACAAAGGTTCATTCACACAAGACGTACATATAAAAAAAGGTAGAAAATACAAATCGCAGAAAACAAATAAAAACAAGGGGAAAATAGGGAGAAAGAAAGATATAATGTGAAAAAACACATAAAACAGTGCATGCCCCCAAGTAAATAATCACTTGGTGAAATAGGCATGTAATGTTCAAGTGTCCTTGTCCTGAATTAGTACAAATTTATTTATATCTCTCTCTCGATCCACATGCCCCCATAACAAATCCAAACAAGGAGATGTATCAGACAAGCTATATAGATTTAAATAAAAAGAGTCAGAAGCATATAGAGAAATAATGTACAAAGCAAACTAAAGAAACAATCTATACTCTCTTGCTCCCTGGCAACTATCGGTGCGGAGGAGTCCCAAGAACAATCTGATCCCATCAGCTACGAAGTAAACTTTAGAGTTGGGGAGAATCAAAGATCAAGGAGGCATGGAGGTTGTTTCTTGCTACGATGACATGGAGTCATAGATAGAGTCAATTCAAGCTCTAAGTACCTATCAGAAGCTCCAACCTGCACCAAAATGTTAAGGGCTCAAAGCGACTCGCCTCAACCTATTTTAAAGTTGATTCACATAGAAAATGAAGGAGATGGTGCGCCTCCGACGAACATCGGAGAAGAAAAGACGATTCGTTGATCTAAGGAGGATCATGTGGATCTATGCGTAGGGGGTTGATGGAGAAATGATGAGAAACGAAATAGGGTGCTTAGGGGTTTTGGAAATAGGGTAGATTACGGTGAAATAAAGGGTCGGAGCTGAAGTTCTGACGAATTGCAATTTAGCTTTTTTACATTAAATGATCGGAACTTAAGCTTAACTAAGCCTACGTCTACGCTAAGGAATTAAAATGCAACCTAAAACACTAATTAAACTAGGCCTTGACATGGTTTGCACGAAAGTAAGGAATCTTTGTCAGAGAAACTCCGGCAATTGGTTGGATCTCAGTGTTCCTCTGTCTTATCCATGCTGAAAAGTTTGGAAATCACTTGTTGTCACCAAGGATTTGATCACATGAGTTTCCTTTGGGGTTACAACGGAAGAAGATGGATCAAAAAGCAAAGGGAAGGCTAGAGGTTCTTATTTATGTATAGGCGAAGTGGATTCAAAAATCATGAATGTGCGGATGAAAGGATATATGTGCAACAAGGAGAAGGGTGTGGAATGATGGAGGAAGGTGGATTGTAGAGTATTCCTGAAGGGAGCGATGTGCATCAAGTAGTGGATCAAGTTCAAGAAATTAGGTAAGAAGGGCTTCTTCTGACTTCTGCCAGGTCAGAAGTTGGCAAGATAATTGACCAGGGGTCAACTTTCCTTACGCTCTCATTGGTCCACGTAGGACCGAATGAGCCAAAACAGAAATTAAATGCCTTATTAATTAAATACTAAATATTAAATAACTTTATTACTTAAAACTCAAAACATGAAAATATTTCTTATTTTTAAACTATTTCATGGGTATTTTTATTCATTTTTAAAGCCTTATTTATAGGATATTAATGTTTTCAAGTATAATTATATGTATATTTACCTGCATTTTGGATATTTTATTTTGTATTTTTAATTTTGATTGTCCTATGTACATATTTTATATATTTATAATTTAATTAAATACATATTTACATATTTTTATTTTATTTTAATGATTTTATTTTCATACTTAAATAATTGTATATATTGTAGGTATAGTATACATACCTAAATATATATATATATTAATGTATTATTTATTTCATATGTATTTTTAATGATTTTTATTTTGTATTTGTATTTTTAAATATCTTTTGAATAATATTCACAATTATTTAAAAATATAAGAAGAGTAAAGATAGGAAATGTGAATAAAATATATAAATACATAGTACAATGGGACTCCAGAAAATCGACTTTTGTATCTGAACTTCATTTTTAATGAAACTACATTCATTAGATAGATAATTTGATTTTAAATACAATGGAGGTGAGGTTGGTGAATTTTGATTCTGTATGGGGAAGATATTGGTATGCAAAGTTCGATTTTCGACCTTTTCATCTATGTGTCCCAATTATACAGTGCATTATTTTTATGTGAAATTATTTATATATTTTTTATATGTATTATATGTGCAAGTTTTATGTAGATCGCTTTGTTATTTGAGGTGTATAAATGGTATAAAAATGGTTATTTTGAATAGTAAAATTTAGAGTTTCTATATATAATATAGACCCTTATCTCACCCTACTTTATTCCTTGTCAATCAAGTCAATATTAACTTGGTCTCGGTGTTTAGCGTCACGCAGTATCTTCGATACTTCATTTATCTTTCTTTTCTTTTCTTTATTCTTTCATTTTGGATTTAAATACATGTATTTATACAAATAATTTCAAACCAATTATAGATGAATAATGACTGTTAATTTGTACAAGTTAGTTGTATCTACATGTGTTTTGATATGGATTTAAAGTCAAAATGGAAGAATAAAGGTGGATGAATGGCTATTCATCACTACCCCCTATAAAGATGTAAAAGGAACTACTACCCAAATCATGCAACATTTGTTATTACTAGGAACACGTGATGTATATCACAATGAGGATATTGTGAAAATAAATGGAGGAGGTTGTAGCACCTCAAATATAGTGTCACAACTAATATTCACAAAGTGTTAGAGTGATGAGGGCTATTACTAGACAACTTCAGATTATGCATTTTGGGTGGGTATCAATGGGTCCATTAAGCTCAAACTCAGCAAAGTCAATAGAGTTGATAACAGTCTAATTCTAAGCTCGGAAAGTTACAAATGGTGTTAGAGTAGAATTTTCTAATAGCAGGAAAGGGTTACCCGAGAGGTTTAGCGATCCCTACAAAGAGATAGAAGGAAAATGTTACCCAAAGTGTGCAACCACCTTTATTAGTAGGAATAAGCAATGTACCATATTAGACATTGCGAGTATAAGGAAAAAGAGGTATAGCCCCCAAAACATAGTCATGCTTCTAATATTCTCAAAACATGAAGTGTGTTATAAATAGTGTACCTACTACTTAACAACTTGGACTTAAGCATTTTGGTGTTATGCCCGATAACAGCTCAGGTGTAAGATCGAGATGTTAGAGAAATAGTTTGTACTCCAACATGTAAAATCCTAATCAGAGGTATTAGTCGAAATTTTTCACCAAGTTCTTTAATCTCTTATATAGATCATCATCATCATCAGTTTCATGCATAGATATAAAGTCATGTGTGCACACATGCATGCATATACACTTGCACACTCATGTGCTCATGCACACGTGTGGACGTTCATATATATACTCATATAAAAAATGCATGCAAGAGCACATGTAATTGCGAGTACCCTATCTATATAGACAATTTAATATTAAATATAAATTCAATCGATTAATATCATGTCGCATAGGAACCATTTTCTTTCAAACATTGTTTAGATTATGATTTTGACATTGGTAACATAGTGGGTGCACAAACTTGTTTTGCGGTAGAACGCATACTTTTTGGTGCAATCGCTTCACCCACGATTTTTAGCTTGATGTACGAATCCAATTTGGAGAAGATCTTTTGAAGATTATATAGCCAGTCAAGAGGATTAAGCGCACCATATGAATCACAAACCTCTAATCGCCCCAATCATAAAGAAGTCTAATTTCATGATATTTAAACAATCAAAGTTGAGGTCCCTTGACGAAGGGCATAGGGACAAACGTTAGAGGAGAGAAATTCAATGTAGTGTTAACTTTGATATCAATATTACTTGATTTTGTCTAGTTGGGCACAATATGGATGTAACTCCAATATTTCCACACATATAAATGAAAAATAATATGATAGCCTCATCCATAGGTGGTTTGATTTGAGCAGGGATGCAATACCCTGCACCCGTCAGTACTCTGTCTCCACCTCCTCTGCCCCCACGTCCTCCCCACCCGATCGTACGGCTTCCTGTCGCCACGCCGCCCTCCAACTCCACTCCCACCCATCCGATCCCCATCCAACGTTTCACTCGCCCACGTAAATACCACAACAAAAGCCAGCCCTCCCCTCCCGTCTCCCCAACGGACGCCACCAGTGCGAGTTACGGGGTACACCTCACGCGCGCGCCACCGTCCCTTTCCACTTACACCCGACGCCTCCCCTCGATCCTGACATGATCCTTAACGGCTTCAGGGAGACTTACTACCGCCAGTTCCCCCTCGTCCGTCGAAGGATCAAGCGGCGTATGATGTCTGGCGTAAGTCTCCGCGGAGCAGAGCAGTGCGACCCTCTTCTTCCCAATAGCAAAAAGAGGGGTACCAACATCACGAAACAACTCGAGAACGTCGAGGTAGAGCAAGAGAATCCCATCCATACTAAGTCCTGCGTGGACTGCAGAGCAACGAAGACGCCTCTCTGGAGGAGCGGCCCGGCCGGTCCTAAGGTTAGCCCCCTTTCTTGTTGAGCTTCACGTACCAATCTGCTCAGTGGGAATTTAATTGTTTTCTCAACGAGGTTTCAGACACTGTGCAACGCGTGTGGGATAAGGTTGAGGAAGATGAGGAGGAAGAAGACCGCGGCGGTGGAGGAGGTGATGCTAGTGAAGAGGAGGAAGCAGGAGGGTCTGTGGGTTCTGCTGCAGCAGAGCAGGAAGTACGCGCGCGAGTGCGGGGAGGAGGAGGCGGAGGCGGCTGCCCTGCTTATGGCTCTGTCCACTGGTCTCTTTGTGCATTCTTAATCTGGTGGCGTCTTTCTTACTAACCCATTATAGAAAAAGAGAGGGCATATGATGTTTAAAGTAGTTAGGGCTTAGGGGTTATACGCTGCGTACAGTCTGTCTACCTGTGGTTCATAGAATGGGTGTTGTGGGGTTTTAAGTTATAAGTTATAATACAGGAATATACATGGAATGCAGTTTGCCCTTCCTCTGTTTCATTATGTACTAAGTTCTACTTTTTGTGGCGTCTCGCTCGCTTCATGAATTTATCCATGAAAATGGCTAGCCTATGGTGATTTTCTCAATTGATAATTGACATAATCCTGAAATTGAAGTAGAAGTTCCTGTCTTCATCTTCAGATTTATTACAGGAGAAGAATTTTATTGATGAGCTTTATGTTTTAGAAAAGTAGATATATATATATATATATATATATATATATATATATAGTTTTTGCTGTACTTGGAATAATAATCTTAAAAATCCGATCAGAGTTTTGTCCTATCATGGAGACAACCTTCTACATCTATTAATCTATCCAAGTAAATCTTGAGATGAAAGAAGTAGATATAGTAAGCATTTGTTCTGTTAACTTATTTGATTGATTAGAGAGATTGTAAGGAAGAAATATGTAATGCGTACATAATAAATTAATAGCTATTCTAAATATGAAATGAGTACCTTATATCTGGGATTGATTATTCTATCATAAAAAAATTTCAGGAATAAACGTACCTTATGAAATGAGTCTCACTGTGTTATTTTTCAGGCAAAGTTGAACAGCTGATGTATGTATGACCATATGTGCAAGCATCAAAGCATGCTAATAGACGTACTTATGTAGAAGTGTAACGCATGTACCTCAGTGCGTATTTTACAGTTTTCACCATGCGTGCACACAGGTTTCTTTCATGCTGATGCCATTTCGGCGAACTCTCCAGTCTCTAATCATTTACAGTAATCACTGAATATCATTCAAACAGAGCAAATACATCTACTGTTTGTTCTCACAAATACAAAATCCAAAGTGCATCTAAATATGTACACTTTCTACGAAGCTGCTTTCCTCTTAGAGTAAATAGAAATTATATGAACCTAGGAATATTAACTAGAGTCCTTGAATATCTGACTAATTGAAGATGCCTACCGCAATTATCTTGTTTACAGTCTACAAAAAGAGATCTAGTTTCTAATTGGGCATAAAGCTTTATGATGCAACATTGATGGCAGGGCTTGCACTTGGGATTGATGCAGTAATCTTCCTCCCTCTGCTGCTGTTCACCTTAGTTGCCTCTGTATCTTTCATCTTACTATCTTGGTTGATTACTCTAGTTTATGTTGCTTCTCTCGTTTTTCTTTCTCCTGGCACTAATGTCTCCGACACCAGCTCCCTTCCGAGTCATAGTACCATCTTTTGTCACAGAGACTGCACGGGGAGTTGTTGATGGATTGAAAGTCAAGTGTGTTTTGGTATTGCGTGACATTGCCGGTCGTGTGGATCCATCACGGGGTGCATCTTTATGTCCATGGCTCCCCTGGGCAGGTTTTAGGGGTCTTGCAGTAGTCTGAGAGGAAAAGAATGCCTCAAAATTGTTAAGAGTAAAAATTTATCTGGAGACTGGTCTCATGTAACGAGACCAGAATGAACGAATAAGTAAGATGGTAACAGAAGATTCAGCACGTCCATTAGTTTGTCTTAAAACAAGCATCAAGATTTACTTTCAGTTGCATAGTGGTACAATGAAGTCATGGATCTGCGGTATCTGATTCTTATGATTTTTACCTAAAGAATTTCATGTCAATCCCGAGTTAAAGGTAACAGATGCAAACAAGATGTGGGGCATTCGCAAATCTGAGTCTTATATAATAACGTGGCTGCTGAAAACTGAAAAGCTTCAGCATGGGAATGGATTATTATTCAGCTCGTTGAATAATTTTAGCATGTTACTAGTTAGTGAATGCATGCATGGAAATATGAAACTATCCTTGATTGCTTCCTAAGCTACTGGGCCGTTCCATAAAGAATATACTTTCACTGAGATTCTGAAGCCTTTCTCAAACCTATGGGTTTGAAATGCGAGATTGGGCAGAATAATGCGAGACCTTCTAGATCCACTTTTCTATTAATTCAAGTGATCAGATAAGCAGCACATTATAAGCTTATAGCACCAAATAAAATCAGACGACGTATTTCAATAGCAAATTCTAACAAATTAGCAAATAATATTGGACTAGATCAAAGAAAGCGAAAGTAACGACCTTCTCCACAGGAGCCCTTGAAACAGCTTCACGATAAAAGGACGGCATGGGCATGGCTTTAAAATCCAGACTCTTCCTAAATTCTTTCATTTTAGCCATTACTTCCTGCATGATACAAGATTACAGAAAGATGATATAATGGCTAGACGATATCATTTTAGCCAAGTAGGTATTTTCCTCTTAAAAACCCCGCAAACCAGAAAAAAACAAGTGCCACAAGACCTTTTACATGGACATGGAATTAAGTGGATCTATTTGAGTAAAAGAAAGCCTAATGAATATCACATAATAGTCAAAAAGAGAGGTTTCGAATGACTCAAAATCAACTCATAATTAGGAAATTAAATAGTGAAAATCAACAAATCTAAGTTTGACCACATTAGTTAAAAAAATCATATCTACATCAGCAATCTCGAATAGTATATTCCAGTCAACACCACTCAGAGATTTATGCTCTTCTAAATTAAAGTTGTACTCGGTGGAAGCAACAACCAACTTCCCGGTGGTGTAGATTTCAGTCTAAGCTGGTAAGAAAGAAAATAACAGATGGTTTACAACAGACTTGTTCTCTTTCAAAAAAAAACATCGGACTTATTCGATGATAGGGCGAATCCAAACAAAAACGAGTGAATTGTGATGGGAGTTCAAAACCAAAACCCCTAAACACAAGAGGAAAGTTTCACATCTCTATTAGGAGAAGCATCTCTTTTCAATATAAATCTAAGGTAAAAGGACAGTTGATTAACAGTCAGTATTTGATACATTGATACATATAGGTTCGGAATTCTGTGGGAATAGGATCTATTTTGGCCAACTTGTTTCAAGATATGATACATTTTTGAAGTCAATGGAATATACTCGATCTTATGATCGAAGTAGAACCGAAAGTGGAGACAACAAATGTACTTGTATAAAAAGGAGAAGAATCTTCTTCTTGTTAGAGATTACGATAGATTACACTCTTATATTCTATTGTAACCCCATGGAAGTACACATGTATTGTCATTTTGAGCTCTATAGGGTTTAGTCCTGTATAAGGACTCCTAGACCTCTTGAATAAACAACTCATTACATTCTTTCATCTCTTTCCAAATGGTATCATAGCAACGGTCTTAGAACGGTGTTCTGACCTAATTCTCACCGCCATCGCCTGCCCTAGACCCCTCATGCGCCGCCCAAGGGGCTCCCTCACGCTTCTCACATGCTGCCAGGTGGGCCCCATCCCACCTCCTCGCATGCACCGCCAGCCGCTAGGAGACCCTATCCAGCGTCGCCAAACTGGGAACCTCCTCCTAGGCCAAGTCTTACCGCCGCCAACTCTCCTTGGAGCTTCCTCACTGATGCAGGCCCTCCACTAGGCCTTGGTGGCATCGCCAGCCCTACTGGATGGTTCCAGTAGGCCTACTAGGTCCCCAAACTAATCCTTGCATCTGACTTCTTACACCGCTGGCACAAAGGAGTCTCCACCAAGACATCTTTGCGTCGTCAGGCCCTCCACTAGGCCTCCAGCCATCACCTGCAGGTCCGTTTAGGCCCATCACAATGATGCCCCTTGCCCAGGAAGCTTGCATGGGCCTCCCTCAGTGCCGCTAGCCCCTCCTAAGCCCCACCTCGGTGCCACATGTGATCTCTAGGGGTGCCAATATCTGTCACCAACCCTTCTACGACTTCTAGTGAGCCTCCCGATACTCCACGGGATTCCTACGGGAATCCCCTGTCATCCAAAACATATGGTTGATTATGTCACCTTGATGCTCTCCTAAGTCAATACATACTTTCTAGGTCACTTTTTCTTGAATGTGCATTCACCATGAGGATCACTGAGACCAAGCCCGCGCACCCTACTTCTTCTTTAATGGTACAAGGCACTTTTATCAAGCTGAAGGGCTCTAAAAACTATGTTTTATGGTCTCTATCTTTCAAAATGTTCGTTGGTCGCCATCGCAAAATTTATGTTCTTACAAAGGTTCCGTCTACTGAAACGAATAAGGACAATGAAATGTGATTTGTTGACAATTGTCATGTTATCGCTTGGATGACCAACATTGTCGATCCAAACATTGTTGTCAATCTACTTTACAAGGATATTGCAAAGGCAATGTGGGAGAACCTTGAGCGCACATATTCTCAGAAGAGGACCAAGTCTTGTCTCTCTGACATATACCCAAGAATACGGTTTGCTACTCAGGGATAGCCGAGCCTTATCAAGTATTACATGCTTCTTACTAACCCATTTGATGAGATGCTTATTTTCCAGCATGCATGCTGTGATCAAGAGATGAGAGAGTGTGTCGAATAGCAGGTTTATATATTTCTTTCTGGGTTGCCTCTACGATACAAGCATGTGAAAGATCAATTTCTGATGGCTGATACTCTACACACCATTGAGAACATATTCGGACAACTACAGGAGCTAGAAGCTCCAGTTAAACACTCTACTATCCATGCATCTTACAGAGACGACATCCCATTATACCTCCTCGAGTTACAGAGCATGTTAGAATTATCAGGGAGGACGAGATCGTGACCTTGGACATGGGCGCGGTCATGAATCTGGACGTGGTCGCGAATCTGTATGTGGTCCTGACTTTGGACGTGGACGCAGTCATGAATCTGGACGTGGCCGCAAATCTGTATGTGGTCGTGATTTTGGATGTGGACGCGAACATGATTCTTCTACTGCTCGTTATCCATCATGTGTGCATTGTGGACGCTGGAATCACCTTTTTGACCGATGTTGGGCAACATTTGACATGTATCCTAATGCCACCGATGCCTATGAAGAAGTATCTTATGATGCGACTGAAGATACATCTGCCCAACAAACTGGCAAGGTACATACCCCCTTTACTGGTTTTGAATATGCTTGTCTGAAGCAACTGTTGCAAGACGCTGGCTCGTCTGCCAATGACAATATTGTTTCTGCTTCTATTGCCAACCTAGCTACTACTTCAAGTACAGTAGCACGTTTTAGCTCTACCTTCAAACCTGCATGGATTATTGACTCTGGATCTTCTACCCATCTGGTAGGAGAAGGAAGTATGCTCACATCTTCACAATCGTCTTCCTCTATAAAGACCGTTTGAGTTGCTAATGGGGACCATTCCATGATTACTATTGTCGGTACTGTCAATTTCTCTTCCAAGTTGCGATTGACCGTCGTTTATTGCGCTCATACCTTTCCTCTCAGTCTCTTATTTGTACAAACGATAACTGAACTTAACTGTCGTATTATTTTTGACGAGTCCTTCAGGACATCCGGATGAGGTAGATTTTTGGTGGGGGATATGAGAGAAACGATCTGTATTAATTCGGCATCCCTTCCGATTCTAATTTTGCTGGCGCAGTTTCAATCTCCAAAGATTCTCTTATGTGGCACCTTCGTCTGAGTCATCCTTCTGTCAAGTCCCTCACCATGATGTTCCCTGAACTCTCTACGTACTTTTTGAGTGTGAAGCGTGTCAGTTCAGGAAACATCATCGAGCATCCTTTCCTACACGGACTGAGCCTCGCCATCGTGTCCCTTTTTCTCTTGTCCATTGTGATATATGGGGACCTTGTCCGGTCCGGACTCTGAGTGGTCATAATATTTTGTTGTCTTTGTGTATGACTATAGTCGATCTTCTTGGGTCTTCTTGTTAAATGAACGTTCGCAAAATTAACAATATTGTCAAGAATTTTTTCACTATGTCAAAAATATCTTCTTCACTGCTATTCAATTTTTTTTGTTCTGATAATGCCTTGAAATTCACCCATAATGATTTGACATCTTTTTTACTTCCTAGTGCATCCATCAAACCGCATGCCCATATATCTCCCAGCAGAATGGGGTAGCAGATAGAAAACTAAAACATCTCATTGATATTGCTCGCTCTCTACTCACCCAGATGAAGGTTCGTAAGACCTACTGAGGAGATACAGTACTCATTGTTGTTCACCTTATAAATAGAGGTCCCTCTACATTCCTAAATGGTTCTACTCCCTTTGTCTTACTACAGCCAACTGAGTCACTCTTCCCTCTACCACTGCGGATTTTTAGTTGTACTACATTTGTTCACAATTTTCATATTGCTGACAAATTGTCTCCTCGTACGATTAAAAGTGTTTTTCTTGGTTATTCTCAAATACAAAGGCTACATATGATATGATCCGTCTGGGCATGACTATTACATATATGTCGATGTCACATTTTCGAACAAACTAGCTTCTTTACTTAGGTTGTTTCAGATATTCCATTAGATCTTCCTCCTCCACCTATTGTGTACAAAGAAAACATGTTTCTACACTAGCACATGTTCCACTACATGTTCCATTGTTGCGGAAAAATACACCATCCTCAAGTGCTCCCACCAATACTTCCCTAGA
This sequence comes from Ottelia alismoides, assembly GCA_037367405.1. Classification (NCBI taxonomy): domain Eukaryota; kingdom Viridiplantae; phylum Streptophyta; class Magnoliopsida; order Alismatales; family Hydrocharitaceae; genus Ottelia; species Ottelia alismoides. The sequence goes on from JAZKJV010009974.1 coordinate 268,622, forward strand.
TGATCCTCACGAGCTTCCAATCGCTCTATACAAAATTAAGAGGTAATGTACCCTTCATCCTATGCCGCATTTCACTTCTACTGCTAGCTTATCGTGTACTGACAAAAGATACCCATATGCTCTTATGATAATTTATGTTCCTGGAGACCATCATAGTGCCCTGTAGGCAATGAATGAAGAAATGGGTGCTCTCAATTCTAGAGGGATATGGGATCTTGTACAGTGTCCCCAGGGAACTAAACATGTGTCCTGTAGATGAATCTTCACTACGAAGCAGTCTCCAGATGGCTCCATTGACAGGTCGAAAGCAAAGCTTGTGGCGAAAGTATTTATACAGACGTATGGAGTTGACTACTTTGATATCTTTTCTCATGTTGCACGGATGGGATCCGTACAAACTATTCTTTTAGTATATGCGAACAAAGGATGACCTATTTTTCAACTGGATATCAAAAATGCTTTTCAACATGACGACCTTGAGGAGGAAGTTTACATGATGCAATCTCTAGGTTACGAAGTCAAGGAAGAGTATGTGTGCTGACTTCGCAAAGCAATATATGGTATGAAGCAGAGCCTAAAAGCATAGTTCGATAGACTGTCTCAGTTTTCATTAGAAAATGGCCAATTGGTACAGTTATACTTGTTGTGTATGTGGATGATATGGTTGTTATAGGTGATGATGATAAATTGGTGCTAGTGACCAAGGCCTTTCTTCAGGTCTTTGTCACCAAGGATCTAGGACAACTTCGCTATTTTCTGGGTATATAAGTATTAAGCACTTCGAAGGGACTCCATCTCTCACAGAGAAAGTACTACTTAAATATATTAACTGAGGCAGGGTTACTCAGTCGCTAACCCTCTAATATTCATGTAGAACCAAGAAAATACTCTACCTCAATTTGATCATGTCTTCAAAGAAACTACATCGATACAGAAGCCTTGCTGGCAAACTTCTGTGTCTTACTATTACTAGGCCAGACATATCTTATGATGTGTGTAGAGCTAGCCAATACATGGAGAAACCTTGTTAAAACCACTGGCAGGTTGTTCTTCAGATCCTTCACTACCTGAAGGAATCACCTGGATACGGACTCTTCTATGGGGAAACGACTACACTTATGTTACTGCATATGCTGATGTTGATTATGCAAGCTCACCCGAGGATCGTCGTTGTACTACGGGTTATGCTATGATGGTTGGAGGAAACCTTGTTAATTAGAGGTGCAAGAAGCAGACCGTAGTCTTCCGATCCAATGCAGAGATAGAATACAAGACGATGGCCGAAGCCACCTGCGAAATTACTTGGCTACTGATTTTTCTACAAGAACTCAGTGTTGTTCTCACCACTCCCATTCCTCTATACTATGACAATAAATATGTTGCTTATATCACTACACGAAAGAACAAACATATTGAGATTGACTGCCATTTTGTTCGTGATGTTGTACGTAGAGGTAAGATTACTACACCACACATCTCGACAAATCTTCAGCTTGTAGACATATTCAGAAAGGCCTTACCAAAGAAGCGCCTTCCTTGGATAGCTTCCAAGTTGGGCATGATGGAAGGATATGCTCCAACTTGAGAGATAGTTTTAGAGATTAGGATAGATTACGTTCCACGGGGGTACTTATGTATTTTATCCTTTTGAGCTCTCTAGAGTTTAGTCCTATATAAGGACCCCTAAACCTCTTGAATAAACAACTCATTGCATTCTTCCATCTCTTTCCACACTTCTCTAACTACTTTAAAGGATCTCTACAACCAATGTCTCTTGTGTTTTCAGTTTACCTGGCCAAAATGCGGGCCCGGCTGGCCCATAGATCGGAGCGAACGGGCCAAAGTTCTAAAATCGTTGTCCAAAGACCGCCATGGGCCGGCTCATGGGCCCATATTATTTTTTTTCAATTAATTATGTTAATGTTAGTAACTATAAATGATTTTATAACTACTATCTATATTTTATATAACTAATATAAGTATTTTACACGTTACTTGACGTGTAGACTATTAAATTTAATGTAATACTAGTATCACATGTGAAAAACTTGAAGTATTGCATGTTAATACATTTCATACCTAGCTTCTATATTTTGTTTCTGCGGGTCGGGTCGAGTCGGCCCATACCTCAATTATCCTAGTCCAAACCAGGCTCATGAGCCGACTAGGTAGGCAGGCCCTCAGCCCATTGAACAGGTCTAGTTTTCTGTTTATTCAAAAACATGCTAACTAAGATTTTTTGTCAATTAAAAACTCTTGAAGTGTTTTCCATCAAAGGTTATTCAAACATATTCGACACTTGCAAAGACTAGAATCAGGTTAATCTTCCGAAAACATGCAGGAGAAGCACGACCCATACCTCAATTATCCTAGCCCAAACCAGGCCCATGAGCCGACTGGGTAGGCAGGCCCTCAGCCCATTGAACAGGTCTAGTTTTCTATCTATTCAAAAAACATGCTAACTAAGATTTTTTGTCAATTTAAAACTCTTTAAGTGTTTTCCATCAAAGGTTATTCAAACAATTCGACACTTGCAAAGACTAGAATCAGGTTAATCTTCCGAAAACATGCAGGAGAAGCATTTTCTCCGCTTAACAAATTATGATGATTACTTGCCTTTATTCGCATTCCACCAGTATTACTACTTTTGGATTCAACACCAGCACAATTAGTCTTCAACTCCGGTTTTGCTGACGAGATTACACGAGTAAGCCTGCTATGATAGGATGAGAAATAAAGGAGCAATTGAGAAGGCAAGAACATCAACAAGCTAATCCGTACTACTTTACAAGTACCTGCTTGGGGTTGATGCCATAGGAGTCGTTGTCCTCCCAAAGGTGGATTGAGAAGTCATTCCACCCTTCTTTGTCTTAGAATCATTTTCACTATCAGACAACAGATATTTTAGTAATTAAATCACAGATATCAATAGGATATTGATATCAAATGATCAGGACCATGTACCTCTTGGAAAGTGAAGTCCTTTTAACTTTGGAATCTTTAGGATCCTACAAGTTCACACCAATAATTGGGCATGATAATTTTTTTGTAGTATAGCTGGATAAACACTGCATTGCAACTAACCTCATACAAACTAACATATATGATAATAGAAGAAAGGCATGATACAATTTTGGAAAATACCATAATTTAGCCAATCCACAATGACCGAAAATTCATACTGTTAGACATGAATGACTAGCATGTAATTTATCTATAGTATGCAATTATTGTGGATTTAGGCCATATCTGTTCGGGCAGATTGATTATTATAGCTAAAGTACATGTGCCAACTTCTTCATATTCTAACACTTGCAAAAAAAGGAGCCACTAACAAAATCAGTGTTAATAATCCTAGTAAGCTACCTGTTTGTGAAACTGCAAGAGGCCTTCTTACAATTATAGCAAGGGAACATGCTCACTTTTATTGCAAACATGCTAAATAATCATTATCAGTTTAGTGGAAGATGGCTCAATAATGACTAAACCATGCAGAAGCCTACAGCTGAGCGGCTAACAGTTATAGCAGGACTGTTGTCATTTTTCATAAACCTGCCTAATGATCCACTACCAAATCCTAACATGCCCGTCCCTGAAAGCCAACTACATGCTACACCATCATCAACGTCAGATTGTGTTAATTTGCATATGAATGTATATTATACCAGAAAAGTGGCAACAAATAACTGTAGTTTATAAGCCATAGTTGAGACAGCAAAAAAAAACAATTCAGAAAAAAATCGCCATGAGTTTTACATAGAAAACTCCTTCCAACATAAAAGGAGTAATAGGATAAGCTATATCAGGATAAATGGTCACATCACGATTACTTCATCCAATACATCTCGGACTATATTTGTCACTTATCCCACAAACCAACCAAACAGGAATGGGGGATAAACATCACTTATCCCTTATCCCACCTCATTTCTTGATTAGACGTGTGATAATGTTCCCTTGCCGGGATTAGGAGGGCTTCATCTAAAAATAAGACTTCCTAAGATAAAGTAGCCACATCACGATTATGTTACTATCTAAAGTATTTAGCCCCTTCGTATCCCATAAACTAACTGCATTAAGAATTAAAGATAAAATTTACTTGTCCATTATCCCTCATTTTTTTATCACTCATCTAAACAAGGCCTAATGGAAACGTCAATCAATATCCACCAAAATCAGGAAGCCTGATACCTGTCAATTATACCCACGTTATATGCATGCCAAGTAACAAGTTTTCAATTTCGTTCGAATATAAACTGGATACTTTGATACGAAGGCAATCCCATCACATGATCCATCTAAATTCTTCATAGTCGAGCAAATGCGCAATGAAATCAGATTATGTTTCAAGGAAAAATCTACAATTATAAAGTAAGAATTATTCGCAAAGGTTGTGTATAATTGAGGATAAGTAACATGGGCGTGCTTCTTTATTTGCCTTAACAGAATATGCAGTAATAGTAGATGAAATAGCATCTACAATGATTCAGTTCCACATTCTTTAATTACCTCAGACTTCATGAATCTGGAGATTGTAGGCGTAGCTGAAGACATGAACAGTGGTTGCTTCTCTGGCTTCTTTCGTCGAGGACCATTCACTTCTGGCCTTAAATGAGCTTTAACCAAATTATCTTGAGCTGAAGGCCTTTGAAGTCTCTTGGCATTCGATGGCTGAATTTTCGTTTCTGATTTCACACCTCTCTGTTCCATGTTAAAAATAATACAAACGTAAGCAACTGCTCCAGGAAAAGGTCACCAGGAACTACTGCACGAAAAGATCAAGCATTCTAACCTTAAAAGAAGACTTCGGTGTGGCTTTCACACGAGAGGGCTTATCCGTCTCAATATGAGGATCTTGCTTTAGCATGTCTACCTTTACAATGTGGACCTCATCTAACATGCTAGGGGTTTCATGTTCCACAGGTACTTGATTATCAACTGTTACTGAAGAGATATCACATCCAGGCATTGTCTGATCCGGTTCAGCAGATCCCATCCTCTGCAAGTGGGATTCTGAGGTTTCTTTGACATCGATGGATGGTTGCTCATCTAATGATCCAGTAGACAAATCAATTCCACCGTTACTGCTCTCATGTACAGTGTCTTCCTCTGCCACCAACAATTTATCATCGTGCCATGGAACACAAACCTGCCCGTTCTCCTGGTATTGTAACTCGTGGCATTTTGCATCGTTAAGACAGCGGCTTTCAGACGCATCCATGCCATTTTTAGGGTGCCCCAACTCCTTGCTCTCTACATCTTCAAGGCAAGAATTTGCATCCGTATCCGTGCAATCCACTTGATCCTCACCCTCACATTCAAGTGCACGACCTTCGCCACTGCTCTGGCTCGCAGAAGATGCCTGGCGGAAAAGCCCCCTCTTCTTGAAGTGGGCTTCGAAGTAAGCTTTCTTCTGAGTAACCGAACCCGGGGTGGAGAACTTCTCCACCTCCTCGAGATACCGGTTATGCGAGAACGACGACCTCCTTTCCCACGACAAGGCTTCGGATTCGAACTTCCCGAACGAAATAGACCCCGTCGGAAGACACTCACCCTGCCATCGATCTCAGCATCAAAAAAATACAAATAAAGCCAAAAAAATCAATCTTTTCTATTACTTACTAGGAATATGCTTCGTAACAATAAGAAATGACTTCAAATCGGAAAAAAAACGGCTTTTAATTGATTTAGAAACCGAACCTGAAATCCAATGGGATCCTCAACTTCCCCTGCCATGGCACCGACTATTCACACCCCCAGCTGCAACTAACACATCTAAAGCAGCACGAACAAAAGCCCTAACGAATCAACAAGATCTGGAGGCTGAAAACTGACGCCATACTTCCCGTGCTCCCAAACTTGTAGCAGCCGACGAATGGCGACTATTTCGAACCTTGGAGACACCACAACACGAATTCACGAGCTACGGCCGCGGCGATCCACCGATTCGAACAGCCCGGAGCTTGATATGGAGAGCGGGGCGTGATCTCCTCGATTCCGAGGCAGATGAGGGGTTAAGCGGGGGCACGAGATCGAGAGGATGGGGTCCACTCTCCAGATCCCACAAGATTGTCGGAATGCGTGTGATAGAACTGTGGAAGTGTGATAGCAGAGGGTGAAGTGTTTGGTGTTCTCTGTTGCGTCCCTTTATCCCGCCCCATCTAACGGCCACCGACAGCATCCCAACGCTGTTCGGCTCCGTTTGACGGGAAAGGTTGCCGGGCGTTTTGCCTTGTACTTGCTTCCACTTGACGTGCATCCAGTGTCTGTTTCCAATGTGCATACAGTTCCGAAAACGATCCCTCACCCAACCCCACCCCATCAGAAAGAGGATTAAAATGGATATGAACATATCTTTATCAATTAAAATGGATATGAACATATCTTTATCACATCAATTACATTTACATTTTATAAAGATTTGATATTAATGTTAATATAGATTTAATATTTATTTGTATTCGTTTTAAAGTAATAAATAAATTATCAATTTGAACGTCACTTCGATATTTACAAATATTTTAATTTATTCGGATTTTTTATCTTAAATTGCAAATTTAGTTACAAGTACTGTAGCAAAAAATTTTAAGATTTTTTAGTAACATTGATATAATGGTTAAGAAATAAATATATTTAGACCTCGTTCGTTGGGGGATTAATCCTTTATTGGGGGGATTATCCTCCAAAATCCACCCCTTCTCTCCCTTGTGAGGCTCACTCCTCCTCTCTTTTTATATATTAAATAAATTATTTCTCTTTCATGGATTTCATCAAAAAATAATATATTATACATCATATAATCTAAAATTATAAACTACACAACTTCTACTCATTTTTCTAAACTCCAATACAATCGCATTACAACAAACCCACTCAACCCTTAACCACCTATCCAAACACCAAAACACAAAAATGATTTATCCTCTCCAGCTGAGCTAACCCGGCAACAAAACGCACCCTGAGGGGTGTCCATTTAGGGAATAACCCCAAAAATAAGGGTATTATTCCTCTTCCCTCCCTACTATTTCCTCGTACAATTATTCCCCGCATGCGCATGTAACGGATTGGTTTTTTTAAAAAAAAATAAACTGATAATAAAAAAAGTGTAACAAATTCGGTTGATAATGTAGATATTATTATTATTTTATTAATAAGAAAGAGATAATAAATTAGGACTATTATCCATTAGTTATACTATAATTATCCCTTACCTAGTCAACACTATTATCCATTAATTAAATCCAAATTTATTATTGCCAATTATCTCTTTGATTGAACCTATAAATACATGAGACTCCTATCAATTCTCATCATCTTCCCTTACCTGAGAGAGCTCTAAAGAGAGAGAGAGGGAGAGAGAGAGGCTGCCAGTGAGATTTTTCGTCGCGTCGTTCTTTAGTCCGGCTACGACAACCTTCTTCTTTGGCTTCGAAGTTTGATCCGACGAATTGGAGGAGTAGCGACGTGGGATTGGTGGAATTTTGATCGACGAGTTTCATACATCAGCGAGGTATGTGTCGAACACATAGGATCGTTAAATGGTGTTTTGTGTTGATCTTTGATTTAGGAATTATGTCTTATAATTGTATCGAACGCATTGAAATGTTACGTAAGATTTTGCTTATTATCTTCAAAATTCAGATCAAACTTAGATAAACGTGCTCTGTTTCATTTGATTTAACATTGCTTCGTTTGATTTGACCTTGAAGTAATATAAAATCTGGAATATATATGTGTCTAAGTTACTCTAGTGCATACGAAATGCAATTTCTTTCCAGTAGTAGCCATGAATCTGGACGGCTGAGAGATTCATATGTGTTCAAATTTTTTTTAAACTAAATTCCTTGTGGAATTCCCACCGTAGAGGCCTTGACCTTTTTTTTTTGTTTCAACGGCACATCAGGAGACACCAACTAAAAAAGAAGTCCTAAATAATGCTTATCGTGGAAAAATGGTGTGCATGCTTTTCGAATTTTCTTATGGAACATGAAATTTCCCTAATGACGTATTTATACACATAGTATGTTTTGTTATGAAGACGTCCACTTCTATTTTCACGCCTATGGTTACAATACAAGTCTGAGAAAAGATGAGGATACGAGTATGTACACCTAATTCTCTGTCAACCTCAGATTACTTGTGTCCACCCAATGATTTAGCTCTTGATAAATACAGAATGCGGATAGGTACAGAACGCATAGGCACTTTAACCTTTTTGCTAATGTCAACACATTACATAAATCTAAAGACGGACTTTGGCTCGTGTAAGTTATAGAGTAGGATATACATTACATCACATAAATAGATATGTAGTAATGTTTTCGTATTCTACTGTACTTGTTTACTTCCAATAAAATAATCAAGTCTAAGGTTAAACAAATATTGATTGATCGTCCATTAACTGATGTTGACAATATCTCAATCGTTTCAAGAATAGTCTTGTCCTATGTCATTTGTAAATATGGCACATATATATCGTTGTAATTGCTTACGAGTACTTGAAACCGTCAACAACACATAAAGATAGTGATTGCTCAATTAATATTGTTAAGAAATTAAAGTTCATGTCTCAAGTCAAGCCACAGGGTCAGCGGGAGTGGGTGCCGAGGGTCAAGCAGGGTAGCGAGAAGCTCGGCAGTGACAAGGGAGCAGTGACCGCGCAGGCCTACCACGCTTCGCGCCTGCGGCGAAAGTCTAAAGGCGGTTTCCGAGGGTCTTAGACTTCCTCTTCTGTGTAGTCTTTCTTTTTTTAGTCTCGTCGAGATTTCGACACCGACCCTAGCTAAGGGGTCGTAAAGGTTTAAAGGGCCAACGCCTTCCGGGGGCGTGAGGCAAAAGATAAGTCCTCTACAGTTGTAGCTACACTGTCATGTTATGTATTGTTATGAACCGCTTGTGCCAGCGGTAAGCCATCAAAGCCATCAAAGCTGCCTAAGAAGTAACAATCAAGACCACCCTAAACATGAAAAATTGTCATGGGCATATGTGCAATATATGTTAATGATATGTGCATATATGCAATTATGTTATGATTATGGACTTATGTGTAAGTTCCGTTAAAGTTAAGTGCACGTATGAAACTTATGTTAATGTTGTAGACATATATGCAATTTATGTCAATGGTATGTGCATATTTGTCATTTACGGTAATTTTTAAGGGTACATGTGCAATTATGTTATTGTAGAGTGCATATGTGTATTTTATATGAATGTTATGGACATACATGCAAATATGGTAAAACTTATAAATATATGTGCAAAAATTTTATGTGATTCATGGTTATGAAGGAAATTTTGTTATATGCGTTAAATATGTTGATTTATGATAACAGCTTCCGTGACATGTTCTCTACACTAGCCGGCTTCACCATAACTCGGCACATACTGAGTGTTATGCTCATAACATGTTTTGCTAACTTTTTCAGGAGAACGTGAGGATTAGACCATTAGCGGTTTAAGGGAGACGACACAGTCTTCGAGAAGTAGGATCGGTATGGAACTACTGCGGGTTTGCTTTGGTAGGACGTCTTTTATGCCCACTGGAATAAGGAAATCGTGGATGTGATTTCGTCTAATTTATTTATCTTTAATTAAGGAACTCTTGGAATTGTGAACTCATTATGTTATGGAAAAGTTTTTTTGTTGGTTCTTTACTACTCTTTTATGCTATGATTGATGTTGTACGTAACGTTCCCGAGATGTCCGCCGAGTTTCACGCTTCTGCAACATTCTCGGACGATCGGGTTCGTTACAGCGCATCTCTCTCTACCCTTATTCCATCTTTATTCATATCCTTATTTTGTGTTATCTATCTTTATTTCACCTTATTCCATCGTATTCATATCTCTTAGCCAAACATGAATAGTGTCTTGATTTTAATCATCACTGAACCGAACGCACCATTAGTATATTTATTTCAAACATAAACAATCATTTAGTATATTTATTTTAAGTATAAACAATCCTTAAACACATATGTTTAAGCTAATGTAAAGTAGTTAAACTATTCTTCGTTTTGTTAGTCATTTATATCCATATTCATTTTTAAGGATAACATATGATGTGTATTCTTATCCGCATTATTTTTAACCCTAAATCATTATTCATCTATCTCTTAATCCAAGTTAACAAGGTATAATTTTTACTTATTCTTCCTTGTTTTGTCATCCTTGTAGGATCATGAATAGGGATTAAAACGAATGTGAATATATTCGTATCCGATCCGCTATCGTATTCGTTTTATGCATATTTTGACATTCGTATTCGCATTCGTTTTAAAAATGATATGCATATGGATGTCACTTTCACATTCGTTAATATTCACATTCGTATTCGTATATTCGTTTTCAAACATAAGTATGGTAATATATTTATTTATAAATGTGTGTAACAATATTTTATGATTGCATTCACCATCGTTGATATAATTTTTATGAAATTGCATTATCTGGTATATCTATTTTCTGTTTAAACCATCCTAAACATGTGTACTAGTAAATTATTTTTGTTATTATTCGTATCCTATTCGTATTCGTTTTACATTCGTATTCATTTTTAAGGATATGGTAACACATTTTTCACATTCATCAATATTCGTATCCGCATTCGTATTCGTATTTGTAAATGGATAAGGATATGATTATACATTCATTCGTATCCGTATCCGACCGTTTTCATCCCTAATCATGAATGGTTAGAAATGGCGGTTAAAATACCAAGGAAAATGCCTCCTTAGTTATTTTAGTATTAAATTAGTTGCTTGGATGCATTGGTGTGGATGAAGGATATCATCAATTTACTTTGAGATAAGGTGATTTTATTTGAAAATAAGAAATCTCAGAATAAAATTATCAAATAAAGGTAAAATCATACAGTATATTTTTATTTATATTTTTTATTCTTGTTTTATCCTTCAATCAATCGAAAAAAGATGAAGGATAGATTTCACCTATTTTGTTAGACTACCTTATTCATCAATTTTTACTGTTTCTATCACATGTCATCCAAACTAAAAAGGAAATGCATACATTTCTTCAATGTAAGTATTTCTTACAAGTACCGCAAAAAATACATGTGTTTTACTCCATAATATGTAAAATACAGTTGTTCATGCATATACAACGGCAGGAAATCAAATATAGATCTATTATCATAATGGATTTGTACAGATATTGATATTTAGTCCACTCTAAACATACATAGATATATGACGTTCATTTTGATACAAGTAACCATCATGTTTAGTCAATAAATGGTGAAACATACACATGGGCATACTGCTAAAGGTGGGACTCCATGGACCATGTGTTGGAAATGTGAGCCCATGACGAGCCATTATGCAATAAATGTTATTGCAAATATCATTCCCTGATCTGAAATGAAGAATGAATTATTTGCATAATAGGTCCCTTAGTACAATTAGGGTTATGTACTATGGCCATCTTGATGATCATACAACTGTTGATTCAACTAATTGAATCATAGAGGCTGGTACTTGGATGAATATCTAAAGAGTTAGATTGAGGACTCATCAAGCACCGTCAAATGATTGTTAAGAGATGATATCCAGCCTGAGTAGGAGATGGCAATCCTTATCTCTTAAGGCTGATATCTGATCGACCTCTTGATGCAGGTCCTCTGCATAGGAATAGAGATTCGGAGGTGTCAGATTAGTTAGGTCAAAGAGTTGACTTAACGAGATCGAGATAATCAAAGTCCTCTATCGTATGCTGTCACGATACAGGCACGCATCCTCTGACCGGAGACAGATGTGTTGTTATATGTCTGAGTATGTACATTTGGTAGACCAATAGATTGATGGCCTAACCAAGGTCTATACACCGGCGCGCTGGTGTGCATGTAAGGGCATATGAGTAATATGATCTCTCAAAGGGATCATACAGGTTCATTTATTGAACCGGAAGACATGAGCTCACTCATGAGATATTGGGAAGAATCAAATTCCGTGCACGGTCATCTCGCTTTGGAAGCTTGACTGAATTTGTAGGTTTGATATATACTTTTAGAAAGGTATATGATCAAGACCTAGGTATGATATATGCTTTTGGAAAGTATATGATCGATACCAACTCCCAATGATCGAATGAGAAACTTACTGATAAAACCATGAAGTAGACTGTATAAGTTGATCCAATACTTCAGGTTTAATCTGAGTCTTCCAAGTATACAGGATGTACAGGTATTGGGAATACCTGAGGGTGATGTGATCATAAACGATTGTATAACCATGACGCTTCCATTCCTAGGGAGTGATGAAACGGGTCTGGATTTTAGTGACTCCTCTCAGTAGAGAAGTAATCTGATCTTAGTCCAAATGTTGGACATTTATCTGAATGTGATTCAGATACAATAAGAAGATTAGATTTGCGGTCTTGATTTAATCAAGCATCTATGGGAGGCCCGCGATCTGGAATTGAGATATGATCTCAATATCCAAGTCACTATACGTGGAACAATACAATCACCCTGTCCTTATCTCCAAGTATTCACGGAGAAAGCGCATTATCCTTGAAAGGGTTCAGGATAATTTCATTGTTGATAATATGTATCCGAGCATTGAGAAAATGAATAATTAAATGTGATTTAATTATCATGAGTAATATGAATTTGGTTCATATTATAAAGAGAGTTATCTTAGATAATTAAATGTGATTTAATTATCAAAGATGTAAATAATATGAATGTGATTCATATTATTTGGACACAAGAGAATAGAGATCCAAGATGATTAAATATGATTTAATTATCATGGATATGAATAATGTGGATAGCAATATCCATATTAGTCATATATATTATAAATGTGATTTATAATATATAAGAGAGAGCTATTTGTAATTTACATTTGTTAATTAAATGTTAATGTGAATTGGATTCACATTGGACATTAAATTGAAAATGTAATTTGAAGGATATGGAATTATCCTCAAGCGCATCACGGAAGCGTGATCGTCGTATCGGATACGATGAAGAACGACTAGTCGTATTAGTTGTTCGGTGCAGCGGAATTTAAAATTTTTATTCGATGAAACCACATGATCCGAGAACCATTCTCAGATCGTTTCATCTATAACCACAACAAGTATAATGCAATACCTCTTGAAGCGTGGTTGATCAAGTCTCTAAAGGAAGAGACCTCCTGTCTCAAGTCCGATCGTCGGCGAGACCGCTTGCGAGCGATGGGGATGAACCGCGTTGTCCTCGCAATCCAAGAAGATGATCCAAGCGTGCTTGCTCCTGATCTCGTCGCACGAGATAGAATGTCTCCTTCGTGGGCGTAGCACACCAAGAAGACGGAGAACTGAAGAACGTCGAAGCGGCGGCGCGGTGGCGAAGGCGACGACGGTTCCCTCCTCTAGGGTTTGGTGGTCGGCCACCAATTAGAGGGAGAGAGGGCTGACGTATGTAGAGAAGAAAGAGAGAGAGAGAGAGAGAGAGCCTCCATATCACATGTGTAGAGAGAGCATGGTATGCCTCTCTATTTATAGAGTTTTGGGATCCATGGATCTCAATCCATGGGACACATAAAATCAGTGGGTGAGATTGATTTATGTTAATCCAATGGTCAAGATTGTTGTTGGTAAAACCAACAAATTTAGGTTAAAATATATTTGACAAAATCAAATATAAATTAGTCCTAAATCACACCAAATAAATAAGGAGAGAATATACATGGAGATTACATCTCCATGTACATTCCATATGGACGGCCACCCATTCCTATTTGGAATTGGGTGCCACCCAAGCTTTCCATGAGGAGAGAAATCTCATGACATGTCATGAGATTGCATATCTTCATGGAAATCTCTTTATTTATTTTCCAAAAACTTTTGTTGGCTTTTATTCTTCAAAAATAATTCACAATTATATTTGAGAATATTGCAATCTTGCCATGGAAAAATTGTGAATCATATTCACAACCCAAAACAACATATAATTTACATTGTCAATTAATTACACAATGTGTATCCAATACACATAATAATTAATCAACACATATAAATTATAATTAGCTCTCTCTAATACATTATAAATCACATTTATAATATATTATGAATAATTGGATATTTCTATCCACATTATTCTTATCCATAATAATTAAATCACATTTAATTACATTGGATAATTTCTTCACACATCAATATGATTAAATCACATTTAATCATCATTTCTTCATTGCTTAGATCTTATGGAATTATTCTCGAACCATTCAAGAATAATGCAATCTCTCCGCAGATACTTGGAGATAAGGACAGTGCGATTGTATTGTATTCTTCATTTATAATATATTATGAATAATTGGATATTTCTATCCACATTATTCTTATCCATAATAATTAAATCACATTTAATTACATTGGATAATTTCTTCACACATCAATATGATTAAATCACATTTAATCATCATTTCTTCATTGCTTAGATCTTATGGAATTATTCTCGAACCATTCAAGAATAATGCAATCTCTCCGCAGATACTTGGAGATAAGGACAGGGCGATTGTATTGTTCCACGTATAGTGACATGGATATTGAGATCGTATCTCAAATCCAGATTGCGGGCCTCCCATAGATGCTTGATTAAATCAAGACCGTAAATCTAATCTTCTCATTGTATCTGAATCATATTCAGATCAATGTCCAACACTTGGACCAAGATCATATCACTTCTCTACTGAGAGGAGTCACTAAAATCCAGACCCGTTTCATCACTCCCTAGGAATGGAAGCGTCATGGTTATACAATCGTTTATGATCAAATCACCCTCAGGTATTCCCAATACCTGTACATCATGCATACTGGAAGACTCAGACTAAACCCGAAGTATTGGATCAACTTTATACTGTCTACTTCATGGTTTTATCAGTAAGTTTCTCATTCGATCATTAGGAGTTGGTATCGATCATACACTTTCCAAAAGTGTATATCATACCTAGGTCTTGATCATATACCTTTCTAAAAGTATATATCAAACCTACAAATTCAGTCAAGCTTCCAAAGCGAGACGACCGTTCACGGAATTTGATTCTTCCCAATATCTCATGAGTGAGCTGTCTTCCGGTTCAGTAAATGAACCTGTATGATCCCTTTGAGAGATCGTATTACTCATATGCCCTTACATGCACACCAGCGCGCCGGTGTATAGACCTTGGTTAGGTCATCAATCTATTGGTCTGCCAAATGTAGATACTCAGACATATAACAACACATCTGTCTCCGGTCAGAGGATGCGTGCCTGTATCGTGACAGCATACGATAGAGGACTTCGATTATCTCGATCTCGTTAAGTCAACTCTTTGACCTAACTAATCTGACACCTCCGAATCTCTATTCCTATGCAGAGGACCTGCATCAAGAGGTCGATCAGATGAGTGCGATCACATTACAGCACTCATGTGAGTCTAGATTTAATCTAATGGTTGAGACAATAATCTATCTAACAATTGTGAATCGAAAGCTTTGATCAAATCCTATGGTGTAATATGGAGATGACGAGGCATTCTTCCCTAAATCAAGTTTTCTACGATACTTATCGGGCGCAGTCCAATGCAGGGTCGAAGGTGTTTCGATGATTGGGATGCTCTGCTTGATATGGTTGATGATGGTGCTCGAACCAAACTTGAAAGAGTTACATAAATCTGATCATTATGACTACCGGAGCATAAAGGCGAGCACTAACATGCCATCAATCAAACAAATAATAAGTGAGAAAATGTTTATGTTATGTGCAATTTAATACTGCGTCAATTATATGATGTACACTATTGTGATTACTATGCATATGTCTCATCTCTTTTAAGAAATGCATCAATAAGATTCATTTGTGCTTGTACCTCGGAGTTCTGTCATATTAGAAGCATCTTCAAAGTACAATCCATGGCGACAGGTATCATTCCTAATGAAGGGAGATCGTTGATGCTATCTTATAACTTTATTCATTACATGTTTAAATTTGTGATTGATTAATATAAATCCAATTCTCATAATTAATCTATTAAGGGATCTTGTGATTAATATACCATTTCTTTATCATTAACTTAATTCTATTAAATTAAGACTAATATGAATGTCATACTGTAAATTTGACTATTTGATTTATAAAGTATATACCCCCTTAGATCATATAAACCTACATCATGCACATTTGACTTGTATAGGATGCACATACGCAAAATTTTCATTTATAAGTATAATGGAACATGCTCACATAATGCTCCACAAAAGAACATTACTTGCTATAATAATAAATAATTCGTATTCATTCACATCATTCATATTGACATGTAATTAGGTCTATTCATATTGAATACGAGGTGATATATTGTTGTTTTAACTCCTACTTAAGACTATGTGAGCGAAGTATTATATTACTAGTTGCTTAATCCTAAATCGAATTCGTTGAGTGTAACATCTCATAATATCACATATACACAATCATATTAGGAACTATGATATAAAAATGCATTCTAATTTATCACATAAAATTAAATATAAAAATACAAAATATTTTGGGTTGCGAATTTACAAGTTGCGACCATGAACTTTAAATTAGTAAGCATCATATAATGTTGGCTTAAAATTAGTTGCTCAAACGTTTAATAACTATTAGGTCCAAATCCAGATCTGAACATATCATATATATTCATATCTATTTTGAGTTTGGAAAAAAAGATAAATAATTCATTGTGTTTATCGAGTTCTCTTCCTACTCTGGACATAGAGAAATCCAATTTCTTAGGTTGTACAAAAAGAATTGGGGCAAAACGAATTTTGTGTTGATAGAGGACTTGATTAATGACTTTTATTTACTATTCCTAATGTTATATAACTCGAAAAGTAGCAATAAAAAATTTATTGAAGTTTAAAATTGTAGTATGTAGTTCTACATCCAAATCCTTGGCTGAAAGATGCCAACCTTTTGAATATTTTTTTGGAGTTGTAGCTATACCTTCTAGACATCATAATTACTTCAAAAATAATATCCAAAATAGGGGGTGAATGTTAGTAATATCTAGATTGAAGCCTTCCAAGATCCTTGCTTCTTGTTGAGCTTCTCCTTAAATTGTGAAGCCATTATAGTGATAAAGGGGTTCAATTTTCTTGATTACATACTTAGTGGACTTTAATAGAGTAACTAAACATTTGTAACCTTCAACTTATTCATATGGAATGATACAGATGAAGTTTATGAAAGACTAGAGAACAGATAACAATATGAAGTCAACATGCACATCTACAACCATTTCAATACCTAAAGTTTCTAGTTCAAAGACGTACCTAAACATTTTGAGCATATATTCTCTAATCGAGTTTCCTTTATGCATCTTGCAGTGAGGCATGCCTTTCATTATGTTGTACTATTGAGTATGGTTCACATCACCGAA
This sequence comes from Ottelia alismoides, assembly GCA_037367405.1. Classification (NCBI taxonomy): domain Eukaryota; kingdom Viridiplantae; phylum Streptophyta; class Magnoliopsida; order Alismatales; family Hydrocharitaceae; genus Ottelia; species Ottelia alismoides. The sequence goes on from JAZKJV010009974.1 coordinate 286,026, forward strand.
TATCTCTTTATATTTGTGAGAATGTCGTGAGCAGATGCCATATCAATCTGCTATTTCTGAAATACATTTGATAAGAACCCAAAAATGTATAAAACATATGAGAACATGGTCCTCATCCTACTTCTTGTTCAAATCACGAGCCTCAAATATCCGAGGATCTTCATACTTGACATTGTAGAACATATATCTTATACGCTCTGCTATAGCTATAATTTAAAGTACAGATCCAATCCTAATAATTTGATCATGTTAAATGATTGGCTTCAAAATGTTTGCTTAGTGTCTTAAGTGACGACATATGTACATGTTTGTATTTAGTAATTGTTTAAGTAAATTAATATGAAATCAAAAGCATCTACCATTTTTTTATTTTGAAAGTTAATTTCCTCTCCAACTTCTAAATCATGATTCATGTTAATCAAAATACCTCAAACAAGAATTGATAACTCCATGCCATATTGGGCATACTCAATGATATGAAAAAATGCCACAAATGTGAAAAATTAAGACTTTTCTACTTTATACAACAACTTGCATATCAATGTTCGATCTTTAATACACTCATATTTGCTATTTTGAAGGTGAGCATTAACATGTTATTAATTAAACCATCCACCAATAAGCATAATGCTTTGTTATGCACAATCTTAGAGTGACTCAATTAAATTATTATCAATATTGAGACCACTACGCATAAGATTCATCTCTATCAAGAAACGAAGCGGTTCGATCCATACACTCTTATACCATGGAGATCTGACTTCACAGAAGCATCTCTAATGTACAAACTATGGTAACAGTGCCCATCGCAAATAATGAGAGATCATGGATGTGTCATCCAATGACTTTAAAATGACAATTAATTAATACCAATATATACCAATATATGAAGGGGTTGAGGAACATGCACCCAGGTGCATGTAATTTTACATGCACCGGGACCTATATCTTCCACATTTTTCTACCTTTTTGGAAAATATCATCATGTATATTCATCTATATATAATATATCCCTTTATTATGTCATTTGAATTTCGTCAGAAACATAGACTCTTATGCCCTCCATCTAGAATAGGTCGATTACAACAATTTTAAGACCGTTAAAATTACATGTTCTAGATGGAAGGAATATGAGTCTCTGTTCTAATGAAATTCGAATGGTATATAGGAAGGATATAAGGATGAATATGCATGGTAATATTTTCTAAAAAAGAAAAAAAACGTGGAAGATATAAACCTCGGTGCATGTAAAATTGCATGCACCTGGATGCATACTTCCTTTTCTCATATATGAAAATATATAACACATTGCTTCTAATATATCCCTGGAGTTGACCGGGGGTATTTAAGGGAAACCCAACGTCAGAAGGAGGCATATGACAAAAGAGTCAAGCTGGATATGGAGTGAGCTTAATAGGCAGCTTAGCTAAGCTTCCTGGTGGCGCATGACCGGATAAATTTGTCCCTTTCGCTTGGCTTGTACGGGCCAGAAAGGTTGGCTAATGGGACCGACCAGGTGGAAACGGACGCTCATGATTGAAAAAGGTTGAGGCGCTACCTTCGAGTTCGGATTTTGCATTTTTTGGGCTTATTACGAACGGTGGCGATTGGATTGCCCCTTTCATTTCATTCCTTGCTTTACTTTCCTCCTCCAATAATGAGATCCAGAAAAGCAGAGCAGTTGGAACGGTTGGAATGAATGACGATAAGTACCCTTGAGTAAGAAAGTATTATTTTGGATCCGATTAACTTTGTTATCACCCGACTTCATAGCCGGTCAAATCCCTTTAACAAAATTTTCTAGGAACAGCTCGACATCCCTGGCTGGACTATACATTATTCTAATGATGGAATAAAAAAAACCAAAATATTTACTTTGTATTTGATTGGGCTCCGAGGAGTTAGTTTAATTTTCAACTGCTTGTACTTGCAAGTTCAGTGTTGCTTTTCTGGAATATATCCACCTAGGTGATAATAAGCCCGACATGTATCTTAACATCGATCACTTATTAATATGGTCCGCGTTTGCTAAGTAACATCATAGAATATGTCCTCGACGTCCATCACTCTTCTCATCCATTGGGTCAAGACCTCGATAATCCTTTGAAACGAAATACTTTTTTTAACAATTACTTGAGAACTACTAAAATTTTCTTATATTAGCCTGTCTCCCTTGCCTTAGTAATGCCAAGTCAACATATTAAATATAACGATCAAATGATTAAATATAACAAAATTTGTTATAAATCAATCTTTAACTATGTTATAATTCTTTTTTCCCATTTTCTTCGTATCTTCTTCGTTATAATACACCTACTCCTCTCTTCATCCTCCCTCCGTTTCGATAAACTTCAACTCCCCCTCGATCGTCAACCTCTATATCTCACCATTGACACTCGCACGCAAACAGACCTCTGACAAGCCTGAGATTGCTTGAATAAAATGGATAAATTAGCAACTTGTAACAACCTTAGATTCGACAAATTTCAATTATTTATAACGGTACAATGGGATGTATATGATGGATCCATGGAGCCAACAAATGTATAAAGCAGTTTAATTGTTTATGTATCATTTTTTTATTGTATTTTATTTTTGTCTTTTATATATTATTTTAAATTTATGCATTTTAGTTTGAAAAGAGAAGGTTTATCAAACTTCAAAAGAGAAGGTTCAGAATTACTGATAAGAACATTATTATCTTCCATCTCTTCATAATCTAGTTCATATCGAGCAGGAGAACTTAACTCCAATGAATTGGATAAAAACTCATTACTTTTCTTTCTGACAATCAAAAGTTGACCATAGCCGCAATGTACTTTTAAGGTGTTCTAAGTTTTGGTCTGATTTCATCTTAAACTTGATTTCTTGCATTGGAAATTTATAGAAGCAAGGCACTAGGTAAGCAAATACATTGAACTTGTAGTCCATGTCCATGTTAGAATCAATATGGAATTTCCTTTTGGTGGCACTATGACACAAATTGTGTTTTAAATCTCAATCTTCGTAAAACATCATCGCTAAACATTTATTATATAAGGAGGAAACACTAAGATACACATACCTAGATTCGGGACAATCACGCCATGAATGTGATCTTGTCTTTAAAATCAGTGAATGTTAATAGATTGCAGAAAACTTCCTAAAGAAATTCGAGAATCTATCTTATATGTTCAATGATGGTGAAATGTTAGGTTAAAGGGAATACTTTCACCATCTATGTGAAAGTAAGTGGATCCACCTTTTAATTGAATCCCGGCCTTTTCAAATATTAGAAACATCTTCCAAGAACACTTGAAGAGTGAATGACTCATATATTTATGTCCACTTACAAATAATAAATCCAAGTTCAGTTAAATGTCTTCAACTATCACAAATATTTCTTCAAGAATATCTATCAATATCTTCATCGACCCATCTGCTAAGAACAAAATTATAGAGGTCTCTGTAATGTTTTGAACCATCATATATTTGAGATGATATTAATCTTACATATGACCCATTATCTAATGAGACATGGTCCAAGGTCAAAATCTCGAAGAAAATGAAGGAGTTCATAACTCATACATCATGGAAACACGGAAAATGCAAATCATATTCACATACAAAAGGTGTTCATCGTACGAACACCAATGCGATGTATAAAAAAATTAATACGAAACCACATGTGTTTAGGAAATGATTTCCAAAATCATTTCACATATCCACAAGAGTATTAGGAATTACGTTCAAGCGTAAATCTCTTAAACAAGATATCTCCTGAATCAAATCCAATCCGATGAAACTTCTCTCGTGGGATCGATGATGAATCGTGTTGTTCCCCGTAATGTGGATATATACTTATCCTCAAAGTTGTCCACACAAAAACAAATCAAGTAGATCTTTATCTCCTAATTTTGCTGCACAAATTTGTATTCATCTTCACATACACGAAGTGTAAAAAAGAAGATGATTTTCTCTCATGATGGGCCAAGCCAATGGGGAAGAGATGGAGGCAAGGTGGTGGACATATGATGAATCTATGATTAATCAGTTTAATTAACTGAAAATAGAGCTTTGTTATGAGTAACAAAGTGCATTTAGGAGTTGATCTCATAATTAGCATTCATACACTAGTAAATAATTTGCATAAATTAGCATTTCATATTGCATTCATATTCACTTGTATATATTCATCCAAATTTACTTATTTAATTAATTCACACTAACTCCAATTTGACATAAAACAAGCTCCATTATGTACATATCACTAATATTAATCGAAAATTCCTAAAAAAATAATAACTTGTAATATGTGAATAAATCTAACCCTAATTTGAAATTTAAAAGATATACATGATAATATCCCTCATATACAATGTCCAATTTCACTCTACTCACTTTTAAATTAACGTGCGACTCAATTATCTACAAATGATAATGAAATAGAAAATAATTGGAGTTCATTTGTGAAACTTAGATTTTGGGACTGAATTGTATATTGTACATATTTATTGATTTATTGATTTGTTATTTCATGTGCATAATATTCACTGCATATTTAACTCTTTTTTATTTATTTCCTTCATATTTCTTTAATTCATCACATGTTTTAAATAAGTGCATAAAAATAAAATAAAATAAAAATAATCAAGAAAAAGGCAAATTCTGACTTGTGCGTTCAACCCAAATCACTTGTATATAATTAATATACCAAATTTATTTATGATTTTTATTAGCTCATACAAATAAAAAAACTATATTTGTCTCCATTTCATTATTTTACATCTTGTTTGATTTTTACATGCCTTATTCATTTATAGAAAATTTAAAAAATACAAAATAAAGAATGATATTTTATAGTCATAAAATATCAATAAAAATGTTATAACTTGCACACATGAGTTCATTTGCAATCGAATCCTTCATGAACATTGTAAATTTCATTTAGATCTATATTTTTTATTTTGATCATTTTTGCATTTAGCATCATTTTCTATTTATTTTTTATTTTTGTTTACATTTTCAACATAAGTCGATGGTGAAAAGCCATGTGGTATTCACTCATTCGCCTAATCTAGTCCAGTCAACCTCCCAAGTCAACCCACCCTTCCCATGGTCAACCACCTTTATCCTCTAGAGCCCTTAACCCGGGTCATTAGAACAAACTTCATCCAATGACCCATATTACTCCCACCTCCCTTCCAGCTTCCTCGTGTGCTCCACATGTGCCCACCTTCAAACTGTTGGATCGAGCCATGATCCAACGGCTCTCAATTCGCCCTCTAACTCCAGCTATGTCCACCTCCTCTCAGCAACAATTTAATCGATCTCCAACGACCATCCCCCATCTCTGGTGAAAGGACCATGTTCCCTCATTGTCACTATCCTCTACTCAGCAACCGTAACCCATGAATCTTAATCTCTTCATGTTGCGCCACCCCCTATCCTAATGCTATTTCCATCTTATTCCTTATAGGAACCCAACAAACACCATCTCATTTCTCTTATCCTCTTTGTGGAATTAATCTCTAAGTCCGACCACTCCATCTCTAGCTCTATCTCTTCCAACCACCTGGAAACCAAAATCCATCCCCTTTATCCTACTCAACTACCTGATAAACCCAAGTCCTAAAGCAATCTTCTAAGCTTATACACCTCTACTGTTATCTTGTACAACCATCACCATCTACCTTCACTCCATATTTAAATCCCAATCTAATCCCTAATCGAGTCATACAATAAATATGTCTCTTTTTCAACTCAAAGCACAAGAGAGAGATGGAGAGGAGTATCACATGCCAGTGATAGTGGCACGACTTCTTGTTCGATGACCCCTCCTCAAGAATAATCCACAGTGACATCTTCATCATGCAGCTGCACCTTCCAAGTCACAGTGAAGCTTCCCCCTAAGCTGAGAAGTCGAAACCATCATCTAGACTTGAGTCTACATCTCATCCGGTCAAGGTTAAGTCATAGGTAAACTTCCCTATCTTGTTTTCTATTCCCTCTTCTCTTCCTTTAGTTCTTCTCCCTCTCTGCTTTTTTTTCTTGTTTTATCACTCAAATCCCTATCATCTTCGTCAATTTTCACCAATCATCAATTTCTTATCAATCAAACCCAATTCCTTGATGTATACCTTTTGTAAAACATCCTTTCATTGCCCCGCTTCCATCAACCTCCCTCAGAGCTCCGCCAAGCCCATCTCCCACTGTGCTCTTGATGCAAAGGCCAAGTTTAAGGGCTTGAGACTTCTTCCATTATAGGTACTATTCGAGGAGCAATCGTTGAGGGACTAACATTTGAACTTATGACAAGAGCTTCGTCGTGCTGACACCGACCAAGAACCGTTCACAGAAGATCCCTAGACCTCGCAAACAGAGGTGGACCCAGTATTATGGACTAGGCATGGCACCAAATAATAAAAAGATTACATTACTAAATAAATCATTATAAACATCCACATGCATATAGATATGTACAGAAATGTTTTACATATACATCAATTTTTGAAAATTTAACCGTGTACTTTAAGTTGTCCTTCTCTAGTTTTTCTTGTTTTAAATCAAGTTGCAATATCATCATTAGTAATAAACTCTAATATTTCTATTTCATGTATTCTGATTTCTCCTATTCAGAAAATCGAAAATCATATGTCACATTTTAAACAATAAGAAATATAACGCATTCCACATTGGTAAGCTTAACACCAACAATAAGGATGAGAAAGTCCCACCAATCATTATATTTGCTAAGTATATTTCATTTTTATGTTTATCTCTTTAATTAATAATATATGAATATGTATTATTATCTTAATTCCTATGCTTGGAGCGATATCAAGATATCTTGAAGTTGAATCAAAATTTATAGCTTTCGAAAAATATTAAAGAAGGACATGTGAAATATAAAAAAATATTAAGGAGGAAAAGAAGATGGGGGGCCGAACATGCGAAATAACTTATCTCCATTTTAGAAATTTGATAACAATGAATAAAACCAAACTTAATACACCTTATTGTATAGAAGAGATTATGTTACATGCACTTTGGAGTGGATTATGTAGATTTGTGACAATAGGGAGCCGTGCATACGAGAGTCTAGGGAGACAAGTGTTGCGTTCACGAGCCACACATAGATTAGAGGCATAGTGTGTCCACAAGGGACTTGGAGGTACGACTCCAAGAGAGAGGCAAGGGCACTTTGCTTTCTTTGACAAGAGGAAGGTCAAGTTACGATGGATCCGCGAGGGAGCTGGGGCATGATTTTGATTGAAGACTTGGGTCTTGCGAGGGTCTTGTCAGTCCACAAGGCGGATCTATAGTCGTTGAAGTGACCGCTCACACGACTTGAATAATTCAATAATTAACCCATTATATATATATTGCAACAGAAAGCAAAATAAATGTGGAGTTTAAATTTATTATAACTATACAAATGTGTGCATAGGTGCAAGTATGTGTAGAGTGCCAAAAATAGGGAGAAAATGTGATAGACTATGCAATAATGTGCAATTTTTTCCTTCTCTTCTATATTTATTATCTTTTTGTGTGGATATTTAATTATGTATTTTTGGTTTTTAATATATATTTTTAAAATTTTGTATTTTTATATTTTTATGTTTTCTGATTTTTAGTTTCCCATTCCGTTTCAACATATAATATAAGAATATATATAATTATATATAATATAGTAATATATTTATGAATATAATAAAAATAAATAAAAATTTCATAATATTTTTTTGTATTTTATATATTTTCTACTATTTTTGTGTTTTTTAGATATTGTTTCTCATTTTTATATATTTTAGAAGTCAAAAATATTGCAAAAAGGGATTAAATAAGTAAGCCAAATTGATTTCAGATTTAAAATAGCAAAAGACTTAAAATTTCTCATAATAAATTTTATATAAAGATAATAATGTATATAAAATTATAGAACAAAAGTTAATATTTTTAGATTTTTTGGTGATTTCTTATATTTTTTAAAGAATTTTGGATAATTTTTTATTTGTACTCACTTTCTTTTTTTATTTTTTGAGGTTTTTGTCCTGGAGTTATAAAATACTATACTAAATAAAAAATGGAATTTTCAAAAATATTTTATATTTTTTGATTTTTAAAGTCAAATAGGGACAATACATGCTACTTGTTATTTTTAATAAATAGATAAAATGCCTAAAATTCAAAACTAAAATTTTAGTGTGAAAATGTATTCTATCAGGTACCTAACCTTATTTTTTCTTTACTTTCGAGCACGGATGATATTAATTTACAATAGAGAACAATAACAAAATTCGTTGAACTAGCAAGGGTATAATTGTAATAAAAAATGAAGGCATGGGATCTTCTGCAAAACACCCAAAGGTTTATAATTGAAACTTGAAATTGAAAAATTAAATGTAAATACAAAAAGTCTCAAGGGTATCTCCACACAAAATTCCTACCTCACGTGGGATGGCACGTGAGCCAAACTGGACTAGACCCAAACATAATTCTCTAAAGATTGAGGGGTTCCTTACACATTTTATAAAAAAGTTTTAAACTAACTTTAATAATTACATGGCCAAAAAGAAATGCAACAAAATGGGGGAGAGATATGCAATTTACCGGTGAAAGACGCTCCATCGTGCAGTCTAAGATCTTCAACTTGACATGTTGCGACACTAGATGGCATAATACTGCTTTGACTTTGGGCATCTGTGATTAGATCCTTGGCGTGGATCATACGGCTGAGGCTTCAGCTGATCGGACATCCCTGGCTTAATCTGGGACTTTCATCAAGATCAGACAGTGTTGGGTGGCAGAGGAAGAACAGGGGATGAACTCTCATGTGACGAGCTTTGATTCGTCGTATCGCACATGTTCGGCCACCTGGAGCAAGGTTGTGGTACTCTCCACATTCATGCAAGCTTCCCTAAGCTCCCATGTGCTTCAAATGGATCCGGGGGCTGCTAAACGAGCCCCTGGATCTCGAGGTTCTTCGGCAGACCTGGGAGTGCTTCCTTGAGTCAACTAGGGATCAGACACCCCCTTCAAAACCTGCAAAAAGTTAGGAAGAACAAGGAGGCGTAGAGGAAGGTCTTGGACTTTATTGGTGGTGGTCGGAGGTGATATGGAAGGGGGGAAGCGAGTGCTCACGGAGGTGATGGTCTTGGACCTCGAAGTCAGGATCCACAAAGGACCTGGTTGAGCTGGGTGGCATGTGAAATGGAGAAGAGGCTAGGGAAGGCAGTGGTATAGTTACGATGATCGGAATAGGAGAATATGACAATCAACAGTAGCCGGAGCTCGAAAGCTCCGACGAAGCTTAAATCTAATTCCTAAGCTAAGCAAGTGATTAAGGCATGAAATGAAAACATTAACTGAAATTCTAAGACTAAAGCTATCGAAAAAGTAAAGAAAACGAACCTCAAGCTGTTGGAAGTCGCGAGATGAGTCACCAAGAGTGGAGCACTGGCGAGGTTGGGAACCACTTCTACAACACCTCATCAATCCTGCAAAGTGCGCCTTCTATCACGAAGCTCGAGCCGTTGAATGAAAAATGATAAGAAGTTGTAGACAAAAGGGAACCAAAATAGGAGGGAGGAGGATGCAAAGTTTTTGTACAAGCGATGAACATGGGAGGAAAATCGAGGTGAACAACTTGATGCATCGATACAAAGCTCGAGGAAATGCACACGTGCGAAAGATCTTGGATCGAGGGAGAAAGCCAAAGAAGGAATATACCTAAAAAACAATACATCAAGTGGAAAAAATCGAGGAAAATCAGGGTCCAACGAGGTTTGACAGGGCTATGACTTGGGTCAGAGAGTTGACCCGAGTCAACAGGTGATGGGCCCAGATTGGGCCACGTCACCCGCAAAAAGACAAATGATCACTCAAATTAAAAAATAAATAAAATTAAATCAATAAATGATTTATTTAATTTTTGGTTAAAACATGAAAAATCTTTATTATTTTATATAGAGTTTTAATATTATTTTTATTTAATTTATTAGTTTATTTATTACAAGTTATCTTTTAGAGGTTCCTTTATAGGTATATTTACCTATATATTTGGTATTTTATTTTTATTTTATATTTTATTATTTTATACAATTTATTTATATATTTATAGATTATGTAAATACACATAAAAGTATTTTATTATATTTTTTGATGTTGTTTATATACTTCAATAGGTAGATGTATTTATTATATAGGTATAAGTATAGTATATTCATCTATGTATTATTTTATTTTATTTTACTTTAATGTCATTTTGAGATTTTTATTTTATTTATACATACTATATAAAGAATGTTTAGGAAATTATACAAATATAAAAATATTAAAATGACAAAGAATAAATAAAATAAATATTTTATCTTGGTATATTGTATAGGGGGTCCAAAATCTAACTTTTACATATTAACTATAAATTAAATGAAACAACCATCATTAAATAGATAATAAAAAGTTATATAAACTAAAGATGATTTTAATGCTTTTGGAGTTCATATGGAGAAGATATGTATATGGAAAGTTGGGATTGTGGAATACTATTATGAGTATAAAATGTACACTGGAAATTATTTTAGTGTGAAATAAATTTTGTATTTATATATATTTTTATATACAAAGTTTCTTTATTTGAGGTATAAATAATAAAGAATAAAATAGGTCCCAAAAGTGGATTATTGAAGGGAAGAATTAGGGTTTTATTAATGTTTTTAGCCCTTATTTCCCCCTACTTTATTCCTTGTCGACCTAGTCATCATGATACCTAGGTCTCAGGATTTATAGTCATAAATACCTTTAACATTTTATTTCGTTTTCTTTTCTTTTCCTTATTCTTTTATTTTGTATCTAAATAATGTATTTTATACAATATTATACAATAAATAGTGAATGTTAATTTATATAAAATAATGATATTTACATGCTTTAGATAGGGTTAAAGGCCAAAATGAAAGAATAAAGGTGATTAAATGGAGATTCATCACCCCCTATACTTGCCTTTGTTAGTATCTTGCAAACACTTATGCTTGTAAGTGCAATAAAGAAAAATAAAGAAAGAAAAGGAAATATGGATTGATTTTAACTGTCAAACTTGTCTTCATGAAATCAAAATTCGGAGCATAAATCAGACCTTTGAATTTTAGGTGTGGTCGAAACCTTAGTGGGAAATGGATTTGAAACACAACAGCCTTTAGGAACCACAAAACTCTGCTCAAGTATCCTCAACAACCATGTCAGAATAAGTGAACTCATATACAAACCCTTATTACTACAAATCTATCTTGGACAGTGTGCGTGATATTTAGCTCTTCTCGGCTGAAATGATAAAAGTCAGTCATCTCCAACATGGTGACCTTAATTCCCCAATCTTATAACTATTTCCTTGAGAATTAGTGTATTCCCTTCTAAGTTCAAGTACAACCAGCTCAAGAAGAGGAGGTGGAGAGAAGAATGGGTATTAGCCAGTGTAGCTACCTATCCTAGGATGCTTGACCAGTATAGATAAGTCACCTTGCTGCAGGCTCACATGGGTTTGATTTTGAAGCTCAAGCTTTCTTATTGACTACACAAATATGTACATACTCCGGCAGGCATTTTATTTTCAATTAGGCCTGTCCACTTTTTTGGAGTTTTTAATAATGTAATTTTTTAATACTATATACAACATTTACATAAGGATTTTTTCCTCTTGAGACAGTAGACTATTTATATTTTTGAAGCATTATTGCAACCCACAACTTATTTCTTTAGACCTCTTCACTATTGAATCGAGTTGGAGTACAATAGACATAAATGTGTGACTTCTGATGTTTCCATTGGCTTGTGTCTCATGCCGACAAATCCAACCCTCTACCACGTCAACTGAGGTGAGCAAAGTGTAAGGTGTAGGTATGCAATCTAGGTCATTATCAACAAGAGTCATACGTGTGTCACCGAAATACTCTACTTAGGTAGTCAAGACGACATTGAACTAAGTCTCGTGGTCTCAAAGAATTAAGTCTATCAGACCTGAAGTGCTCAATTCCAGCTCCTATAAGCTACTGTGATTAACTAGATTTAAGGTCCAACCAAGCTCCAATCTTTGTATTTCACTTAGGATTGTTCAATAATCAATACCAATCCGAAAAATAGAAATTCTATGCACAATGCAAGGAAAATATTTTTGTGATGCAATTTTCAGGTTTTGAACTTTTTATGGGTTTTGAAAAGGTTTTACATAAGTTTATGAAAGTTTTTGAAAAGATTTCGGAAATGTTTTTGGGATTTTTGGTTTCGTAAATTTTCAGGGATTTTTCAAAACAAAATGAGAAAAGAAATAGGTACATATATTTACATAGGAGTGTCTCTCTTTATTTACAAGGGTTGGATTTTTAGGAATTTACAGTTTTGTATATATGGGGTTTATAAAGGATCTTTATTTGCTTGAATATGTATACTATTCTCAAACTAATTTGTAAAGTTTGCAAATATTTTGAAAACTTTATTTTGCAAGCTAATTTTTACAAATAGTTTTTACAAATATTTACAAAATTAGAAAATCATTTTGTAAAGGTTTTTCAAACAATATATAGATTTTTCAATTTGCAACCATTTTCCAAATCACTTGCAAATAAGATTTTAAAACATTTTATTTTAAACAAAGAAAATAAATTTTTACAAACAAACTATTTTTACAAAGGTTGAAATTATTTAACAAAATATTTTCCAAATAGTTTTCAAAAGGATTTTCAAACTATTTTCAAATATTTTACAAAAAAATATTTTAACCTGATTTATTAATCAATATATACAAAGAAGTTTAATGATTTTTTAGGAAGTATGTTCTTACCATTTGATTAATTGTCCTTTAGCCATGCGTATTAAAAATACGGAAGTATGAGTTATGGCTAAAGTATATACGATCCCCTATGCTTAGCTTGAGCTATGTCCTCATAGATCAGAGAAAAAAGAGAAGACACAACTCGTAGTGAGTATAAAAGAGCCTATACTACAACAAGTGAATAAAGAATGAATGAATAAATGAATGAAAAGTTGACCACCCCCCTATACTTAGGATAAAACAATCCTAAGTATAGCAAGTTGTATATACATGCAGGGAAGGTCATAGGTGGAAATAAAAAATCACAACTCGATCTATCTCCCCCTATACTTGGGGTAAGATATCCCTAAGTATAGATATGAAATCAACAAGAGAGGAGACAATGGAGGGGATCAACAAAAAGAAACCAATAAAAAGGAAAATATGTGGGCAACAAGTACACATCATTTCCCATATAGGGTAACAGAGCCCTAAGTATAGGCAACAACAAAAGTGATGAAACAGAATGAATAAAGAATACTGAACTCGTCCACCTCCTCTACACTTAGGAGAAAGTACGTCCTAAAAAAGGTAAACACACAAAATGATATGGATGAGCAAAAACAATAAATGGAAGGAAATAAAATGAAAACGGATATACAAAGAGATGTATATACAAAGATCAAGAATGTAGAAAGCAGACCTTCTTGCATGATCACTGAGTAATGGATCGAACAAGGTGTATGCCGATATCAAGGTCATTAGTAGACATAATCTGATCAGGATCGACTTGATGAAGGTCCTCAATAATCCTGGAATGAAAAGGCACGAACTGATCAGTGGAACTAGTGTGGTCATGTTTGTCCTGGGAAGTCCATGCTAAGTCTAAACAGAAAGGCCCAAATTCCTTTATGAAAGTAGTAAGGTTAAATTCGCCGTGTGTAGTCTCTCCTAAGTCTGTCCTCTGCACTAAGGTGTCTTTAGTGTAGATACCGCAGACTTCATCAATGCATAACCACTAATCGGACGAGGGAACTCCAAGGTCTATGCTTTATGAGTCTTCCTCACCAAAGAGGAATCCTCGAGGTGATTACAGTGTGCCCTGATGAATCTCGAATTCATCACTCTACATCTCATTTTTTAAGCTCAAAACCCTTAAAATCAATAGCATTCCTGCATCTATTCCGCATAATTAACATCCATGCATGTTTTCATAAGAATGGCATTTTAGCACTAATTTCTGCACAAAATAAGAAGCCAAAAATCTCAGCAAAAAGTGACATGTAAATAGCCTAACTTCCTAGATTTTTAACTCATTCATGCTAACTCTGAATGACCCAAAACCACTTCCACTACGTACATATCACTAACAAGAATAAATGAAAAATACAAAAAAAAATTAACCCAAATAAATGGACCAAAAACCCAAACCCTAGTTTCAGGATTTCCGGACTAAAAGCCTTATACTTTTCCCATCCAGTGTCCGTTTTAATCCTACTCACTTTTGAACTAGTGTACATTCCATTACCTTCAAAACAAGACCAAGTTCAAGTGAATCAGAGCTCATATGTGAAAGTTGGGTTTTGGGCCTCTTTTGTATAATTGTATATTTCAGCGGTTTTTGACCTAATATTTTATGTACGTATTTTATTAATTAATAAAAATCCAAAAAATTAGATTAATGTGTAATTATTTATCTCTAATTTATCATAATTTTTACGGATTTTTATCTGATATAAAAATGACATAAAAATTACAAAACCCCAAAATCAAGGTGTTCTATGTACATGGGATACCCCAAAAATACCACTTTATGCAAATGATCGATTTTGGTTTTGATGTCTGCATAAAAGTTGTAGATCTCATCGAGGCAAGCAGTTTTCATGAAGAAACTTTTTTGTTCCGAGGTCATTTACTATTTTTTAGATTTTACAAAATCTTTTAATTTCGAATTTTGTGGTGCTGACACGTTGCAACACCTGGTACCGCCATGTGTCAGCTATTTTCTGCCTTTTTAAAATCATTTTTATAAATAATAATAAAATTAAAAAAATAAAAAAATAAAAAATAAAATGCCCTGCACGTGAGCTCCGTACGTGCCTGCCTTCTCTCCCCCCGCTGCCTCGTGGTCAAAGCAGGGCCGTCCGATCTCGGCCGATCGGACGACCACTGCTCTTCGTCCTCCTCCCCTTTCCCAATCGAGCGCCACCACTGTCACCCTTCAAAATCACCGCAGCGAATCCCGTCGTTCCCCCAAAGTCGCCCATCGCCGATCTCCTCCGTGAATCACCTCTGATCTCCTCGATCCCGACGTCAAATCCAATCTCCCCAAGACCTTCCTTCTCCAGCCTCCCTCCTCGTCCTATAAAAACTACCACCCCCCTCCGTGACACCCATCCGCCAATTCAGACAGCACGAGGAGGACGTGCCTCCGGTAGTGATAGCGCCAGTGGACGAATCCGCTATCGGCTGGGCGAGATCCGAGGGTGCTCAGCCCCTCATCGCACACCACTTCCCCCGTGGTTGCTCTCGCTCCGGCAACGAGCCGTCGAGCCATCGCTTCATCGATTATCACCTCCGTTCATCTCCAGGTTCCTGTCGAGCCCACGACAACAACGACCACTCCATCAGCAGCTCCCTCCGCCTACTCTGCCTCATCTCCGACACCTACGTTCGCCTTCGACAACCTCGCTCACCAGCGCCTTCTTCGACTTCAACGATCAACATCTTCGTCTCCGGCCAACCCTGTCTACATCAACGATGCTACGCCGCCTCCAACTGCCTCCGCACCTTCTACAGGAGCCTCCAACGCAGGAGCCCTCCACCGGCTACAGCCAAGCCTCTGCCATAACCGTCGAGTTCGAAGCCAGAGGCCCTCCCTGCGTGCAAGGCACGTGACAGGAGGGGACGATGTCAGCTCCACGTCACGCCCAGGTCACGTGCTCTGCATGTGACCAAGGGTCAATTTGCAGACAACCCCCGGAGCTTCTCCTATTTGCACTTCAATCCAGCAAGTCCAAGGGCACGTGCACATCACGTGATTCCTTGAAAAATTTCAGAAGACCCCCCTCTGTTTCTCGGTAATTACAATTAGGTCCCCCTTCTTAAATCATTTATTTTATTTATATTGCATTTATACCCCTATCTTCCCCCGTAATTTTGAACCCCGTCTCTACATTATTTTATTAATAAAAAAATAGCATGATGTTTGTCATTTAATTCTCTACATTGTGACATATTGTGGGTAATTTTGTGATAAGTGGTTAATTAATAAATAATTGTTTTGTGTAAATTTACATATTTTGCCCATTTCTTGCTCTAAAATTCATATTTGATTAACCGTTGCTCTAGAAATTCTTGAAAAATCATATATTGTAGAGATAATTGTGCTTGACATTGTGCCCTAAAAGAATTGCATTTGCATACATAGTTTGTCTTGTAAAAATCATTTTACATAATTCAGTGTTTAATTTTTAGTAGGTATTAGATCTCACATTTTCGAGGTTTACGATTTTTCCTAGATCAATCACCTAGTGATAGATCTTAGATAATTTTATCCCTTGAAAATAAGTAGGTTTAATATTTATTATAATTAAAGATTGAAATTCATTTTATTTGCATTTAAAAATCCATAAAAAATTCATAGTGCATCCAAAAATTCCAAAAAAACTACATTGAGACCAAATTTCGTATCTTTTGGACATCGTTTGAATGTAATTGATATTTTAGTCCTTAAAATAGGCCAAAATTGCATGTTACACCCTTTATTGCATTGAAAATTCCAAAAAAAGACAGCTTAGAAAATCGCGCACAAATCTTGATAGACATAAGTTCAGGTTGTTCCTTTACCTCCTTGTGATCAACCTTGGGACTTGCCCAAGTAAAATAAAATAAAACCACTTAATTAAAAATTGATTAAATTTTGTGTGGTTATTTTCTTGACCGTTTCCGATTGCCGCCTACAAGCACGACAAATAAAAACACATCCTTAACAAGCGCATTTTCGGATACGTCACGCCCCACAGAGGTTGAGGTCTCCATGGCCAATACAACAAAATCAACAGTGAAGCTCATGCCCTGAATCTGAATGAGGACTTTCTCTAGAATACCCTTTATCCTCTTTATTAATCCATCAACACATTGACAAATCATCCTGGTTTTCTTGAGAGGCCCTAAGTGAAGAGATTGTACCATTGAGAAGGGTGATGAATCCACGTTTCATCATCTTTATTCTATCATTTTGGCCTTAAAAACCCTAGTAAATGCGTGTAAATAGGCCTAATTCATGCATTTTAGCATTCATGCATATGTGTGTAAATATTGTATAAATTGCGGTTTTTAAAGCCAAAATAATAGAATAAAGAAAAGAAAAGAAAAAGAATAAAATATTGTAAATATTTTATGACCCGAAACCCCGAGACCTAGGCATCTTGATGAATAGGTCGACAAGGAATAAAGTAGGGGGAGATAAGGTCAGAAACACAGGAAAAATACCTATACATTTTATTCATTCTTTATTAATTTTGGGACCTATTTTTGGTTTCACTTTTTATACATCAAATAAAGAAACTTTGTACATGAAAGTTGTAGATAAATTAATAAAGAAAAATACAAAATTGATTTCACAGAAAAATAATGTACAGATAAAAAGTTATGGTCTGAATAAAAATCCAGAATCCCAACTTCCCAGACCCGTATCTCACAAACGACAACTCCAAATGCAGCGTACTCACCTTTAATTGTATATAGAAGAAAATAATCTAATTAATGGTGGTGGTTTCGCATTTGGTGGAGCTACGGTTTGAAAGTTGGCTTTTGGACCCACATTGTATACGTGTACATATTAAAATATTCAATTTATTATTTCTTTATTATTTTAATAATTTTATATTTTTATAATATTGTAAATAATACTTATAATAATTATGTGCATTAAAATCATAATGAAAACATCATTAAAACTCAAATAAAAATACTTGTATATATGTGATACATAGGTACTATACATACACCTATAAAATACACTTCTATTTTATTTAATATACAAAATAAATTAGAAAAATAAAATAAAAATATATTTATGTATATAAAAGTATTTTATAATTTTAGAAAATAAAAACCAAAATAAAATAAATTAAAAATACCTAAATAAAAATAAAATACTTAAATATATAGATATAGATAACTATAGGGGTATAAATGCAAACTTGTAAAAATACACTTCCTAAAAATAAATAAAAATCACTATAAAATACTTTATAAAAAATTAAACATTTTTTATTTTATAATAAAAAATCAATAAAATCGTTTTCTATTTTTATTTGATTTTACAAGTCTTTTTTCCTAGGTTTTTCCTGGTTGGTCCACGTGGACCAACCAGGGGGCTAGGAGAGTTGACCTCGGTCAACTCTCTGCCCAACACCTGGGCTATGTCAGAACTTGATTTTTTCTTGGACTTCGCGGATTTTTCCAGGCCAAGTCTTTCACCGTTTGGCCTCGGTCTCTTCACGACTTTTGAAGATCTATCATCCAGCTACCACGCCCTTGCATTATTTTGGCCTTTTGACCAAAGATCCGCCCGTGACACGCCCTTGAACATCGCGCCTCGACCATAGTTCAAAATGGACCCCTCTCCTTCCATTCCCATTTTGATCACTCTTCCACCGCAAAAGCCCTCGTCTAGACCCTCGTCTGGACTCCTGGTGACAGCAGGAGTGTGGAGAGCTTCTCAGTTGGGCGATTCGGCGTCGAATCGAGCTCGATCCCCTTGCCGGAGTCCTCGCCGGAGGGCACCTTGTGCGCACGCAGGTGAGGTCCTCCTTTCTCCCTTTCTCTTCCTTTTCTCAAATATTCTACTGTCAACAAGGCACCAGTCACTGTTCTTTAGTCAAAATCATTGTTCCGAAGGCATCATTTCACCCACGAATCAGCTGCGGCCGGCATCGAGTTCGCCGGCCGTATCTACCATTCCCCACACCCGGTCACCTTGAGCATCACGCCACGAAGTTGGGGCATTTTGCCCCCAACTTCATCACCCATTTCTTTTGCAGGTGTACGCGCAAGAGCCTCCTTTGGAGGCGGTTTTGCGCAAGGAAACTCGCCCAGGTGGCTGGAGACGCACTAGCTTCAGGGGACTCGCTCAGCGTCCCTTGGACCATTTAGAACCTCCTGGAAGCCTCATCGGAACCGCAGCAGCGTCAGGAGCCCCTCAGCGGGGGGACTTAGGCCGAAGGAGAGGAGAACAACGTCAACAAAGCTCGCCTGGAGCCTGCTCCTCCGCAGTTCTTCCATCGAGTCTCCTGGCCGTCGATCGGCTCGGCGTTCTTGCCGAGGTACATGCGTCGTCGGATTTTGATGGCCTCCAGCCGTTGATCGCCCGCCGATCTGATCTGGACCGTAGAATACGAAGGGGCATCGGGCGCTAGGAATTCGACACGTGGTTAAGTGGGATCTCTCCCACCGTCAGATCGCGCCCAAAGGTTGGGCATTTTGCAATCCTTACCCAGCCATTTTTGTTATCTCAGTTTGTAATGCGTAAACTTTCATTTGTCTTTTCATATTTTTGCAAACTTTATAGTTAGACCCCCAGTGCTTTTGCTTTTTGCGGATAGCCCCTCACCAGGTCACGTGCTACACGCACGTGACTCGGTGAATTTTTGCACGTCATCCCCCTGGGGTCGTATGTATTTAGGTTGAATACGGAACTTTTCATAGGCAGTTCATTTTGTTCTGGCGTAATTGCATATAACCCCCCTGGATTCCTGCTAATTACAAAAACGTCCCCGCCAGGTCGCGTGCTTCGCACGTGGCCCTGGCGCTTTTGCAGGAGACCTCCCTATGTTTCTGAGCATTGGCTTTTGGTACTAAAATGGTATTTGCAGCTAATTAAATTGTGGGAAAATTGCAATCTTGCCCTTGAACCTTTTTGGATATTACAAAATAGCCCCTGTGAATGTGGTTTTTCTTTTTGTTGCTTGTATCTTTTGCATGCTTCTATAAGACCCCAAAAATTCCCCAAAAATCAGTTTAAGTTCCTGCTGTAGTGTAGTTTATCATCATATTTTTATTTTTCGTAATTATCGCATTTTTATATTTATTAAAAATCAAAAATAGCCATTTTCAGCACTGTTTGCATTAGAAAATCACTAAAAAATATAAAAACACTCCAGAAAATTCCCAAAAAAATATATTTTGTTCCTTTTAGTTTGTTTTAGCTCCCAGCCAAAAATCATTAAAAAATATAAAACCAAACTCCTAAAAATTGCAAAACTCTAAAAACCTTCATAAAAATTTATAAAATCATTAAAAAAATCCAAAAATAGTGTTTTCTTTTCCTAAATTTTCTTGGTTTTATTATCTTTAAGTGAAAATTAATTTGGAGAATTTTTGTTACTGTTTAATATTTTATTTCTCCATTTTAGTTTCAGCTTTGTGTTTTCTTCACTGTTTGCTTTATTTTGATAATTAAAAATACCAAAAACATACTAAAAATTACCCAAAAATCACAAAAACAGTAAAAAAGTATAAAAAGACCAAAAAGACTTTGTTTCTTTATTTTTGAGTATTTTTACCTATTTTTATAAATACCTTAGCTTGTCTTTTATTACCTTGTCTTTATTTCCCAATATTGAAAAAGAATATAAAAAATAGAAAATATAAAAAGAAAATATAAAATCAGCAAATTAAAAATCAAAATACAAAAATATAAAATTAAAAATTAAATAAAAAAAATATATAAAAATCAAAAACCCACAAAAATTCTAGATTGGCTAAGTAGCTTGTTAGACCTAGGGTTGGATTTTTATCCGTGCTTTACACCTTTGCTCCTTGTGTTCGACCCCTACTTGCTTGCCATTGTACATCGTTAGTAGGGTATAATAAATTTTAATCCTTGCTCTTCATTCTCTGATTGATTGTGTGGGTTAATTGTTGAAGACCGAGGAAGTTTGAGCAGTCGCATCAGCGACAGTGAGTCTGACTTGTCAGACCGCTATTTAGCGGCTCTCGCTTTCTCGCTTTTCAAAGGGTATTATATTAATCGATGCACCACTGTCAAGTAGAGTGTGATCGCAAGAATAGTCGGAAATGCCACATCTAACGAGGAGTGTACTAGTGTCCCCTTTCCTAGTAGGTGGATTGTGAGTGATGACGTGGGTAGTGGCCATGGTCAGAATATGTCTCTCAGATTTGCGTCGTATCTTTCTCTTTTTAGGTGTGGATGCAGATAATTGGTTCATGGCCTGGCGAAGTGGGACCTCAATAATATCATGAATAGATGCCACCACTTGTGATTCAATCATTATTTTTTAAGATTTTGGATCTCCTCCATACAAGGGAGGAGATCAGAATCATCATCTACACAAGGATGACTAAGAGCAGTTTGTACAATGATCCTTGGGGTCAAAGGTGGGATCTGGGGTGAATGTGAGTATGGTCAAAGGACTTGGAAAGGGTGCCCTCTACTCACAAATTGATTCGTCTATGCGTCTCTTGGGTTCTTTTTGGATTTTTAAATTTTTCTCATTTTTTTGTATTTTGGGCGATTGCATGATCTTATGGGTTCTCTCAAATGAACCCATGAAATCATATGGTTAAGCGACATTGTATTTCTTATTTATACTAGTGAGGTCATCAATCATCTCCTTCATGTGATCCATCATCTGGGTCATGTGCTCAAGAGTGGTCTTCATGAGAGGTGACCCCAACGGCTTAGTATTGGGTGAGTGAGATGGTGGAAAATTTGAGGGTGGTGGCAGCGGGTAAGAATTAAAATATGATGCCTGAAACAATGGATTAGGCGGATATGTACTAAAGGAAGAATTAGGAGCAAAGTCCTTCTGGAAAAATGGAGGTGGACCGGCTGGAAAGTAGAAGGATCCACGATGTATGGATAAAAATATATCCAGTGGATCCTCTCTGAAACAAAAGAAAGGGACCGGGAGGGCACGATAGTCAAATCAAGATATGCAAGAAAAGGGTGCAAATACGCAGAGAAGTTCAAGTATGCACATAAACAAACACAAATATAAACAAGCAAAACCCCTCAATTCACCTACTCAACACAATGATGACCATGAAAGTTCGGTCTTCATATCTTTTCAAATTTTAGAGCTAGATGATTTTCGAAAAGTTGTACAAACACATAGGTTGGCTTGGGGGGGCTAATCCTTAATGTGTACATATCAAGAATAAAATGCAAATACAATGAGGGGATTACTCTCCCCAAGACAAGGATTTTTCTTTTTGATTTTAGGGTCGAGTAATCAAGCACTCCTAATTTTATTGATTATCACTTTTTTATTTTTAATAAAAATACATGAATCCTAATCAACGTATCAATTACTTTAGAATCCTAAGTTACAAAATCAGAGGGAGAGATAGTTGGAAAAGAAATGCAAGGCAAAAAGAATGATGGATGCTAAGTAGAAATGCTTACCTTGCCTCTATCTCTCTTCATGCAAGGATGCTAAGCTGAATTGAAACCTACACTATATGTAATGCAACTGATGAAAATGTCCTAGAATAGTACTTTTTATTAGCGTGAAGAACAAGTGCTAAACACCTAGAAGGAAATCAAAGGGGTCTGGTCTTGGAGGCTCATTAGTTCCCACCACAGTGGGTTCTACATGCGCTGTATGGAGGTCTCTCACGGCACGAAGTTCCAAGTTTAAGTGAGGAATAATTTGGTTTTGACTAAGTCCAAGCACAATCTATAGGTACATGCAAGTCAATTAGGGCTTTGGACTTATTCTATCGATCAAGTAGTTCCTATGCTAAATCTCAATCATACAAATTAAATAAAAATAAAGTTCAAAAACTCAAAACCCATGAAACAAAATAAAAGAAAGAAAGAAAACCGTAAAAAGCCTATGAGGCCCCGAAGTGAATCCCTTTTGCATTGGACTTTGTGAAGTGTCGAAGTGTCCTGAGAGTCTAAATTATTACAAATTCTAAGTCTCTCACTCTCTCACTAAAATTACAAAATAAACTAAAATAAAATAAAAGACAAATGACACTGTCTTCGAAAATCCTCCAAGTCCTCCTTCATCGCTCTCTCCTATCGGCTTGTGCCGAAAAGCCGACTTCGCTTCACATGAGTGTGTATGTCTCTTAAGAAAGCCTCCCTCGTTCCGTGATCCCTCGCAACAAAGTCAAATAAGGAAGAGGTTAGACAATTCACAAATTCTATAAAATAAAAATGATAAATAATAAAAAATAAAGACAAGCTAGGAGACAAGAGAGAAGAAATAAGTAAATACATTCTACATGTTGTTGATCGCTCGCAACAACGCCATTTGAAAACTTGGGTCTTGCGAGGGTCTTGTCAATCCAAAAGGCAACTCAATAGTTGTCAAAGCGACCGCTCACGAGACTTGAATAATTCAACATTTAGCCCACAATAGATATAACATTGACAAATAAAATAAATATATATTTAAAATTTATTATAACTCAACAAAATGTGTGTATAGGTACAAGCATGTGTAGAGTGTCGAACACACGGAGAAAACGTAATAGACTATGTAATAATATGCAAAAATCTGTCCTTCTCATGTATATTTGTTATCTTTTTGTGTGGGTTTTTAATTATTATTTTTTGGATTTTAATTTAATATTTTTAATTGCTTTTTATTTTATATTTTTATATTTTTAAATATTTTTTATTTTTAATTTCCTTTCCTTTTATATATAAACTAAGAATATATATAACTATATATATAATATAGGGTAATATATTTATAAGTAAAACTAAAAATAAAAAATTCAGAATAAAATATTTTTGTATTTTATATATTTTCCTACTTTATTTATATATATATATATATTAATTTTTATATATTTTTAAAGTAAAAATATCCCAAAAGAGATTAAATAAATATGCCAAATTGATTTGAGATTTAAAAATAACAAAAAGCCTAAAATTCTCTCAGATTCAAATTTATTATAAAGTAATATTTATAAAATTACAGAACATAAATTGATATTTTTGCTTTTTTGGTGATTTTTTATATTTTTAAAGGATTTTGGAACTTTTCAATTTGTACTCATTTTCTTTTTCTATTCTAGAGGTTTTTGGTATGGAATTGTAAAATACTATAATAAACACTTTTTTTGGAATTTTTTAAAATGATTTATTTTTTTTTGGTATTTTTGAAGTCAAATAGGGACAAAATATGCTATTTTTTAATAATAGGTAAGATGCCTAAAATGCAAAACTAAAAATGTAAGTGAAAATGTATGCAAGGAGGCACCTAATCCTATTTTTTCATGATTTTTGGAGCACAAATAATATTTATTAAAAATAGAGAACAAGCACAAAATATGTTGAACTAGTAAGGGTATAATTGCAATTAAAAATAAAGGTGAGGGCTCTTCTACAATATACTTAAAATTGTACAACTAAAACTTGAAAATTAAAGACTAACTGTAAGTACAAAAAGTCACAAGGGTGTCTCATCAAAATGCCCATCTCACGTGGGAAGGTACGTGAGCTAAGCTGGATTGGACCCAAATGTTATTCTTTAAAGATCGAGGGTTTCCTTACAAATTTTATAAAAAATTCAAACTAAATAGTCATTATATGGCCAAAAATAAATACAACAAAAATGGGGGCGAGATATGCAATTTACCCCCGAAAGGCACTCCATCGTGCAGTATAAGATCTTCAACTTGACATGTGGTGGCACTGGATGACGTGATACCACTTCGATGTTGAATGTCTACGATTAGATCCTATGCGAGAATCTTTCGGCTTAGTCTTTGGCTGATTGGATGTCCCTGGCTCAATCTGGGACTTGCATCGAGATCGGACAGTGTTGGGTGGCAGAGTAAGAACAAGGGATGAACTCCCCTATGGCGAGCTTTGATTCATCGTGTCGGACGCTTCCAGTCACTTGGAGAAAGGCAAAGGTGCTCTCCACATTCCTGCAAGATTCCCTAAGCGCTTGAAATGGATCTAGGGGTTGCTGATCTAGCCTCTGGATCTTGAGGTTATCCGGCAGACCTAGGAGCACTTCCTTGAGTAAACTAGGGCCCATACACCCCTTCAAGACCTACAAAAAAGTTACAAAGAACGGGTAGGAATAATGGAAGGTCTTAACCTTTATTGGTGGAGGTCGGAGGTGATATGGAAGGGAGGCGAGGTCCAACGGGGATGGTGGTATTGGACCTCGAAGTCCAAATCCACAGAGGACCTGGTTGAGCTGGGTGGCACATGAAATGGAGGAGAGTCTAGGGAAGGCAGTAGTATGGTTACTGTGATTGAAACCGAAGGATATGACAGTCAACAGTGACCAGAGCTTGAGAGATCTGACAAAGCTTAAATCTAATTCCTAAGCTAAGCAAGTGAGTAGGGAATGAAATGAAAGCATTTGTAATACTAAAGCTACCAAAAAAGCAAAGAGATAAACAAACCTTAATCTCACTACAAAAAAGAGACGTGATTGGCGTGCACATGTTGGCTCGTAATGTGCACGCCAACTGCATGCCATGTGTACGCCCTTGTACTGGGCGAGTACGAGTGCTCACTCCATACGTGGTCATTGATATGAGAGTCGCCAGGGCAGGTCGGCGAGCACATGTGGACGCTATGTCCTCGCCCGCCTATAGGAGTGCACAGATGTGGTCACCGACATGGTCACCCATAAATAATATGGCGATCATATACGGAGCCCCTGGAGAGCACATGTGCTCGCCCATTCTGAAGTGCTGCAAAAAAAATATAGGTTCGGCAGGGTTTAGACGACCCGTCGAACCTGTATAGCCTGCCAAGAAACCACTGCAGGTGCTTAATAGAGTCGATAAAAAGTATCTATAATATACCAGTTTGTCAACTAAATTAACTAACTTTGACTTGTCGAACTCACACAATATAAATGAACTTAAAAACTAAACATTCATATTTAAGAGCTAAATACTAGAAATATATGTTCGAAAGAATCCACAATTAAAATTACAACAAATTATACTATCAAAGTTCATACAAATCGAAAGACGTGCTAAAAGTTCAACAACGGAACAAGTCTAAAACTATTAATCACTTCTTTGATCTAAAGTTTATGATAGTAAACCCTACTTTGGTTTCCTTTTCTCCTTCCCCTTCTCTTTGAACCTGGCATACATGCGTGCCTCTTCTTTTGGGTCATTCTCCTCCTCCTCTTCGTCATCCGATTCCATCTCCTCAGGTTGAGATGCACGCCCTTGTGACCTATATTATGGAAGATATATACATGTTATTTGCATTTTGAAGATATAAAAATACGAAATTATTACTCATTCTAAGTAGAATACTTACATGTACGCCGTGAAATCTTCTCGGAACCTCGTTACCTACTCCACCATCATCACCATCTGTGACTCTATTTGCAATGATGGTTGGGATGACTGTGGTTGTGTGTACGATGGCTGGGAGTACATAGAATAGGATTGATGATGTTCCACCACATAGTATGGAGGAAGACCACCAAGCGTTCGCTTCCTGTTCGCCACAACGTCCCTCTCCTCCAACACCTTATAAAATTTTGATTGTTTAATATACATTTATATCTAAAAAATGAATATAATAAATTAATATTTATCTATACCTGCTTACAAATTGCTTTATCAAATGGTGGTTGCTCTCCAGTTGGATCACCACCTCATTTTCCTGCGGCTAGTGCCAAATAACGATCCTGAAATGCAAATTGAAATAGAGAAGAATAAGTTCTAATATATCTTTCAATCGCAAATAAATTAAAAGACTAATCGACAATTATCCTGCTTCAGGAGTGGACCATTGAAACTCTCCTTATTTCCCACTCATGTGAGACCTAGACCACCACTCTTGAAATGAGGGTATTCTTTCCAACCTAGTTGCATGAAAATTAATTCTAAAATGTAATAACAACATGGTACTATATTAAAGTAGATTTAAAAAATTAATTTTTATATTGTAGTACCATTTCCGCTCTAATCTAATTGTGGCTTTTAGATCCACTTGTCGATTTAATCCTTCATTTTTGATGGTTTGTCCTTCCCGTCGTGGCTCTCCTTCCAGAATCCGCATCTGCAATGAATGCATCACATAATCCCGCTCATCTACAAGGAATATGTTATGAATAATGATTACTTTAAAAATTACATCATAAATTATTGAAATAAATGCAATACCTATCCTCCGTACACCATGTTGGCGGGAACCTCTTCATCTCCTCAAAATTCATCTCCTCGCATCTCGTCTTTGCATGTGAGTCTCTCCTTGACTTGAAAAATGTATCGCTCATTCTCTTCTCCACCAAACGAATAAAGGCTCGATGATAAGCCTCCTTCCCCAAACCCAGAACTAGGCGATACCTACTTTGAAAATTACAACAAAATATCATAAGAAAACATATCAGCATCCCATGTATTTCTTCTTTCCTTGTCTCATATCAGCATTCATCTGTTCTCTATTTTTTACTACTTCCAATTGCAATCCTAAAAGCCCAAGATGTGAACCATTGTAATGAAACTAGTGTTATGGTATAATTCAATATTCTCTATTTCTATATCAACATCCACCTACTTCTCTATTTAGTCATTTTACTTGTTGTGACATTTAATCAGACACTTCACATGCCTATGAATTTCCATCTATATTAGACAAATATACTCAAATATAACAATAACTACATACTAATCAACTATATGAAGCATAAGCGACAAGTTTAAGAATTAGTAATATAAAAAATAACAAGTAAACAGTCGACAATATTAAAACCCTAAGCCATCAAAACGAGATTGAAATGTAATGAAATAGTAAAAAATGAGAGAAAGGATGATAAAATATACCTAAACAAAGGCGTGCGTGTGATTGAATACTCAAACAGAGGTTGATCGAGGCGAGGATGATGGAGCACGGATCACCGGAGGGGAAGAACTTGAGAAGAAAATCGGGTGGAATGAGGAAAAGAGGATGCATGACGTTCTGTTTACAGGCGTGGGAGAGCACACTTATATGCTCGCTAACGACTCTACCGGTGCTCTCCAGAATATTGATACGCACCAGTACCATCGCGCCTTGAATTTCAAATACACAGCACAAATAGGCGAGCACTTGTGTTATCCAAGTGCTCCGCCATGTACAAAAAAATGTTGCTCCTCCAGATAGAAAATGACGACCAGCTAAGGCGAGCACATGTGTAACCTAAGTGCTCGCTAGGGTATCCGCGAGCATATGTGCTCCCAAAATGCAAGCCATACCGTGCACGCCAATTGCGCCTTTTTTGCAGTGTCTATCAGGAGCCGCGAGATGAATCACCAGGAGCGGAGCATCGACGAGGTTGGGAACCACTTCTACAACACCTCATTGATCTTGCAAAGTGTTAGGCGAGCCTCCTTTCATGAAGCTTGAGCCATTGAATGAAAAATGAGGAGAAGATGTAGAGCAAAAGGGAACCAAATAGGAGGGAGGATGAGGTGGAGCTTATGTAAAAGCAATGAACATGGGAGGAAAATCGAGGTGAACAGCTCAATGCATCGATGCAAAGCTCGAGGAAATGCACACAAGTGAAAGAGCTTGGGTCAAGGGAGAAAGTCAAAGAAGGAATCTACCCGAAAAATCAATACGTCAAGCGACAAAAATTGAGGAAAATAGGGGTCCTACGAGGTCTGACAGGGTTACGAATTGGGTCAGAGAGTTGACCCAAGTCAACATGTGATGGGCCCTAATTGGGCCACGTCACCAGCAAAAAGACAAATCAGCACTCAAATAAAAATGTATATAAATAAATTAGTAAATTATTTATTTAATTTTGATTAAAACATGAAAATTATTTATTAATTTATGTAGTATTTTAATATGATTTTTATTTATTTTTATGAGTTTATTTATTACAAGTTATCTTTTAGAGGTTCATTTATAGGTATATTTACCTATATATTAGGTATTTAATTTTTATATTGTATTTATTTTTTATTTCTTATATACTTAATTTATATATTTGTAGATTATTTAAATACACAGATATACATTTTTATCATATTTTTAATATTATTTACACACTTAAATAAATAGAGGTATTTATTATATACGTATAAGCATAGTATATTCATAAATCTATTTTCTATATTATTTTATTTTAAAGTCTTTTTGGTGATTTTATATTATTCTAAATATGTACATACATTGTAAATAATATTCAAGAAATTTTTAAAATATAAAAGTAATACATTATAAAGAATAAATAAAATGAATATTTTATTCAGGTATATTGTACAACAAAACCTAATCTTTACATCTTAACTCCAAATTCAATGAAACCACCTTGACTAAATATCTAATAAAAGTTATATAATATTAAATATGTGATTTTGATGTATTTGATTCCATATGGAGAAGATATGGGTCTGTAAAGTTGGGATTCTCGAATCTTATTCTGAGTATAAAATGTACACTGTATATTATTTTCGTGTAAAACTAATTTTATATTTTTCTATATATTTTTATCTACAACTTTCATGTATAAAATTTCTTTATTTGAGGTATAAATAATAATCAATAAATTTGGTCCCAAAGTAGATTATTGAAGGATAAAACTAGGGTTTTATTGATGTTTTTGGCCCTTATCTTCTCCTACTTTATTCCTTATTAGTCATCAAGATACCTAGGTCTCAGGTTTAGGGTCATAAAATGGCTTTCGAATTTTATTTCTTTTATTTTTTCTTTTATTTTGACTTTATACAATGTATTTTGTATAATATTTATGCAATAAATAATGAATGTTAGTTTATGAAAAATAATTGTATTTACATGCATTTAGCTATGGTTTAAAGGCCAAAATGAAATAATAAAGTTGATGAAATGGAGATTCATCGGTGATGCATCAGAAAGGATGCTGGGGTGTGATAGTCCAATGAGGAAGCCAGAGCATATCAAGTCCAAGAGGAAGGTTGAGGTGCGATAATTGCATAAGGGAGCCAAGCCAAACATCTGATGCGCGAGGAGGGAAACAAGACGGGATCAGGAAGGGCACCAAGGGTTGTTTTATGGTTTCAACGACAAGTGGAGGGGGGCACAAATGAAAATCATGTTACTTTTATGAAGTACAAAAGAAACAATTCAAAGGTCTCCACAAATGGAGCATAGGGGGTACCCCCATGCCAAAAGCGTAGGTCCACCCGTGCTCGTGCACATCAAACATCAAAGTATCTGTCCTTCGTACATCAGCCATAATCTCGAGAAGACTAAATAAGAATGAGGCGCACTACATTAACCCTTGGATTTGAATCTAGTTGTTCCATCTCACTTGTCGACAACTCTCCACCTTCGTACTGCTTGATACCTCATCGAGAGTCATCAACACGACATGTGGCTGCATCTAAGCCATGAGATGAACATGAGCCCCAGTGCCTATAGCCCTCGATCAAGACTCAATTTCACGTGCAATCTGCACGTGATTGGAAAAACTATAATAAAGCCCCCAATTCTTCTAGCATTTATAAATTTATCGACACCTTGGGGGGAGGGGGTTACAGAAGCACCATGTTGGGTTCTCATTATTACGAATAAGCCCCTGGAGTTAAGAAATTGAATATTTTCTCTTGCAAATATATCGTGGGCTATTGGAGTTAATATCTCACATATTACTCATCAGAAAACGTTGATATTTGTCTCACTATAAAGATGATTTAATTCTATTTCATTCAATATATTGAAGACATTATTATATTTAAATATCTATGTATTTTTGAAATTAAAATGGATTTTGAGTGTATTTAGTTCATATTAATTCCCTTTTATCTTAGAAATTATGCAAAAATAGGCATTGGAAAGATGACTAAAAAAGAAAACTTGTAACACATATTTCATTGAAATTCATTATATATCTTTCTCCAAATAATTTAGTTTATGAAATTAACATTTGATTTTTACTTGTATCATATTGCAATATATTTAAAAATAAAAATACCATTTTTTTGCATCATTGATTGAGTTATCACTGAAAATTTTCTTAGATTTTCTGAGATTATTTAATTTGATTGAAAATTCATTATATGTTCAGCAAGTTATGTAAGCAATTGCAATTTTTCATCTCATTCACTCTCTTTCAGAAAAGTCTAAAAACTGCATTGCTTTATTTTATCTCATTGCATTTACTTTCTTCCATAAAAAGTCTATAAAAAATCCATCTGATACATCAATTGATTTCTTAAATTGTTTGGATCTCTTAATTAAAAATCCATAAAAATATGCAAAAATTTGAAAACCCTTTAAAATTTTTCGATTTGAAAACATAACTCTGAGTTGTTAAGAAATTGAAATTAAACACTCATAATACCCCCTTGAGTTCGACCTTGGGACTTACCCAAGTAAAGTAAACAATTACCACATTGAATTTAATTGAATAATTATTTCTATGTGATTTTTATTGACCGCTTGATATCTGTGCTACAACACTTAGAATGACAAATTAACTAAGGGATTCGACAACTCTATCAACGACCAAGGGTTTGAGATCGGAGAGAGGGGAATGACCAGCATGCAAAACTTTTAAAAATTATTTGTAATCTACTTCCATTCTTATCCTCGACATAACACTTCTTTATCTCTTCTCCTTCCACATGTAATAATGGGCAATGACCCGTTATCGCCTCTCGTTTCATGCCATATGAGCATTGCCTCTCTCTTTCCAAATTGTGCATTAGGTTGTATACTTCCAACAACAATAAAAAAAATGAAGATGTAGTTGTGATAGTCACACTATGAGAAGCAATGAATTAACAACACTTGTTATTAATTAAAGTTCAAGTATTTTTTAAAAATTGTTAATTTTATATATCACCTATATGTATTGATATTAATTTTACTAAATATTTCAATTAAAATATTTTATTATGTTATTTTGACTTTTTCTAATAACATTTATGCTATATCTTTTTAATAACTTCACATGTGCTCCTATATATTTTTAAATAATCACAATATTATCCTTATGCTGGTATAATGTAGGAGCACAAGTCTACTAAGTCTGACCAATGAGAAGTTGGCCTGCAAAATGAGGTAAGTTGTATGGTCGAAGCGTGCAGGTTGACGTGTGTGCGTAGGTGGAGTGGACGGGGGCTTGAAGGGGGAGGTGGAGGCCCGATGAGTCCTTTGCTGTGAAGACAGGGGAAGGGGATCAACACAGAGAGGGCTATGAAGAAATGGAGGAAGTGAGCGAAGCCTTCCGTGAGGATTACTGATCCTATGTAAAGGTGAGGAACTGGTTAAAGTGTGATGAAGTGCTATTTACAATGTCAGAAAATCAAAGAAAGTCAATCAAAAGTGAAGAAAGGTTTACTTGGAGGATTAAAGAACATGCGGGGGGTGACCAGAATGGCTTGGTCTGAGCTCCAGCTGGAGCTGGGGTCTTCACTTGACCTGGGCAACCGTACCAGGGAGCTCATGACCATGAACATGGTCGTGACATGGCCGTTCAACCATGGGTCAACACCAGATGCTACGGCCCATTTTCATATTTTGATTCCACTTCCTCTTGTCACGGGGGGGGGGGGGGGGAGGTGATAAACCCAAAAATCGTTCGGTCTTGTATTCCTCACAAGGCGGGAACACAGTCGAAGTGTTGACCAATCAAGATCTGAATTTAATCAACAATTAATCCACACTATAGATCAAGCAATGTGAAGTTAAAATTTAGTTTTAACTCTACAAACAAGGTGTATAGGATAAGTATGCAGAGAGTTCGAACACAAGGAGCAAACAAGGTAGAACAAACTAATGCGTGTGAGTGAATGCGAGTGTTGTCTACACTATGCAAGCAAATATTTTTGTGGGTTTTAAATCTTTTTAAATTTTTTATTTTAATTTTTAATTTTGTATTTTGATATTTAATTTTCTATTTTTTCTAATTTTATATTTTATATTTTTTCTTTTTCAATAATGGAATATAAAGACAAGATACGAAAGGGGTGATGAAATATTTATAAAAATATGCAAAAATAGTCAAAAATCGATAAATAAAATCTTTTTAGTATTTTTATGATTTTCTACTGTTTTTGTGATTTCTGGGTGTTTTTCAAAATAATTTTGGTATTTTTAAACACTGAAATAAAGGAAAACATGGAATTAGCTACTGGCTGAGGGTAAAATGGGAATTAAAAATATCAAATAGCCACAAAATTTTTCCAAACTAATTTTCAAATAAAGATAATAAAAACAGGAGACTACAGAACTTGTGTTTACATTTTTCTGAGTTTTCTATGATTTTATATATTTTTTTGAAGTTTTATGTATTTTTGAATTTTTAAGGTTTTACTTTTGCAATTTTTAGTGATTTTTGGACTGACATTAAAATAGATTGAAATAGACAGTAGGGAATTTTTTTGGAATTTTTCGAGGTATTTTAATATTTTTTTGGTATTTTCTAATCTAGACAATAGATAAAAAGCATGTTTTTGATTTTTAATAAATATTTAAGTGCAATAAAATGCAAAAATAAAAATATGGAGTTAATATGCAAACTAACAGGATCTTAATTAATTTTTATGGAATTTTTTGAGTTAAAATGATGCTCCAAATAAATACGTCAAGCACACAAAAATGGAAGGCTTGGCAGGGGCATATACGTAAACATCAAAATCTCTAGGGACCTAATAGCAATTTTTACGCAAAATTTGATACTAAAATAAATACTTCGTGGACTGACTATAAATTCCTAAAGCCACTAGGGCTTGTCTGCAAAATATCCGACCACGCGCGTGCAATGCACGCGCCTGGGAGAACTAGATAGCAATTATCCAAACAGTGGAGGACGTTATTGCAATTATGCCAAAAAGTTATACTGTGATAAAATGATTCGCGGACCAAATATTAATGCCCAAGATGATGAGGGTCTCCCAGCAAAATCGCCATACCATGTGCGCAAAGCACGTGACCTGGCGAGGGCTATCCTGCAATAATACAAATGCTCGCGGGCAAGTTTGCAAAATTGACAAAACTTAAACACAGCAGATGAAAGATTCAAGAGTTATTTAGAAATTACACAAAAATGAGGGGGCGTGGGCGCAAAAGTCCCCACTTATCCACGTGGCACGCGTGGATGCGCTTCGATGAGGGAGGATCAGACGGTTAATATTCCCTTAGTCGTGGACAGCCCTGATCAAAGGGGAGGGGGGAGATGGACGGCAACTATAGCTTGCCTCCCTCCCCTTCATTCTGTTCTGCACAGGCGTGACTCGGGCAGCCAAGGCGTGCAGGCAGCGGCGTCCTTCTTCTCCGGCGAGCTCGAGGTACCCCCCCCAGGTGGTTAGGCGTGGATGCTCAGTACCTGCGAGATGAAAGGGGCTCGAGAGCGACGTGTCGGCCGGCTCGTTAAGTGGTGTGGGTGAGTTCTCGGAAGGTGGTGGCTCGCCGGAGCAAGCTCCGGCGAGAGATATGCGGATGGTTACTGGGTGGTTTTCAAGCGAAAACTGAAGCTACAACTACTGTGAATGAAAATATGCAAAGGAAAATGCAAGAAAAACGAACCTCAGGGCAGGAGATGCCCGAGATGGACCTCGACGGCCAGTTGGCCGGAGGTGGCTTGGAACGCCCCTTGGCACCGCTCCGCTACCTCTCCACGGGTGAGGAGAGCCGCTGTCACCTGCTCGATCCTTAGTCCACGCGAAAATGGAGAGAAAATGGGACCAAAGAGGGTTCGAATTGCAAAGGAGGGTAAGAGGGCTTTTTGAACGGGTAACGAGTGGGCTCATAGATCAAGGCGTATCGAGTGTCGTGATGATCCAAAGCCCGAGGAAATCTATAGGCATGTAAGAGCATTGGACCAGGATCAAAAGTCGTGAAGACGACGACATCAAAAGATGTAAGACCCGTCCTCGAAAAATCCGCAAAAATCAGCCAAAATCAGTTCTGACGCTCTGACAGAGGATGGTCAGACAGTTGACCCGTGGTCAACTGTCCAGACCACCTGGTTGGTCCACGTGGACCAACCAGGAAAAACCTCTAAAAAAATATTAAAAAATCATTTTAAATTAGTAAATGAATTAATTATTTTTTGGTTATTTAATAAAAGTTATTTATTATTTTATGAATTATTTTATTATGAGTTTTATTTATTTTTATAAGATTAATAATTTCAAGTTTCCTTTTATACCCTTTGTAGGTATATTACCTATATAAGTTAATAGTTTATTTTTATTTTGTGATCTTGATTTTATTATTTTTATTTATTATTTTATAAAATTATAAAATACTTTTATACACATAAATATATTTTTATTTTATTTTATTGATGTGTTTTGTATATTTAATAAAATAGAAATAGTAATTATACAGGTATGTATATAGGTATTATACCTATGTTTTGTGTATACAAGTATTTTTATTTTGAGTTTTCTTTGCATTTTTATTCTGATTTTAATGTACATAATTATTATAAGTAATATTTACATAATTATAAAAATTTAAAATTATAAAAATAATGAATAAAGAATAAAATGAATATTTCAATCTGTACAAGTATACTACAAGGTCCAAAACTCAACTTTCAAACCGTAGCTCCGAAAAATACGAAACCACCTCCATTAATATAGATTATTTTAAGTATATACTATTAAAGGTGAGTTTGGTAGATTTTGAATTTTTATTTGCAAGATACGGGTCTGGGAATTTGGAGTTTTGGAATCTTATTCAGACCATAACTTTTTATCTGTACATTATTTTTCAGTGAAATCAATTTTGTATTTTTCTTTATTAAATTATCTACAACTTTCATATACAAAGTTTCTTTATTTTATGTATGGAACCAAAAATAGGTCCCAAAATGAGTATAGAATGAATAAAATAAAGGAATTTTTATTGTATTCTGGCCCTTATCTCCCCCTACTTTATTCCTTGTCGACCTAGTCATCGAGATGCCTAGGTCTCGGGTTTTCGGGTCGTAAAATATTTACAATATTTTATTCTTTTTCTTTTCTTTTCTTTATTCTATAATTTTGGCTTTAAAAACCGCATTTTATATAATATTTACACACACATGCATGAATGCTAAAATGCATGAATTAAGCCTGTTTACACGCATTTACTAGGGTTTTTAAGGCCAAAATGATAGAATAAAGATGATGAAATGTAGATTCATCAGGGGGGAAGAAAGCTAGGACAGAACTTCCAGTAAAGGAGGACGGGTGTGATTGGAGCTGTAGGTGGTGATTTTGAAGGGAAGATGGCGGTTACAAGAGAGTGATGGGGGAGACTGTAACTATCGTTTATTGGAGCGACGTTGGTCGATATGGAAGTTTAGGGATTGGGTGTGAAAGGGAGTGAACAGTCTATGTCGGGGGGTGGTTAGCGAGGGAAACAAAAGTGTGGAGTGAGTGGGAGAATTGGGAGACGAAGGGGGTGCGGCGAGTCGTGACATGGGGAGACTGTGGTTATGGAGGTAGATGAAGGGCATGGACTGTCTAATGGAGCCAATCAGATGGTCAAGGATGAGACACATATGGTTGACTCATCCGATCCACATAGCGATGACATTGCCAATCTTTTTAGAGCAGCAGTCTGGACATGTTCATCAAGGAGTCGATTTCAATAATTTTGAAACCGTTAAAATTTGATTGTCTTGATGGTTAAGTCAGAAGTATCAGATTAAGTTGAAATTTGAATGACGTTATGGTGATATATTGTGATATAAATCCCCAAGGAGTCATTTTAAGAAAGTCGAAAAAATTAGAAGTTTGTGATACATGTGCATGACTTACATGCACCTTGGTGCATACTCTCCAACCCCTTACAATATTATCTATTATTAAATATATAATAATTAATATTTTTCATTTTAAATCACTATTTATACCTTAAATTCCATATGAATGACATACTAGTTGCTTTGTTATTAACGAAGGTTCATATTGTCAGTTAAAATCTTACATCATATTTTTCACAATATGATTCTTTAATTCGACTTTTTAATTCACCATAATGCTTATGACATGCTATCTTGAAGGAAGCGTTGACCTCGTACATCACGAAAACAAACAAAAAAACTAGCCAAATTGACAAATATAAGGCTTATTAAAGGAGTGAAATTACAATTGCTGAACAAATTTTGATTGCAATGTGATATCACATGGTAACAAAATATTTCAGCACCATTTTGTGAAACTCGTGAGATATGAATCTGTGCTTTAGATGTGTGTAATCTTTAAAATAAGAGAACTTCTGAATCAAGTCTGATTTGGCGATACTAGCAATTGTGCGCACGATGAATCAGGACCCTCCCGTGAACTTGGCAGATGATTCTCTCTACTAATTATCTATGCCAAAATTTTCCTGATTTCATCTCACAAAATCGAGTCTTTCTTCCCGAACATGAAGTACGAAGAGAAAGACATGTTCTCTCGCAATTGACCACATCAATGGAGAGACTCAAAGGGATGTGGTGGATAGCCATGAGGTGGAGTGGGGAGAGGCTATATGGGATGACCAAGAAGAGATAGAGAGAAGTTTAAATTTGTTTTCTTTTATTTTCTTCTCTTACATAGGACTAGAGAAGTCGAAGAAAATGAGAAAAGATAGAGGCCAAGCCTCTCCTATTATAGCATATAGGGACGAGCAACAAAAGGATTCTTCCTCATTTGAATTAAAATTCATCTTGGACTTTATTTATGATAATGGTGGAATGGATTTATTTGCCTATTCAATTAACTACAACCAACTATCATGGAATACTTATAAAATCATACTATCAATTAATCAATCCAAGTCATTAGTTAAAGAAAATATAATGCAAATTCAATTTACATATATTTAATGGATAATTTGAATTGAATTAACATTTACACCTATTAGTAATGTGAATCATATTCATATAAGTTCTATTCTGTTCATATGAATATTAACAATTACAGATTAAATATCCATATTAATTAAATGCAAATTATGTGAAATAGATTCATATAAGTCCTAATATGAACCACATTCAGATTATATTAGTTATTATGGATCAATATCCATATTAATTAAATACCAATCATGTGAATCATATTCACATAAGCCTCAAAATGAATCACGTTCACATACATATTAGTTATTGTGGATCTATATACACATTAGTTAAATACCAATATATTTGAACCCCTTTTTCTAGTTTACACACTTTTGTATTGCCCCTTCTGACTTCCATATTTATGTTAATGCATTTCCTAATGATATGTAAGCATGGTATTTCGGATCGGATTTGTGATTTATAAAAGAAAATCAGACAAGTCAATATCATATTAACATATTGTCATATAATTAATAAATGCTAGTAACAATTATTATATTTATTATCAATTTCTAAATGTATGAATCTTAGTACACATAGGATTCCTGTGTAGCTTTCGTGAATACTTGGAGATAATATCGTGGATATTATATAAACCACCTATAATCACTTGATATATATATATATATATATATATCTAATACTAGGATTCAATTCACTTTGAGTTATCTAATTAAATCAGATATTGAAATAATTTCGTTAAATGATCTTGAATACATTCAAATTAATTTCCAATTCTTCAGATATAAAATGTGATTCTATGAATTGAGACTTAATCCCATTAGTTCTCATTCATTTAGACTCAAAGAGGAGTCGCTAAAATCCATATGATTATCATTCTATCAGGAATGGAAGCGTCATGGTATCTACATACGTTATGATTACATAGACCTCGAGCATTCCCAATACTTGTGCATTGTACATATTGGAAGAATTTGAATAAATTAAAATTCAACCCATATCAACATCAATCATATGCTTTCCAGATACATATATTAATATTCTCGAATTAGTATCCTACTTCATAAATACGATGACCATCAATGGAATTCGGTTTAACACCAATGTCACATTAGTGAGCTATTATCTCCCAATTCTGAAAGTATGAGCATGTTGTATTTCTTCAAGAGATCATATTTCTCATATTCTCTTGTATGGACACAAGATTTCTGTTATAGAAACCTTGTCAGATCATCAACATATTGATTTGTTAAATGTAGACGTCATGTTTTTCACCTTGATTTCTTCCAGACGTCATTTTTTTAACGGTCGCAGGATTTTTTAAATCGACCAGGATGGAGTCCGTAGGAGTCTCTGTTTCTGACGAAATTTTAATAGAATGTGAGAGGGATATAATTATAAATATACAAATTTTTATTTTCCAAAAAAATAAAAAAATGAGGGAAAAATAGGGGTGGGAGTAGCCAAGTGGGGGCAGCCCCATTTACCTCATATATATATATATATAAATAAATAAATATATATATATATATATATATAGGAGAAACTTCAAATGAGACACGGACTCACCAATATTGTGGTGAGCCCTCAATCCCGTCCTTCTATCTTTGATCTCACGGCTGGATTTATTGGCGCATTAATTAAATTAATTTAATGATTAGAAAACTATTTTGGTCATTTTGTCACATTCTAAATATAGAATGTGACACCTATTTCACCAAATCTGGCACCTCCCTCCCCTGTGGGGATCTTCATTCTTGCCCTAATTCAAAAGGGGGCGACAGCAACACGAGTTGTTGCGGCGGTGGATCTCGTGCGCCTGGCAATGTGGATTATTGATTGCTCCAGGCGAAGGAGATCATTGCAGGCACATTCTGGATCGGCGGAGGTGCACATCTCCATGCAGAGGAGTGGTGATGGTGCGGTGGCTCTTCGCACGACCGACCATGCTGGGTGCGATGGGCGGCGGCGTCACTCCAGGCGGATGGAGGAGATCGGCAGATTAGCCGGACTCGCATACAGCGTCTTGTGCGAGGGAGACGACCGTCAATCGAAGGAAGCGGTTCGTGCAAGGACCATTGAGCGGAGGAGGAGGCGGCCGCGCAGGGTGTGGGGAGATGAGGTATCGATTTACATTGTGGGTAATTATTTTACAAATATGTGTTTAATATTTACAATTTGATTCACTTTTTTTACAAATCTCATTTTTTGTTTTTCGTGCAAGGACCATTGAGCGGAGGAGGCGGCCGCGCTGGGCGTGGGAGACAAGGTACCGATTTACATTGTGATCTACTTAATTTACAAATATGTGTTTAATATTTACAATTCGATGCACTTTTTTTTACAAATCTTATTTTTTGTTTTCATATTTTGTAGAGCTCTGCGTGAATTTTACAAAGGCGTGATATATTGTTTCAAAAACTCACGGAATTTTTACAAAACGAACACAAATTTACAAAATAGACTGAAGTTTACAAAGAAGAAATTACTCTTATAAAACTCGCCGGAGTACAAAATTAATGTACCCATTTACAAAACAGAGATAACCATTTACAAAATATATTAATGAAATTACAAAGAGGAAAATATATTTTACAAAATCTCATTGTACTTTACAAACCTATAGTTGATTCCAGAACGTTTGGAATAAAATTAGTAATTAATCAATAAATGCATTAATGAAAATACCAAATCGAGAAGAAGCTTAGAATGGCAATTTGAAACCAATAAATGAATCTCGAATTTAATTAAATTGAGAAGACGAAAATACCCTTTTGGATGAGCTTTTTGATGCAACCGTCAGATTGAGATCTGACGAATCTGAGCGATGGCTCACCACAATATTGGTGAGACCCCACCTCATTTGAAAGGGTCCCTATATATATAAGGAAGGCCAACGATCTCAGCCATCCATGATTGATCTGGTGGTTGTTATTAATGACATATTAATTATAAATTAAGTAAAAACCCAATTTGATCTTTATACATAATCTAAATATAGTATGTAATCAACTCAATTATCTCCTCCATTAATGTCTTCTTAATTGTTTATTCAAATTTGGAAACGGTGTGCCCCAACCAAATGGGGGCCGCCCCTTTTGTTTTTGATCCAGTGCGGAGTGGATCAGCGGTGGTCGGTGTTCGCGGTGGATAGGTGGTCATCCTTCAGCCATGGCTTGACCTCCGTGCGGACTGGTCTGCGGCTGACGAACTCGCCGGCTGTGCGATGAAGGTCTTCTCCTCCGTGCGGACGGAGGTCCTCCCTCAGACGGATGTAGATGATGATCTGTATGGCGGAAGACTGCTGCGCGTGTGAGTAGACATCGGAGGTCGGGGCAAGTGGGAGAAGGCGAGGGGTGCGCCGCCTCTTTGTCTTCTATCACAAGCAACGGAGGAAACCGCCCCTTGCTGTAGCAAGTCACGGATAGTGTCGGGGTGAAGGGGCTCCGCGAACTCCAGGAGGCAGAGCACACCGGTGGCTATGGAGACAGCGGTGAAGCTTGGTCGGCGGGTGGAATGAGTTGCTGCTCCAGCGGATGGTGGTCTGCAACGGATACTGCTGTGAAGAAGTGCATATTGTATATTTGACATGTATTGCACATTGTGGATGTGCATTATACATTTTGAGTGTGTATGATACATATTTCGGTTATATTTTACTCATCGATTGAGCGCGAATGACTAGTGCATTTTTTAAAAGAACCACAAAAATTTTATTCTACAAAGGACCATACAATCATTACAAATAACCATACATAGAAATTAAATAATCTTAGGATTTTAAAATTTTATAGTGTTTTTGTATTTTTTGGAATTTTTACTAATTTATATTGATTTTTAAAATAAAAAATTACCATAAATCCGGGATTTAATAAATACATGAGATTGATTTGAATTTAAAAATATAAAATAAGGTCCAAAACTACTCAAATTAATTTCTATATATAGATAATTATATAAAGACAATTAGGAAGCAAAAAATATAATTTTGGATTTCTTAGTGATTTTTTATATTTTTATGAATGATTTGGGGTTTTTTTTGGAGTTTTCTTTTTCTATTTTATTTATTTTTGTCTATAGTGAAAATATGATAAAATAAACAACATATATTTTTAGAGTTTTAAAAAATATTTTTCTATTTATTTGTATTTTTTATTTTTTAATAAATAGTAAAAAAAAGTTGAAAATTTTAAAATAAATACACGACATGAAACAACAAGCAATCAGGAGCCTACACCTATTTTTTTGTGATTTTAGAGCACTATAGGTATTTTGAATAAATCCAATAAGTACATAAAAAGACAATTGCTGTCATGTTCATATATTTGAATAAAATAAAATCCAAGGGCCCCTGTGAATTGTTCCAGAAATATACAACGTACTTGAAATTTTCATGGACCAAAAATAATACATAAAGTATCAGGGATGAACTTACAAAATGACCACCTCACATGGAACAACACGTGAGATGACCTGGCATGGACTTATATGTAATATGACTAACCAGAGGGGCCTACATGCAATTTCTCCATTTTATTGACACTTTACAAATTATTTACAGAATTGCTTAAAAAATACAAAAAAGCATGGGTGAGATTTAGCAATTTACCCCTTTACGTGCGGGCTCGTACCGTTGGATGTAGTTCACTTAGGGACATGGCATCAAGAGGGGAGACGATGCTGCTTCGCGATCCCGATGGTGGAGATTAGATCTCCTCTATGGGTCTGATGGCTGAGCAGATGCATATCGGACGGTGGATGGAGATTATGGGGGTCCAACTCGATCCAACGACCTTGAACCACCCAGCAAGAATAGGGAAGAACAAGGCAGATGGCGAGCTATATCCGACACTGCAAACTGGTTCCGACAACCTGACGATGATCCAGGGCACATAAAATGTTCCTCGAGCTCCTCCATACCGATTGGAATTAGTCAAGATCGGGGAGGGGTGGGAGCTCCAGGTCCCTCACTTTCGATCAAAATTGACCCAGAAGGGTCATTTGTCCTCCAATACATGCAGATTGGTTACACACAAGAAAACAGTGGGTTATGGGGCCTTATTGGTGGGGGTAGATGGATGACCACGTGTGGCGGAGAGGTCTCCAGTGAGATGACGGAGAGAGACCTTAATCTCCAGATCCATGCAGGATCTGTGTGAATGGAATGTGGGAGAAAGTGAAGAAGCTCGGGGGAAGGTGTGGAGGCGATAAGAGTGGCGGATGACGGTCGAGTATGCTCGGATGGGTTAGATCCAACGAACTACAAAGATGGTTTTTTGCACTAACTCAATTTATAAAAACCTAAACTAATAATAACAATGGAAA
Organism: Ottelia alismoides; assembly: GCA_037367405.1. Classification (NCBI taxonomy): domain Eukaryota; kingdom Viridiplantae; phylum Streptophyta; class Magnoliopsida; order Alismatales; family Hydrocharitaceae; genus Ottelia; species Ottelia alismoides. Next base: position 328,875 of record JAZKJV010009974.1, read on the forward strand.
CCTACAACTAAATACTACTTAAAAAGCAAGTTAAACAACTCTTATACCTGTTGGCGAAGTCATGGAGCAGGGTGGCCGCCGTCGACCAGCGTGGGTGCACCTCCTCCTCCGCGAGCTGCTCCAAATGTCAAGGAACCTCCCTCTATCATCAGGGGACTCTCTAGACCAAGATTCATGTGCTCTAAGGCTCAGAACAGTGACCAATTTGATGAGGAAGGGGGAGATTTTTATTTATTGGCATTACGAGCACCCTTATTGACTTAGGATTATGGAAATATCCATCGTATGTACAAGAGATTTAGAGGCTCGATGTGGATTAGGGACGATACATGCTGATTTCTTGTGAAAGTATCGTGCATGTTTGATCGATAAGTCGAGCAGAAAAATGGGAGGAAAACGGGGACACGACGCTCTGACAAGTCAGAAGTTCCTGGAGTCCGAGTGGATCGGGTGTCAACTCTGGAAGCGACACCATTGGGCCACATAATCTGCTAGAGGACAAAACAACCTGCATTAGTAAAAAATAATTAATTAAATATAGAAAAAGATTTTATCAATTTTTTAAAAAATGTTTCTTATTTTACATAGTATTTTAATATGGTTTTTATTTATTTTTTGGTGTTATTTATTACAAGTTAATTCTTAGAGGTGTATTTACCGATAAATTCATCTATATTTATCTATTTTTATTTTATTTTTTATATTCTCATTATTATTTTATTCCCTTATGTTATATATTAATAACGTATACATAAATATTATATTTTTATGAAGTTATTTATATATTTAAATAAATAGGGGTACCGATTATATATGTATAGTTATTGTACATTTATTTATGTATTTTGTACATTATTTTATTTTGATGTATTTTCTTGGGTTTTATTTTGGTTTTAATATGTACATAAGTTATATATACTATTTACACAATTATAAAAATATAGAGTTATAAAAATAATGAAGAATAGATAAAATGAATATTTTATTCAAGTATACTTTACAATGAGGGTCAAAACCTAACTTTTACACCTTAACCTCAAAAAATATGAAACGACCTTTATTAAATAGCTTATTAAAAGTAAAATACAATTAGAGGTAATTTTGATACGTTTGAGTTTTTATTTAGAAGATACAAGTTTGTGAATTTGAGATTCTCGTTTTTTATTTTGTGTATAAAATGAGCATTGTGTATTATTTTTGTGCAAACTCAATCTTATATTTTTCTGTATATTATTATCTATAATTATCATGTACAAAGTTTATTTATTTGAGGTATAGAATGTGAAAAATAAAATGGGTCCCACAAATGAATAAATGAAAATTGATATTTTGGATTTTTATATGATTATTGGCCCTTATATCTCCCTACTTTATTCTTTGTCAACCTAGTCATCAAGATTCCTAGGTCTCGGGGTTTAGGGTCATAAAATACCTTTGGTATTTTATTCCTTTTCTTTTCTTTATTCTATACTTTTGGCATTAAAAACAATATTTTATGCACAATTTATACAACAAAAAGAGAATGTTATTTTGTGTAAGGAGTTTTTCTTTTATTTTCTTCTCTTACATAGGACTAGAGAAGTCAAAGAAAATGAGAAAAGATAGAGGCCAAGCCTCTCCTATTATAGCATGTAGGGACGAGCAACAAAAGGATTCTTCCTCATTTGAATTGAAATTCATCTTGGACTTTATTTATGATAATGGTGGAATGGATTTATTTGCCTATTCAACTAACTACAACCAACTATCATGGAATACTTATAAAATCATACTATCAATTAACCAATCCAAGTCATTTGTTAAAGAAAATATAATGCAAATTCAATTTACATATATTTAATGGATAATTTGAATTAAATTAACATTTACACCAATTAGTAATGTGAATCATATTCATATAAGTTCTATTCTGTTCATATGAATATTAACAATTACAGATTAAATATCCATATTAATTAAATGCAAATTATGTGAAATAGATTCATATAAGTCCTAATATGAACCACATTCAGATTATATTAGTTATTATGAATCAATATCCATATTAATTAAATACCAATCATGTGAATCATATTCACATAATTCTCAAAATGAATCACGTTCACATACATATTAGTTATTGTGGATCTATATACACATTAGTTAAATACCAATATATTTGAACCCCTTTTTCTAGTTTACACACTTTTGTATTGCCCCTTCTGACTTCCATATTTATGTTAATGCATTTCCTAATGATATGTAAGCATGGTATTTCGGATCGGATTTGTGATTTATAAAAGAAAATCAGACAAGTCAATATCATATTAGCATATTGTCATATAATTAATCAATGCTAGTAACAATTATTATATTTATTATCAATTTCTAAATATATGAATCTTAGTACACATAGGATTCCTGTGTAGCTTTCGTGAATACTTGGAGATAATATCGTGGATATTATATAAACCACCTATAATCACTTGATATATATATATATATATATCTAATACTAGGATTCAATTCACTTTGAGTTATCTAATTAAATCAGATATTGAAATAATTTCGTTAAATGATCTTGAATACATTCAAATTAATTTCCAATTTCTTCAGATATAAAATGTGATTATATGAATTGAGACTTAATCCCATTAGTTCTCATTCATTTAGACTCAAAGAGGAGTCACTAAAATCCATCTGATTATCATTCTATCAGGAATGGAAGCGTCATGGTATCTACATACGTTATGATTACATAGACCTCGAGCATTCCCAATACTTGTGCATTGTACATATTGGAAGAATTTGAATAAATTAAAATTCAACCCATATCAACATCAATCATATGCTTTCTAGATACATATAATAATATTCTCGAATTATTATCCTACTTCATAAATACGATGACCATCAATGGAATTCGGTTTAACACCAATGTCACATTAGTGAGCTATTATCTCCCAATTCTGAAAGTATGAGCATGTTGTATTTCTTCAAGAGATCATATTTCTCATATTCTCTTGTATGGACACCAGCTTTTTGTTATAGAAACCTTGTCAGATCATCAACATATTGATTTGTTAAATGTAGACGTCATTTTTTTCACCTTGATTTCTTCCAGACGCCATTTTTTTAACGGTCGCAGGATTTTTTAAATCGACCATGTTTGGATGGAGGCCGTAGGAGTCTCTGTTTCTGACGAAATTTTAATAGAATGTGAGAGGGATATAATTATAAATATACAAATTTTTATTTTCCAAAAAAATAAAAAAATGAGGGAAAAATAGGGGTGGGAGTAGCCAAGTTGGCTACTCCCTAGGGGCAGCCCCATTTACCTCATATATATATATATATATATATATGAGAAACTTCAAATGAGACACAGACTCACCAATATTGTGGTGAGCCCTCAATCCCGTCCTTCTATCTTTGATCTCACGGCTGGATTTATTGGCGCATTAATTAAATTAATTTAATGATTAGAAACCTATTTTGGTCATTTTGTCACATTCTAAATATAGAATGAGACACCTATTTCACCAAATCTGGCGCCTCCCTCCCCCGTGGGGATCTTCGTTCTTGCCCTAATTCAAAGGGGGCGACAGCAACACGAGTTGTTGCGGCGGTGGATCTCGTGCGCCTGGCGATGTGGATTATTGATTGCTCCAGGTGAATGAGATCATTGCAGGCACATTCTGGATCGGCGGAGGTGCACATCTCCATGCAGAGGAGTGGTGATGGTGCGGTGGCTCTTCGCACGACCGACCGTGCTGGGTGCGATGGGCGGCGGCGTCACTCCAGGCGGATGGAGGAGATCGGCAGATTAGCCGGACTCGCATACAACGTCTTGTGCGAGGGAGACGACCGTCAATCGAAGGAAGCGGTTCGTGCAAGGACCATTGAGCGGAGGAGGAGGCGGCCGCGCGGGGTGTGGGGAGACGAGGTATCGATTTACATTGTGGGTAATTATTTTACAAATATGTGTTTAATATTTACAATTTGATTCACTTTTTTTACAAATCTCATTTTTTGTTTTTCGTGCAAGGACCATTGAGCGGAGGAGGCGGCCGCGCTGGGCGTGGGAGACAAGGTACCGATTTACATTGTGATCTAATTAATTTACAAATATGTGTTTAATATTTACAATTTGATGCACTTTTTTACAAATCTTATTTTTTGTTTTCATATTTTGCAGAGCTCTGCGTGAATTTTACAAAGGCGCGATATATTGTTTCAAAAACTTATGGAATTTTTAGAAAACGAACACAAATTTACAAAATAGACTGAAGTTTACAAAGAAGAAATTACTCTTATAAAACTCGCCGGAGTACAAAATTAATGTACACATTTACAAAACAGAGATAACCATTTACAAAATATATTAATGAAATTACAAAGAGGAAAATATATTTTACAAAATCTCATTGTACTTTACAAACCTATAGTTGATTCCAGAACGTTTGGAATAAAATTAGTAATTAATCAATAAATGCATTAATGAAAATACCAAATCGAGAAGAAGCATAGAATGGTAATTTGAAACCAATAAATGAATCTCGAATTTAATTAAATTGAGAAGACGAAAATACCCTTTTGGATGAGCTTTTTGATGCAACCGTCAGATTGAGATCTGACGAATCTGAGCGATGGCTCACCACAATATTGGTGAGACCCCCACCTCATTTGAAAGGGTCCCTATATATATGTGGGGAAAATGGGGCTGCCACCTAGGGGTAGCCAATATGGCTGCCCCCACCCCATTTTTTGTAAAATTTTTTTTATTTTTTTGGAAAAATATCAACATGTATATTCATCCCTATATCCCTCCTATATTGATAATCATAATTCAAATGTGCACATTATTTTACTATATCATATTTTTTTTGACAAAGATGTGGATATGTATATATTTTCGTTTTTATGATACAAATACACATATTGATAATCATAATTCAAATATGCATATTATTTTACTGTATCATATTTTTTACATTGAAAAAATATATTCATATCTATATTATACGTAGTACATTTTAGCATATACATACATACATACATACATACATATATATATATATATATATATATATAAGATCAAGAAAGAGAAAACAGAATCATGTGGTTCAGAATGCATGCTCTCAAATTTTTTTGCTCTCATAGGATCACTCATATATATATAGGATATCTTTCAAATGAGACATGGTCCTTCCATTCATAAGGAAGGCCAATGATCTCAGCCATCCGTGATTGATCTGGTGGTTGTTATTAATGACATATTAATTATAAATTAAGTAAAAACCCATTTTGATCTTTATACATAATCTAAATATAGTATGTAATAAACTCAATTATCTCCTCCATTAATGTCTTCTTAATTGTTTATTCAAATTTGGAAACAGTGTGCCCCAACCAAAAGGGGGCCGTCCCTTTTGTTTTTGATCCAGTGCGGAGTGGATCAACGGTGGTCGGTGTTCGCGGTGGATAGGTGGTCATCCTTCAGCCATGGCTTGACCTCCGTGCGGACTGGTCTGCGGCTGACGAACTCGCCGGCTGTGGGATGAAGGTCTTCTCCTCCGCGCGGACGGAGGTCCTCCCTCAGACGGATGTAGATGATGATCTGTATGGCGGAAGACTGCTGCGCGTATGAGTATCCATCGGAGGTCGGGGCAAGTGGGAGAAGGCGAGGGGTGCGCCACCTCCTTGTCTTCTATCACAAGCAACAGAGGAAACCGCCCCTTGCTGTAGCAAGTCACGGATAGTGTCGGGGTGAAGGGGCTCCGCGATCTCCAGGAGGCAGAGCACGCCGGTGGCTATGGAGACAACGGTGAAGCTTGGTCGGCGGGTGGAATGAGTTGCTGCTCCAGCGGATGGTGGTCTGCAACGGATACTGCTGTGAAGAAGTGCATATTGTATATTTGACATGTATTGCACATTGTGGATGTGCATTATACATTTTGAGTGTGTATGATAAATATTTCGGTTATATTTTACTCATCGATTGAGCGCGAATGACTAGTGCATTTTTTAAAAGAACCACAAAAATTTTATTCTACAAAGGACCATACAATCATTACAAATAACCATACATAGAAATTAAATAATCTTAGGATTTTAAAATTTTATAGTGTTTTTGTATTTTTTGGAATTTTTACTAATTTATATTGATTTTTAAAATAAAAAATTACCATAAATCCGGAATTTAATAAATACATGAGATTGATTTGAATTTAAAAATATAAAATAAGGTCCAAAACTACTCAAATTAATTTCTATATATAGATAATTATATAAAGACAATTAGGAAGCAAAAAATATAATTTTGGATTTCTTAGTGATTTTTTATATTTTTATGAATGATTTGGGGTTTTTTTTTGGAGTTTTCTTTTTCTATTTTATTTATTTTTGTCTATAGTGAAAATATGATAAAATAAACAACATATATTTTTAGAGTTTTAAAAAAATAATTTTCTATTTATTTGTATTTTTTATTTTTTAATAAATAGTAAAAAAAGTTGAAAATTGTAAAATAAATACACGACATGAAACAACAAGCAATCAGGAGCCTACACCTATTTTTTTGTGATTTTAGAGCACTATAGGTATTTTGAATAAATCCAATAAGTACATAAAAAGACAATTGCTGTCATGTTCATATATTTGAATAAAATAAAATCCAAGGGCCCCTGTGAATTGTTCCAGAAATATACAACGTACTTGAAATTTTCATGGACCAAAAATAATACATAAAGTACCAGGGATGAACTTACAAAATGACCACCTCACATGGAACAACACGTGAGATGACCTGGCATGGACTTATATGTAATATGACTAACCACAGGGCCTACATGCAATTTCTCCATTTTATTGACACTTTACAAATTATTTACAGAATTGCTTAAAAAATACAAAAAAGCATGGGTGAGATTTAGCAATTTACCCCTTTACGTGCGGGCTCGTACCGTTGGATGTAGTTCACTTAGGGACATGGCATCAAGAGGGGAGACGATGCTGCTTCGCGATCCCGATGGTGGAGATTAGATCTCCTCTATGGGTCTGATGGCTGAGCAGATGCATATCGGACGGTGGATGGAGATTATGGGGGTCCAACTCGATCCAACGACCTTGAACCACCCAGCAAGAATAGGGAAGAACAAGGCAGATGGCGAGCTATATCCGACACTGCAAACTGGTTCCGACAACCTGGCGATGATCCAGGGCACATAAAATGTTCCTCGAGCTCCTCCATACCGATTGGAATTAGTCAAGATCGGGGAGGGGTGGGAGCTCCAGGTCCCTCACTTTCGATCAAAATTGACCCAGAAGGGTCATTTGTCCTCCAATACATGCAGATTGGTTACACACAAGAAAACAGTGGGTTATGGGGCCTTATTGGTGGGGGTAGATGGATGACCACGTGTGGCGGAGAGGTCTCCAGTGAGATGACGGAGAGAGACCTTAATCTCTAGATCCATGCAGGATCTGTGTGAATGGAATGTGGGAGAAAGTGAAGAAGCTCGGGGGAAGGTGTGGAGGCGATAAGAGTGGCGGATGACGGTCGAGTATGCTCGGATGGGTTAGATCCAACGAACTACAAAGATGGTTTTTTGCACTAACTCAATTTATAAAAACCTAAACTAATAATAACAATGGAAACCTACAACTAAATACTACTTAAAAAGCAAGTTAAACAACTCTTATACCTGTTGGCGAAGTCATGGAGCAGGGTGGCCGCCGACGACCAGCGTGGGTGCACCTCCTCCTCCGCGAGCTGCTCCAAATGTCAAGGAACCTCCCTCTGTCATCGGGGGACTCTCTAGACCAAGATTCGGGGCTCTAAGGCTCAGAACAGTGACCAATTTGATGAGGAAGGGGGAGATTTTAATTTATTGGCATTACGAGCACCCTTATTGACTTATGATTATGGAAAGATCCATCGTATGTACAAGAGATTTAAAGGCTCGATGTGGATTAGGGACGATACATGCTGATTTCTTGTGAAAATATCGTGCATGTTTGATCGATAAGTCGAGCAGAAAAATGGGAGGAAAACGGGGACACGACGCTCTGACAAGTCAAAAGTTCCTGGAGTCCGAGTGGATCGGGTGTCAACTCTGGAAGCGACACCATTGGGCCACATAATCTGCTAGAGGACAAAACAACCTGCATTAGTAAAAAATAATTAATTAAATATTGAAAAAGATTTTATCAATTTTTTTAAAAATGTTTCTTATTTTCCATAGTATTTTAATATGTTTTTTATTTATTTTTTGGTGTTATTTATTACAAGTTAATTCTTAGAGGTGTATTTACCGATAAATTCATCTATATTTATCTATTTTTATTTTATTTTTTATATTCTCATTATTATTTTATTCCCTTATGTTATATATTAATAACGTATACATAAATATTATATTTTTATGAAGTTATTTATATATTTAAATAAATAGGGGTACCGATTATATATGTATAGTTATTGTACATTTATTTATGTATTTTGTACATTATTTTATTTTGATGTATTTTCTTGGGTTTTATTTTGGTTTTAATATGTACATAAGTTATATATACTATTTACACAATTATAAAAATATAGAGTTATAAAAATAATGAAGAATAGATAAAATGAATATTTTATTCAAGTATACTTTACAATGAGGGTCAAAACCTAACTTTCACACCTTAACCTCAAAAAATATGAAACGACCTTTATTAAATAGCTTATTAAAAGTAAAATACAATTAGAGGTAATTTTGATACATTTGAGTTTTTATTTAGAAGATACAAGTTTGTGAATTTGAGATTCTCGTTTTTTATTTTGTGTATAAAATGAACATTGTGTATTATTTTTGTGCAAACTCAATCTTATATTTTTCTGTATATTATTATCTATAATTATCATGTACAAAGTTTATTTATTCGAGGCATAGAATGTGAAAAATAAAATGGGTCCCACAAATGAATAAATGAAAATTGATATTTGGGATTTTTATAGGATTATTGGCCCTTATATCCCCCTACTTTATTCTTTGTCAACCTAGTCATCAAGATTCCTAGGTCTCGGGGTTTAGGGTCATAAAATACCTTTGGTATTTTATTCCTTTTCTTTTCTTTTCTTTATTCTATACTTTTGGCATTAAAAACAATATTTTATGCACAATTTATACAACAAAAAGAGAATGTTATTTTGTGCAAATAAGGGGCATTTACATGCATTAGCTAGGGTTTCAAGGCCAAAATGATATAATAAAGGTGATGGAATGGAGATTCATAAACCCCCTATACTTGGCTTTGCTAGTGCCTAGCAAACACTTATGTAATAAGTGTCAAAAATAAAAACAAAGAAAAGAAAAAGAAAGAAAGTGGATTAAGTTTATGTTTAATTTTCAAACTTATCTTCCCAAAATCAAAATTTGGAGCTTAAGTCAGATCTTTGGAAATTTAGTACATGCAAACCTTTATTGGGAATCAGATTTGTAATACGACATACTTCAAGAATCCCAAAAACTGTGCTCAAGTCTCCTCAATAGCCAAGTCAGAATATTTCAACTCATATACAAACCATTATGACTATGAATATGACTTGTACAGTGTATGTGATAGTGACTCCCCTCAGTTGAAATGACAAAGAGACTAACTTCTCCAACATGACAACCCGATAATTCCCCCATCCAGCAACTCCTTCCTTAAGGAGCGGGGTATTTCCTTATACGTTCAAGTGGCAACCAGCTCAACAGAAAGGGGTGAAGAGAAGAATGGACAATAGCCAGTGTAGCTACCTATCCTAGGATACATGACCAGTGTAGTAAAGTCATCTAGCTGCAAGCTCACATAATATGACTTTGGAGCTCAAGCTCGCTTATTGACTATATAAATATGTGCACTCCGGCAAATGTTTTATTTTCAATCAGACATATCCACTATTTTTGGAGTTTTTCTTTTTGATTTTTTTTGAAATACTAGTAGCAATTACATAAGGAGTTTTTCCTCTTGAGCCAGTAGAGTATCCCTCTTTTAAACCATTATTGCAACCCAAACTCTCCTGTCTTTAGACATCTCTGCTACTGGATGGGTTGGGGTGAACTTCCCTCCCTAGACGATGGCAAATGTTTCCATTTGTGTGCGTCTCATACCGACAAATCCGATCCCCTCACCACTCCAAATGAGTTGAGTCAAGTGAAAAGTGCAGGTGTCCAAGTTAGGTCATTATCGACAAGAGCCATGCGTGTGCTTCAAAATACTCTACTTAGCAGTCAAGAACCCATTGAACCAAGTCTCACAATTCTCAAAGAATTAAGTCAACTAGACCTGAAGTACCTCAATTCCATTTCCTGTAGTGTTCCTGTGACAGGTAGATTTTAAGGTCCGACCAAGCTCCAATCTTCGAATTTTACTTAGATTAGTTCATCTATCAAACTCAATCCAAAAAATGTGAATGCCATGCAAATGCTATGTACAATGAAAAAATATTTTGTGATGTAATTTTTAAAGTTTTGAACTTTTATGGACTTCAGAAAAAGATGATGAAAATGCATTTTTTGGTATTTTTCAAAAAAAATTTGCAAATGTTTTTGGTATTTCTGATTTTGCAGATGTTTTTGTGTTTTTTGAAAATAAAATATTTTGGATAAACATAGGTAATATTAACACAAGGATGCATCTTATATTTACAAGAATTGGATTTTTAAGAATTTACAAGGGATAAGAAATCATTTTTATAGATATGTTTATACATATAATAAAGAATTTTAGTGTGATGTATATATTCCTCAAACTTATTTGAAAATAATTTTACAAATAATTTTGAAAACTGAAGTCTAAAATAATTTTTACAGAAAATTTTTAGAGACATTTACACACATTTGAAAATCATTTTGCAATGGTTTTTCAAACATCATATATAGATTTTTCAAAATATTTTTGTAACCATTTTCTAAACATTTGCAAATGAATTTTCTAACATTTTATTTTTCACAAAGAAAAGAAATTTTTCAAACAAAATATTTTTACAAAGGATGAAAATATTTGACAAAACATTTTGCAAATAGTTTTCAAAATATTTCAAAAAAGATTTTCAAATATTTTTCAAATATTTTACACAATTATTTTACACGATTTATTGATTAATACATACAAAAATAATTTGAGGAATAATGGACATCTTTTATTAAGTTTTTTAATGAATTGTATAGTATTGTAACCATAATTATTATTAAAAATACAAAAGTACGAGGCATGGATAAAGTATATATGTACTATCTACGACCCCATATACTTTGCTTGAGTTATGTCCTCATAGATCAAAGAGTAAAAAGAAGACATAAATCATATTGGGTATAGAAAAGTCTAAAGGATAACAAATGAAATAACCATTAATCATTAAGCAAATGAGAAGTTAATTGCCTCCCCTATTGATGAACGCAAAAATCATCTCTTTAATAGTCGAGAATTGTAGTATAGAAGATGAAACTCAGTCGATCAAAAATCACAAACATGAATGTTGTGGAAAATTTTAACTTGGTAGGTCTACCAAGGTCGAACATAGACACACAAGCTTCTTCAATATATTTACCAAATTTTGTCTATTTAAGGTGTTATTATTTTCTCAATTTTTAGGCCGTCATGCAACATACAAGAATACAGGGGCAAATGTTTGCATGCGATTTTTATTTGATTATCAGATACAATTAAATATGGGATGGAAGGTGGATGATATGCAATAAATGATCATACTGAAGATAAGATACAAATATGCCCTAAAAGGTCACATAATTAAGCATCAGATTATGGTTTAAAATTAGAATCAAATTGAGCATCACAATTAAGAGCAAGTATCTATCAATGACAGAGACGTATAAAGCAAAGGACACTATAATCATAAATTTCATCATATTTCAATTAGTGTCAAATTAAAAAATTAACTATGCAATTAGATAGAGAATTAAATAATCAACAAAATAATACTGAAATCATGTAATTTGGATATAAGATGCACAAGATACGAAGGAAACATTGTAAGGATATAAATGTAATAAAAATACGAAGAAATAAAGGATAAATAATTACAAATATGTCCCTTGAAGGACCTATTTGCAATAAACAATACCTAGAGGGGCCCTTATGTAATTTGTCCTTGTGCGCGAGGGACTTTCTACAAATCCCAGAAGCTGATTGGGTCTCTATGTAAATTTCCCCAGGTGCACACATGACCTAATTGTAATTATGGATAGAACTAGGGATGTATATGCAAATTATCCAGCCTCTCACGTGCGAGACACGCGAGGAACCAGGCTCGAGGTGGTGCAACTTTGGCAGACACGTGGGGGGGGGATGGTGCTTAGTCTAGTGGTTCGGGATGCTTAAGCTTGCAGGTTCAGGAGATGTCCATGTGGCCACATTTAAGCCGTTGGATGGACACCGCAGAGGTACCATCCAACGACCCCTACGTTTCATCTCGTCAGAGGAGCGATAATGTAGTTGGAGCTTCGACAAGTATGCCAGAGCTCCTCAGTGGCCGGGAAAGATCCTAGGACCTTCATGGTCCTCTGGCGAGGATGGCCTTCGGTCGAGGGAGCTGCCAAGATAGATGTAGATGGTGGTCAACGTTCTCTCATTGGAGAGGGAACTCGAGATCGACGATGGTGTGAGATCTATGACCATTGAAGCACCTGCAGGGGTTAGATGATAGCCGAGGTGTGTTTTCCGTGGATTTGTGAGGTGAGTGGAGGGCCATGGGGCAAGAGAGGCAGGGCCTTGGTGGTTCTTCTTAGGCATGCCTGAGAAGAAATGGGGCAGAGCGGAAGGGGGTCATGGAGAAAGGCGGAGGGAAAGTGGACATGGGAGCGAAGATGGAGGTGGTCTCGCTAAGCTCGGAAGATGGATTGGGAGTGATGAAAGCGAATGGGGGCATCGAGAAAATTATGAAAAAATAAGAAAAAAATGATATGGGAGATACCTGGGGATCGGAGAGGATTATTAGGCAGATGAGAGGCTTGTGATGAGCGGTGAACGCCGCTCCGGTCCCCCTATACTTAGGGTAAAAGAATCCCTAAGTATAAGCAACAATAGGAGTGATGAAACAGAACGAAAGAACACTCGGTTCATCCACCCCCTATACCTAGGACAAAGTACGTCCTAAGCAAGGCACACACGAGAATGGGGTGGATAAGAGAAATGGGAGAGATACGGAGGAAAACAATGCGAATGTACAACAGATTGGATGTACAAAGGATCAAGAAGATTGAAAGAAAACCTTCTTGCGGGAGCACTAAGGAATAGATCTGATAAGGTGTAGGTCAACATCAGGGTCCTCAAATGACACAAACCTATCAGGGTCGATAGGGTGAAGTTCCTCAGAGGTCCTAGGGTGTGAAGGCACAACAGTGGAAGAAGTGCGGCTAGGTTTGGCCTTGGGTGTCTCGCTCAGGTCATTGTGAGAAGGGATGAACTCATCATTGGAAGTAGTCGAATCAGTAGGTCTCCATGGGCAAGACAACAAAATCAACATTATAGCTCATTCCTTGAATCGAGATGATAGCGTTTTTAAGGATACCTGATGAGCCGAATTTCAACAGGTTAAGACATGATAAATTAATCATTGTCGTTGTTTTCAACAAATCGATCCGGTCAATGAGAAAAAAATTATTAAGCCACTTAAAAAAAGATAAATCAAGCAATGGAATGTAAGCGGTTTTGCTATTCAATTTACCTGGTATAGCGACTAGGGTCGAACACAAGGAGCACGATTTAAAAAATAAGCAGTCAAATTTCTAAAATACAATTTTTAGTGGTTTTTTATTTTTCAATTTTTTATTTTTAAATATAGAACAAGTTACAATATGCACAAATGGATAAAAACACGCAACACCATACTCTTTTTGTTTTTTTAAGGTTATATCAAAATGCTCAGAAAATTATGGAAAAACATGTTTTTGTGTTTTATAGGTTTTAAAATATTTTTGATAATTTTTCTAAATTTTTCTGATATTTTTGTGATTTTATAAAAATCAAACAATGCCCAACCAGGAGTATTGGAAAACAAGATTATTTTGTAACTTAAAAATACCTTAAGTGGACAATACTCCTGGAACTTATTTTTAAGCTAAAGCTCAAACAATTATCTACACAGAGAGATTGAAATAAGAATTTTCAGATTTTTCTAGAGTTTTCTACAATTTTCTAAAATTTTTAGTTTTCACAATTTTTTGGTAGAAATTAAAAGACAATAAAATATACCTACAATAATTTTTTTGGAATTTTAGGCAAATTTTCGAATTTGGGTGATTTTTCTAAATTCGGAGAGAATAAAAGATACTATTTTTTATTTTTTAAAATACCAAATAGCAACAAAAAATGATGAAAATTTTAAATAATGAAGAAAACTAAAAAAGAGTATGTATAATTTTTCTCAGAATTTATAGAGCAATCAAATCATTTATTTCAATCAATTGAATTGCAATTTCTTGAAAGCTTTTGAACAAGTGATGATATAGAAATAACACAGGGTTATTTACGCAACTTGCCCAATTTTTTATTTTAAAAATCCTTTCACCTTAGGGCTTTTTTGTTCCTTTGTTCTTCATTTCTTCTCAATGATGGAAGGGAGAGATCGCCACCCTATGTGACGGAGGTCACGTATTAGGAGGATCTACAAGGGTGGAGAGGACGCGTGGTCGGCGGGCGGTTGGTGGTGTGTTTGCTTTAGAGGCGAACGGAGGCCGCGGGCAGATTCTGCTTAAAAGATGCTGAATGGTTGCTTACGGGCAATGGGGACATGGGTGGCGATCGTGCTGGGTTGACGTTGGAGGAGCTACGTGCGGGGGCTGTGACTGGAGGAGACGACTTCAAGCGAAAGGGTGACCGAGCGTCGGAGGATGCGTAGCCTCGCGTTGAGCCTCTCACCGCACGGTGGCTATAGCGTGCTGCCTCGCGCGGGGATGGCAGTTTTGGTGGACAATAGGCACCAACGACTGGCGGAGTAGGCGCGGTCGGTGGTGCATTTGCTCTGGAGGCGAATGACGGTCGCGGGCGGCAGCCTAGCCGCTGGTAGAGGAGGGGGGTGTGGTTGCGACCATGCCTCCTCTAATATTTTTTATAATATTTTTAGTTTTTTTAATACCTACAAAAATGTAATAAAAATGTATTTTTTTATTTTTTTTATTTTTTTATTTTGTTCTTATATATTTTTTGAATGCAGGAAATGTAAAAAATGTAAATAACTTTTTTTTTAAATCTTTTAATTTTATTGCTTTTTTCCTGCAAAACAAATGTTAGAGAAAAAGAAATACATATGATTTTAGTATTATTTTTTTAATTTTTTTATTTATAAACAAATGTGGATACGTGAGTGAGTGCGGATCCTGCGATATGGAAGATGGATCCAAATCTTCGGTCACCGTGCGTGATTGGAGGTGAAAGATTGCGTGAGATAGAATGTGAATTGATGAGATCGAGGAAATGAATGTGAAATTGAATTGGGGGTGGATCAAATCAGGATGGAAAATTTTGGAATTTAACATCTAAATTTTAATCAAGAAATCGAAACACAAATTAAGTCTAATATTTATCTAGGAAAAATGCCGGAAAATAAAATTGGATCTTACCTCGGGATCGAATATGCCGTGATGGCCTCTATGAGGGTTGACGCACTGTCACCGGACGGCTCGGAGGCTAGGAACCCTTCTTCAACAAAATGTCTCTCGAAGATCGGGCTCCTCTCCAACAAAGATTGATCAACGAATGATGGAGGAGGAGCCCATTAAAAAGAGAAGAAAATATAAAAGGAAAGCATGCACACTTAAGGAATGTTTTTTTTGTTAATTAATTAAAAACAAATTACAAAATGGATTAAAATAAATAAATTAATTTACAAAAATTAATTAGCCACCTTAATGGGGACTATTAATGGTTTAGAATAATATCTTTACATACAAG
Source organism: Ottelia alismoides (assembly GCA_037367405.1). NCBI lineage: Eukaryota > Viridiplantae > Streptophyta > Magnoliopsida > Alismatales > Hydrocharitaceae > Ottelia > Ottelia alismoides. Next base: position 344,793 of record JAZKJV010009974.1, read on the forward strand.
GTATGTTTTTAAATTAAATAAATCAAACAATTAACTAATTAAATAAAAAATTCGTTATGAAATTAAATCAATTAATTAATGTTAGATATTAAATTAATTTGGTGATTAATATGTAAGGGAATTAGCTGTATACAAATAATATGTATATATAATACAATATATACATATACAAATAAGGAAATAATTTTTAAATAATTTTTTATTTTTTTAGTTATAAATTTTTTGTTTTTATTGAAAATAATATTTACAATTATGTACATTATGTATAAAAATAAATTTGAACAAATATATACAATAGGTAAGTGGTAAAACTTCACAAAATACCCCAGAGAATCGACTTTTCAATTGTAACTTCAAAAATTATATTTAAAAGATAATTTAATTTAGAGTATAATGGAAATGACTTTGATACAATTTGAGTTCGTATGAAGCTGGAATTGGTCTTTCAATTATCGCTTTACGTCTTTTTCGGAGTGTGATTATTTGCAATATGTACATTATCTTATTTTGAAATTATTTTTATTATTTATAAACCATTTTTACTTACAGTTTTTGTTTATAAAAATATTTAATATGAGATAAATTTATGGACAAAAAAATAGTACATGTTTTATACAAATATACAGAGAAAATTTTACAAATTATATTTGGATTTTTGAATTGAAGATCCTATCTCCCCCTAATTTATTCTTGGTCGATCATGTCAAGTCTTGACATTCTCTCGGGGTTCGGATCAGTCTGCATTTATTCCATAAATACATACTTTATTTTTCTTTTCTTTTCTTCTTTATTCTTTTATTTAAGTATAAAAAAGTGTTAAAAATGCATATTTAACATATGCATGCAAAATGGTAGTTACATGAAATTAGTGGGTATTTATAGGTATTTGAGTCAGGAAATGAAGCTAAAATAAAAGAATAAAGACGATGAATCGTGAGTTCATCATTCCTCTATACTTTACCTTTAGTGAAAACAAAAAAAAAGATAAGAAAAAGATAATAAGTTAGAATAATGTTGACTTCTAAACTTATCTTCATAAAAATGTAGTATGGAGCTCTGTCGGACCTTTGGATTATTAGTTTGTCAGAACCGTATTGGGAAATGGATTTAAAACCTAATAGCCTCTAAGTTCCACAAGATTCCTATTCAGGTCTCCTCAACAGTCAGATCAGAACAGGTCTACATACACAAATTCTTATGACTATGAAACTTTACTTGTACTGTGTAAGTGAAACATTGTTCCTCATCTCAGAAGTAATAAAGAAACAACCTCTCTAAACAAGGTAATTCTTATCCTCCAGTCTAGCAACTCTTTACTCGAGGAGCGGGGATATTCCCTTCTAAGTTCAAGTACAACCAGCTCAAGAAAAGGAGATGGAGAAGAGAATGGATGGTAACCAGTATAGCTACCTATCCTTGGATGCATGACCAGTGTAGCCAAGTCATCCGCTGCAAGCTCATAAACATTTGACTTTGAAGCTCTTATTCTTTTTTTACTTGTATATACACTCCGACATGCATTTTACTTTTCAATCAAGCCTGTCCACTTTTGGAGATTCTGCATTTTTTTTGAATATATATACAAGGTGCAGCATGTGCATTAGGAGTATTTCCTCTTGAGCTAGTAGACTATCCCTCTTTTGAAGCATTAATGCAACCCCACAACATCCTGTCTTTAGACCTCAACATCGCCAAATCAGGTTGAGACGCACTTACCTCCATAGAGGAGGATGAGAGGTTCTGCCTAGATGTACTATCCTCGTATGCTACCCCAAGCCAAAAGATTCTACCCCCTCACTACCTCCTCCATGAAGAGCTACGTGTAGAGTGCTTGTCCAAGGTAAGCCACGGTCTGAAAGAATCTTGCCTGTGTTGTTAAATATTCTACTTAGACTTATCAAGATGACATGTGAACATAGTCTTATGGACTCAAAGAATTAAGTCACTAGTACCTGAAAAGTCTTAACTCGAGCTCTTATATGGTTTCTCTGAAATTAAGTGGTTTAAGGTCCAACTAAGCTCCATTCTTCAAATTTATTCCGGACTTAGTTTAAATGTCAAAATTATCCTGAAAAATGCACATGCAAATGCAAGAAATATGTACAATGCAAAGAAAGCAAAATCTTTTTATGAAATAATTTTTTATCTAATTTTGAACTTTTTATGGATTTTTGAAAAAATGATGCACATGCAAAAAGAGTTTTTTATGCAAGTAGTTAGTAATATAAACAAGTATATACAATTTTTTTATAAAGGTTAGGGATGAGATACACAATTATTTACAAGAATTAGAGGAAAGGATTTACAACTTGAGTAATGTATATAGGTATATACATACAGTTGGATTTTGTTATGATGCATATATTCCTCAAACTTTTTGAAAATAGTTTTACAAATAGTTTTGAAGACTATAGTCCAAAATAATTTTTCAAACCATTTTACAATCATTTACAGACATTTTAAAACAATTTTGCAAACATTTTTCAAACAATATATATAGATTTTCAAAATGATTTTCAGCCATTTTCGAACATTTGCAAATAGTTTTACAAACTAATTTAATTTCACATAGAGAAAAATATTTACAAGCCATAATATTTTTACAAAGGTTGAAAATATTTTTCATATAGTTTTCAAAAGATTTTTCAAATAGATTTTCAAACCATTTTCAAAATATTTTAACATGACTTATTAATCAATATAAACAAAAAAAAATTTGAGGAAATTTCTACATCTCTTTATTAGTTTTTTACAAGTATTTATACAGTATTTTAGCCATACTAAAAATACGAAAGTACGAGTTATGGCTAAAGTATATATACAATATATACGACACCCCCTATACTCTGCTCGAACTATGTCCTCATAATGTTTAAAGAGCTGCAAAGGAGGACATAACTCGTTCTAAGTATAGAAAAGTTAAAAGAATATTATACTACATGATGAATAAGAGAATGAAATCAATAGAAGTTAGTGGTCCCCCTATACTTAAGATCAAGTAATCCTAAGTATAGAAGACTGTTCAAAAGGAGAAAACAGAGGAATAGGATGTACATGGTCTACCTCCCCTATACTTAGGGTAAAATATCCCTAAGTATAAGTAGTAAAACAGAGGTAACAAGAATCATATAGATAATCACAAGTCTGACACCCCCTATACTTAGGGTAAAGTACACCCTAAGTATAGCATAATCATGAGATGGAGATGGGGCGTTAGACAAAAGAATGTGCGATATGGACATCTGGATCTATACAACTGCGAGAGGAAGTGATAATCATACATGAGATGCAAATGATGTGAGTCAAAAACCACGTCTCATGCAAAATGAATAGGGGCGACATCGACGATCAGCGGATCATGATCTAGATATGACTTCAGGCACTGACCACTAACTCGGAATGTGGACTCGGATGACATCTCATATATATCAATGCCACCATTGTCATGCACCTTCTGGACCAAGTATGGTCCCTTCCACTTGCTCTTCAACTTCCTTGGAAATAGTTTTAGCCTGGCATCGAATTACCATACTTTCTGGTTCGTCTCAAACTACTTATGGCTGATGTGAGAATCATGCCATATCTTCTCTCGCTCCTTATACTGTAGTCTACTTGAAAAGGCTGTATCTCTAAGCTCCTCCAGTGCTGCCAATTCTGCCTTTCTCTGATCTCCTATACTCTATGGATTCAAGAATATCTCAGTAATAACCCATAGTCACTTATGCTTCAACTCAACTGGTAAGTGGCATGGCTTGCCATAAACGAGTCGGAATGGAGATGTACCTAATGGAGTTTTGAAGGAAGTCTGATATGATCACAAGGTCGAGTCCAAAAGTTGTGACTAATCCTTTCGATTTGGGCGGACTACCTTCTGCAATATAGTTTTAATCTAACTTTTAAAAACCTCAGCAAGACCATTCATCTGTGGATGATAAGGAGCAACAACTCTATGATCTATGCTAAACTCGTTAGCAAGGGCCCTTACCTTATCATTGATAAAATGAGTTCCTCCGTTAGATATCAAAACTCTAGGTACTCCGAACTATGAAATGATACTTTTCCTCAAGAATTTGCAAACAGTACTAGAATATGCGATTCGGGCTGGGATGGCTTCAACCCAATGACTCACATAATCTACAACAAGCAAGATATACTGAAATGCCTAACTCTTAGGAAACGGGCCCATGAAATCAATGTCTTATGCGTCAAAGACCTCATAGAAGTGAATGGGTTGCATCGGTATCATATCTCTCTATCCACAAGTGCCCATTTTCTGACAGTCAGTACATCTCTTCACGAATTCATTTGAATCCTTGAAGAGGGTGGGCCACCAAAGGTCAGATTAAAGCACCTTTTGCGTTGTCCGTCTCCGAGAATGATGTCCTACTGCATCAAGCTTGTGGCGATAGATGGGAACGTTATGCTACTCTTCTTGAGGAATACACAATCTCTAGATGCTATCCCCCCTTCATGATAAAGAGTGGAATTTTCCCAATGGTATGACTTGGCCTTCGCAAGAAAGGTCTCAAAGTTGTTGTCTGGGACAATCTTGTGGAACTTTCTTCGTGACAAGATAGTTCACAATATCGGTGTACCATGGAAGTGAGGTGATTTCAAGGATCTCCTGATCTGGAAATGTCTTTGTAATAGGTGTTATCTGATCCGAATCCTCAAGGTTCTCTAGACAGGAGAGGTGATCTGCCACCACATTTTTGACTCCAGGTTTATCCTTAATCTCTATGTCAAATTTCTGAAGTAGAGGGATCTATCTGGTCAATCTGGCTTTGGCATCCTTCTTTGACATTAAGTATCGGATGTCGATGTGATAAGTATGAATTATCACTCTAGATCCAAGAATGTAAGATCGAAACTTATCCAAGGCAAATACTACGGCTAGCATTTCCTTTTTTGTTACTGTGTAATTCCGCTGAGCGGCATCCATTGTTCGGCTAGCATAGTGAATGTCATAAGGTAATTCATCTCTCCTCTGTCCTAGTACGACCCCTATGGAAAAATCAGAGGAATCCGTCATGATCTTGAATGGGAGAGACCAATCAGGTGTCTGAAGGAGAGGAGCCTCGACAACTAGATTCTTGAGAGTCTCAAATGACATAATACACTTATCATCGACAAGGAACTTTGTGTCTTTTGTCAACAAATCAAAAAGCGGTCGGGCAATCCTATTGAAGTCTTGTATGAACCATCGGTAGAAACCAACATGCCCTAGAAAAGATCGCAACTGTCGTAAATTCGACGATGGATTGAGTTTCTTGTGTTGGACATGCGAGCCAACGACGAGCCATTATGCAATAAATGTTATTGCATTTCACTCCTAAATCTGAAATGAAGAACAACTAATTTGCAAAATAGGCCCCTTACTATAATTAGGGTTATGTACCATGGCCATCTTAATGAGCATACATCTGTTGATTCAATTATTGAATCATAGAGGCTGATGCTTGGATGAATATCTAAAGAGTTAGATTGAGGACTCATCAAGCACTGTTACATGATTGTCAAGATGTGATCTCCAGCCTGAGTAGGAGATGGCAATCCTTATCTCTAAAGGTAGATATCTGGCCGACCTCTTGATGCAGGTCCTCTGCATAGGAATAGAGATTTAGAGGTGTCAGATTAGTTAGGTCAAGGAGTTGGCTTAACGAGATTGAGATAACCAAAGAACTATGTCATATGCTGTCACGGTATAGGCACCCATCCTCTGACCGGAGACAGATGTGTTACTATATGTATGATATGTACATTTGGTAGACCGATAGGTTGAGGCCTAATCAAGGTCTATATACTGACGAGCTGGTGTGCATATAAGGGCATATGAGTAATACGGTCTCTCAAGGGATCATACAGGTTCATTTACTGAACCAGAAGACAAGAGCTCACTCATGAGATATTGGGAAGATCAAATTCCGTACACCGTCGACTCTCTTTGGAAGCTTGACTGAATTTATAGGTTTGATATATACTTTTAGAAAGTATATGATCAACACCTGGGCGTGATATATGCTTTTGGAAAGTATATGATCGATACCAACTCCCAATGATCGAATGAGAAAACTTAATGATAAAACCCTGAAGGAGACAATCTAAAAAGAGATCTAAAACTTCGGGTTTAATCTAGGTCTTCCAATATGCAAGATGTACATGTATTAGGAACACCTGAGGGTGATGTGATAATAAACGATTGTATAACCATGCCGTTTCCGTTCCTAGGAAGTGATGAAATGGGTCCGGATTTTAGTCTCCTCTCAGTAGAAAAGTGATCTGATCTTGGTCCAAATGTTGGACATTGATCTGAATGTGATTCAGATGCAATGAGAAGATTAGATTTGTGATGTTGATTTAATCAAGTATCTATGGGAGGTCCGCAAGATCTGGATTTGAGATGTGATCTCAATATCCAAGTCACTATACATGGAACAATACAATCACCCTATCCTTATCTCCAAGTATCCTTGGAGAAAGCGCATTATCCTTGTAAGAGTTCACAAATGATTCCATTGTTGATTTATATATATATATATAAGCATGGAGATATGGATGACTAAATGTGATTTAATCCTAAAGTATAATACAAATTTGATTCGTGTCATTTATCCATACGAGAAGAGCTATATAAGATAATTAAATGTGATTTAATTATCAAAGATGTGAATAATGTGAATGTGATTCATATTATTTGGGCACATGAGAATAGAGATTCAAGATGATTAAATATGATTTAATTATCATGGATATGAATAATGTGGATAATACTATCCATATTAATCATGTATATTATAAATGTAATTTATAATATATTAGAGAGAGAGAGCATATTGTGATACATATTTGTAAATTAATTATTGATATGAATTGGATTCACATTGGATGATTAATTGAAAATATAATTTACATTTTGTTTTGGGATGTGAATGTGATTCATATTTTTCCAATGGTATGATTGTAATATTTCACATATAATTGTGAATTATTTTTGTGAAATAATTTACAACAAATGTTGTTGCAAATCTTAGAGATATCATGAGGTAGTGAGATCTCATGAGATAATGAGATCTCATGAGATAATGCGATCTCATGAGTGGACGTCCCCCCTTTTAAGAGGATGTGGTTTATCTCTACATTATCACCAATGATATTTAATTGATTTAATTTGAATTTAAATATATTGATTGAATGATATATATATATTGATTTAAATTAAATTAATTGTTGTTGTGCTTTCACAACAAAATCATGGCCATTGAAAGAAACATAAATCAATCTCATCCATTGATTTTGTGTTGTCCATGGATTGAGATCCATGGATCCCAAAACACTATTTAAGAAGAGGCACCCCTTGCTCTTCAAGCTATATGATTAACCCATAATATCTCTCTCTCTACACGGAAAAGGTGCTCTCCCTCTCTCCCATTGTGGTCGTCCACCATGGAGCCCAAGAGAGAGTCGGCATCGCCGCAACATCGTCGTTATGCTGACGGATCATCTACTCATGGATCTCCATCTCCTTCGGTGTGCCTCACTCGTGAAGAAGATGTTGGATCCCGTGTGATGAGATCAGGAGATCCGCTGCTTGGATCATCAACATGGATTGCGAGGAGTACGCATCTCATCAACGTGCTCGCAAGCGTCTCCTTGGTTAGATCAGACTTGAGACAGGTGGTTTCTTGGTTTAAAGACTAGATCGCAACCATACTTCAAGAGGTAACCCTAGTACCTATTTTTGGTTTAGATGAAATAATCTAAGAAGTGTTCTTGGATCATGTTGTTTTATCATTTAAAAAAAACTAAATTCCGCTGCCCGGAGCAACTAGGGTGACTAGTCGCTCCCGATTGCTTATGATGCGATCCTCACGCTTCCGTGATGCTCTTGAGGATTTTCTACAGAATCCTTCAAGTGGTATCAGAGCTAGGTTGTTGAAGGTTTCGGATGAGATCCATGAACCTACGATGATTTGGGCTCGTTGGGGTTCGTGAAAATTTTTGTCGTATTTCAATTTTCGCAGTCCCGTTTTGTGATATTTTTTCGGCCTGTTTAAAATGTTTAAACATGAATTTATCAAATGGAAAATGTTTTTCATAAATAAGGAAAATAATTTTGATTTCGTTTGCACAAGATATGATCGTTTTAATGACCATATGTCCACTGTTTCGGGGATGGCAGTTAGTGATGTAATTAAGATGTTAATTACTATTTAAAACACCTTAAAATGCATTCTAATCACATAGTTTCTGTTTTATATCAAAATATCAAACTTTGAAAATTGATTTTGCTTAATTTGGATTTAAAATGAAAGAGATTTGCCAATTTTGGTTGGTGAGGGTCATTCCTGAAAATTACATACTCAAGCACAAACCTTGTGATTGTCATTTAATGAATCTTATGAAATTAATGGTTAATTTTCTGGAATAATTATGTATCATATTTGGGAAATATAATAATAATAATTATTCCCTTAAATGGAATTACCTCAACCAATAAATGATTAGATTTAACCTAGATCACCAATCAGTTACTTGATACACTTTCAACAAAGTTGCTACTTGAATTGGTTTGGGAATTTGTCTAGCAAATTTCCTTATAATCAAAATGGTTTTGATTATTACTATATGGTATAATTTCATTTGAAAAACCAATGATCATCTCAAGTACACAATGATCTATTTGGCATTATCCTTTTCTGAGGTGGATATGGTGTCTAATTGGGGAGCGTTGGGGTAGAAGGTTGCATCGTGTGCAGTCTGTCCCACTCCCGTCGGTACTGGCCATGACAATGGGTAGGGACTCGATAATGCTAGAGGAATCATGGTGTATTTTCTAATTATTAAAATTCGAATTAACATGTACTTTGAGATAATACCATATATTCAAGTAACAATAAAGTTTGTTGATTGAATTGGATTGATATTTAATTTAATATGATTAAATTAATTATATCCAATTAAAACAATCTATTATGGATAGAGTTGTATTTACCTTGGAAGAATTATTTATATGATTATGATTTATGGTAATTAATTAAAATTTGAATATGATATGGAGGATCACGTAACTGACACCCCTGGTCTCCCGTCAAGGCAAAGGGTTCTGTCGCAAGAGATTGTGTGTGGGAGACGCATGTCCGAAGTGACAGCTCGTGCATGCAAGTGCATCAAGATCGGGCTCTCTGCTTCTCAAAAGAGTAAGGCCATATGTGTAGTGACCCTAGTATCGGTTCCTCATATTATTGGGGCGATATTGGATTGCGCATAGCAAGTTCCATTCCTGTTGACAGTTGATTCAATTAACAACGGGTCAACACCACCTTAGAGGTTGTGGGCTCGGGTGTTAAAGATCGAATAGGGAAATGCAAATTGGACTTGTAAGGCGGAATGAGTTCCCGCTTCTTTTTATCTGAGTTGTAGTTTCTCATATTATTGGGATACATCAAAGATAGGAAAGGAGATCCCATATATTGCTAGAGATATAATGGTAAGAATATCTCTTACATTGAATGTGATTAAGGGAATGAACTTTCAATGCTGACAAGGCAAGACAACTTTGATATAAAAATTCCTAAACCAAAGTAAAATATGTATATATGTATATGCATATATATTTATGCAAATTTCTTATTTCAGATAATGCTCATTAAACCCACTCAAAGCTATACTCAATAATAACCAGTGAGATATCATGAATTGAACTCACGATCAAGATATTATCCTTGCAATTGGACACATAATGTATGTGGTTACAATATGCAAGTTTCCTCATCAAAATGAGGACTGACAATTAAACAAGGCAATAAGACATTACCTCAGGGTTTGTATGTCTCTATAGTCCTAATCCCTCGTCGAGTGTACTTTGAAAGTGACATGTCGATGATAATTGTCAAATTAATCCTTATAAAATCAAAGAAGATGTATTGGCATACATATGTGCTCTCAACATTTAATCATGAATAACATAGTTCACTGCATTATGCAGAACGATAGCTCTACTAAGAGATGATGTAATCAAAATGTTTGAATACCTACCTGAACCTAAGTTTTTAAAGAGTTAAGATGTATGTAGATATGATGAGTGTCATCATCCTACTATCTATACTCTAGTCATTCACGAAGCTTCATAATGTTCATATTGTATGAATTAAATTAAGCATATATAAATGTCGAAATACTCTTATATTGAAATCTTTTGAATTCAACATAAGAGATCCTTTGTCTTAAAAATTGGTTGTTTAAAGATGAAATGAGCGCTGTGGAAGCATGGGTTTGACCCAAGTTAGAAGGAAAGTCAAAGAGTTGACTGTACTTCTATGATTTCTATACATATGACATCCAACGAGTTTGATGAATGCCAATACTGCAATAAGCCGATGTATTGATAGTGTGACTATCTAGTCTATCTAGGATCCTTAGAGAAGGACTCAACTAGTGCATCGAAATAATCTACATCTACATATAATCATTGAAATTAGCTTTCTTATTTGATAAGATTAAAAGTCTAATAATTTATCTTATTCTTCTAATAACACTTGCAATTGGTTGCATACGTTTTAGAAGACTAGAAACTTGATCTTAAGGTTTAATAGTCATCCACATGGATGTTGACGCAATTGTTGCAACAATCTCTGTTGGATAGATAGACTTCATATTTTCAGTGGGAGAGTCCTTATCCTTATAGAATGGCTCTATGACCCGGATATTAGAATACACTCATAGTTTATTTCTAGGTGTTAGAAATAGACATGAATTCTGGAATAAACCTATCATAAAGAGTTATGACGGATATATTTCAGATAGTAATCTAACATCTAGTGGACTCTACTAAATTAGAAAATTAATGAATATTTCACTAAGACTTTTAATATTGAAAATTAAACCTTATAACATCAATAGGAGGATGAAGATCAAGCCTTGGACATTTGTCTGTTGATTTGATCAATAGACTAGTAAGAGATGAAACTTTAGAATGTCTAAAATTCCAAAACTTACTTACTTATGAATATTATATTTAAAGCAAAATGTCCAACACACCCTTCTCTAGGAATGGTGTTAGATGTTGAGGTATTCAAGATATCATACATTTGATGTATGTGGATTATCTACATCAGAATAAACATTATGGATATGTGATATCTATTAATGATTATTTGTGATATGAGATTTCTTCACTTCACCTTAGAAACCTTTGAAATGTTCAAAGATTTCACAATTTCAGTTTAGAACCAAAGTTTGAAGGAAGATGAAATGAATTTGATCTAACCTAGGTAGCAAGTACCTATTAGATGAATGTAAGGAATACCTTATGGAGATAGGATCATCATTCCTATCTCACTTCTCCTAATACACCTAAACTCAATGGAGTTGTAGGAGATACACTTAGATCATGTGTGACATGATTTGATAAATGATTAATCTTAGCGTAGTTATCTCTTAGTTTCCAAGGTATATATGTAGTAGAGACTGCAATATATATCCTTAATAAAGTTCCATGCAAGTAAGCTGGAATATAGCACCAGAGAGTGTTGCTTCATTAGGAAAATAAAGAATGGTATTGGATGCCTACTTTATGACCTTGAGATTCTTAAAGAATTTCATCTCTAAGAATATGATTCTATGATGATGACTTTCTTAAGAATCAAGATGAAAATGAATTGACGGAACTCATTGAATCTTGAGAAGATAAGGAGACTCCTTAAGTTGAAAACTAAAAGGACAACTAAAGATGAAACACTAATTCCTCTTCAAATGAGTTTTAAAATGAATTCCATGTGCCAGATAAGTTTGACAATGATCCGACTTCATATGACGAAGCTTCTGAAGATCATGACATGGATAGATGGATGTTAGCAGTAAAGTCTAAATATACAATTGTTGTATATGGACCCTCGAGGATCCACCTATTAGGGTAAGAACCGTTAAGATGTAAATGGATCTTCAAGAGAAAGAGGGAACCTGATGAGAAGGTAAAGACCTTCAAAGCATGGCTCGTATCCACAAGATACACACGAAAAGAAGACATCGCTTGCGATGAGACTTCTTTTTCAGTGACCATAATTGAACCCATCAGAATATTGCTAACCATACCTACACAACTTGACTTTGACATCTTCGAGATGGAAGTCAATTTTTTATTCCTCCACGAATATCCCTCTGAGGATATTCATAAGAAGTAGCCCCATGGCTTCATGAATGAGGAATACAAGGTGTGCAAGTTAAGAAATTCCATCTATGGACTCAAATAAGCTTCTTGTAGTTGGAATATAAGATTTGATGAAATTATAAATGTTATGATTTCAGATAGAATCTTGATGTACCATGTGAAGTTTAGTGGGAGTGCCATTGTGTTCATCATGCTAAGTGTAGATGATATCCTGATCTTTGGAATGATATAAGGATAATAATAGGTGTTTTATTGACTGGCTATTCCATACCTTGAGATTTGATCTCATGGATACCTCTTGTATCTTACAATTGAAGGTGTTTAGAAGCATAGAAAAGACGGTATTGGGACTGTCACAGTAGTGGTACACCTTGGACATATTCCATTTTCTTGAAAATTCCAAGAAAGGCTTCCATACCTTAAGATATGGTACTGAACTATCTAAAGGTATATCACCTCAAAGAGTTGAGGAAGTGAATGCTAAAACTGCTTGCCTTTGTGCATCAACTATGAGAAGCCAGGTATATGCTACATGTGTACAAAAGCCATACATCTGCCATGTAGTGGGAGTTGTAAACTGTTACTAACCCTACTATGGAAATATAACACTTGATTGTAGTAATAATAATATCTTCAAAGTTGACAAGACTTAGGTATAATGATCACAAAGTCTCATCTTAAAGAACGTAAGAATTTATAGATAATGATCCAAAAGTTCTTAATTGCAGATACCTTAAGAGATAGAGATATATGGGAATAAGGGTATTCTGATAAGGATAATTGAAATTACATACTGTTATAATGATTGTTGATTTGTAGTGTCAAAGACATAATGATTGCCTTAATATTGAGTACTCGTTGCATAGGATGCAACATTCGTATTGGATGCGAGCACTGTTACTAGGGCATATGTAAGTTCTGTAAAAGAACTTGGCATAGTGATGAGCTGAAAAATCCCACGAAACCCGAGAAAGGGATAAAATCAATCAAGGGTCGTTGTGACCCGGATCTTGCAGATCGGACTCAACAAGAAAAATAAGACCACCAAATCAGATAAAACGATAAAAACACAAATAGCAGTCTTCGCTATTTATTTAACCTGGTATAGCGACCAAGGTCAAACTCGAGGAGCACGGATTGGCCGGATCGACCTACGAAGTAGTCGAAAAGATAAAAAAAATGAATAAAATATTTTTGGTGGATTTTGTGTATTTTTAATTTTTTTTGTGTTTTTAATGATAAAGGAAATATAAGAAAATGTGTAAAAGGAGCAAATTCGACACCTAATTAACATTAAAAAATGCTCAAAAAATTCAAATAAAATTATTTTTTTTGTTTTTTTATATTTTTAAGTGTTTTTGGTAATTTTCTGAGAATTTTATAATTTTTAGTTGATTTTATAAAAATCAAGAAAGGGGAAAATAGTGGCAAAGTGTACTGTCAGATTTGATAGGCTAATTAAAAATAACTAATTAGCCTATAAAAATCTGATAGGAATTTTAATGAAAAGTAAATACAAAAACTAAGCTACAGAAACTGGAATTGCAATTTTTTGATTTTTTTAGATTTTTTAAGAATTTTTAAAAGATTTTGAGGATTTTGTGATTTTTAGTGGTTTATAGATCCAAATGGCACAAAAATTGAACTGAGACATAAACAGAACCAAACAAACAATCCCTAATTTTTTTAGAATTTTTGGATAAGTTTTTTAATTTTAGTTGATTTTCTTTTCCAGACAACATCAAAAATGAAGGTTTTTGAATTTTTAAAAATAGTAAAAAGCAAGGAAAATGTCCCAAAAAATTAATTGATATTTTATTCAATCAAAACAAGACACACAACATACAAGGACCTAAATGCAAGAAAATATAGTTCAGGGACCAAATCGATAACACGTCTAGAAAGCCCAAGAGTCCTTCTGCAAAAAGCCCAGAAAAGCACGCGACATACACGTGATTTGCATTCACATGGACTAAATTGTAATTCCTATTTATAAAAATGTAAGTAGTAACAGCTCAAAACTCAAGGATAGACAATGTAAAAATCCCACAAATCACGTATCGATGCACGTGTTCCACACAAACATGGATCAAAATGCAAATAAAATAAGAACAGGGTGTTGGAAATGCGAGCCCACGGCGAGCCATTATGCAATAAATGTTATTGCAATTCACTCCTTAATCTGAAATGAAGAATACATAATTTGCATAATAGGTCCCTTAGTACAATTAGGGTTATGTACCATGGCCATCTTGATGATCATACAACTGTTGATTCAACTATTGAATCATAGAGGCTGGTGCTTGGATGAATATCTAAAGAGTTAGATTGAGGACTCATCAAGCACCGTCAAATGATTGTTAAGAGATGATCTCCAACCTGAGTAGGAGATGGCAATCCTTATCTCTGAAGGCTGATATCTGACCGACCTCTTGATGCAGGTCCTCTGCATAGGAATAGAGATTCGGAGGTGTCAGATTAGTTAGGTCAAAAGAGTTGACTTAACGAGATCGAGATAACCAAAGTCCTATATCGTATGCTGTCATGATATAGGCTCGCATCCTCTGACCGGAGACAGATGTGTTGCTATATGTCTAAGTATGTACATTTGGCAGACCAATAGGTTGATGACCTAATCAAGGTCTATACACCGGCGCGCTGGTGTGCATATAAGGGCATATGAGTAATACGATCTCTCAAAGGGATCATACAGGTTCAGTTACTGAACCAGAAGACATGAGCTCACTCATGAGATATTGGGAAGAATCAAATTCCGTGCGCACGGTCGTCTCGCTTTGGAAGCTTGACTGAATTTGTAGGTTTGATATATACTTTTGGAAAGTATATGATCAAGACCTAGGTATGATATATGCTTTTGGAAAGTATATGATCGATACCGACTCCCAATGATCGAATGAGAAACTTACTGATAAAACCATGAAGTAGACAGTATAAAGTTGATCGAATACTTCGGGTTTAGTCTGAGTCTTCCAGTATGCAGGATGTACAGGTATTGGGAATACCTGAGGGTGATGTGATCATAAACGATTGTATAACCATGACGCTTCCATTCCTAGGGAGTGATGAAACGGGTCTGGATTTTAGTGACTCCTCTCAGTAGAGAAGTGATCTGATCTTGGTCCAAGTGTTGGACATTGATCTGAATGTGATTCAGATACAA
Source organism: Ottelia alismoides (assembly GCA_037367405.1). Classification (NCBI taxonomy): domain Eukaryota; kingdom Viridiplantae; phylum Streptophyta; class Magnoliopsida; order Alismatales; family Hydrocharitaceae; genus Ottelia; species Ottelia alismoides. Next base: position 360,140 of record JAZKJV010009974.1, read on the forward strand.
TGAGAAGATTAGATTTACGGTCTTGATTTAATCAAGCATCTATGGGAGGCCCGCGATCTGGATTTGAGATATGATCTCAATATCCATGTCACTATACGTGGAACAATACAATCGCCCTGTCCTTATCTCCAAGTATCTGCGGAGAAAGCGCATTATCCTTGAAGGAGTTCATGGATATTTCTATTGTTGATATATGTATCTGAGCATTGAGAAAATGGATAATTGAATGTGATTTAATTATCATGAGTAATATGAATTTGATTCATATTATAAAGAGAGTTATCTTAGATAATTAAATGAGATTTAATTATCAAAGATGTAAATAATGTGAATGTGATTCATATTATTTGGACACAAGAGAATAGAGATCCAAGATGATTAAATATGATTTAATTATCATGGATATGAATAATGTGGATAGCAATATCCATATTAGTCATATATATTATAAATGTGATTTATAATATATAAGAGAGAGATATTTGCAATTTACATTTGTTAATTAAATGTTAATGTGAATTGAATTCACATTGGACATCAAATTGAAAATGTAATTTACATTTTGTTTTGGGTTGTGAATGTGATTCACAAATTTTCAATGGCATGATTGCAATGTTCACAAAATAAATTGGATTTATTTTTTGTAAAATAATTTGCAACAAAAGTTGTTGCAAATAATGGAGATTACATAAAAGGTGAAATAGCCACCTTCCTAATGGAGGAGGGTGGACGGCCACCACTCCCATTAGGAAAGGGAGGCCGTCCCCCCTCTCCACATGGAAGGAGGCTTTCTCTCCTTTCATTATCTCCATGTATTGATGATTTAATTTTGTAATTAAATTGTGTTGATTTATCAACATATATTTAATTTAAATTAAATTAATTGTTGTTGTGTTTTTAGCAACAAATCATGACCATTGAAAGAAACACAAATTAATGTGGACCATTGGATTTGTGTTGACACATGGATTGAGATCCATGGATCCCAAAACCCTATATAAGGAGAGGCACCCCATTGCTCTTCTTTACACACATAAGTTGAGGCAACAAATCTCTCTCTCTCTCATTCTCTCTACACGTCCTCTCTCCATCTCTCTCATGTGGCCGTCCACCATGGATGCCCTAGAGAGGTTCTCCATCGCCGCGGCATCGTCGTTATGCTGCCCGATGGTTTGCTCGTGGATCTCCGTCTCCTTCGGTGCGCCCCTCTCGTGAAGAAGACATCATATCTCGTGTGTCGAGATCAGGATATCCGCCGCTTGGATCATCAACATGGATTGCGAGAAGCACGCGGTTCATCCCCGCGCTCGCAAGCGTCTCCTCCGTCGGATCGGACTTGAGACAGGAGGTCTCTTTGTTTAGAGACTCGATCGCAACCACGCTTCAAGAGGTAAACCTAATACTTGTTTGTGGTTTAGACGAAACGATCCGAGAAGTGTTCTTGGATCATGTGGTTTCGTCGCAAGAAAATTTTTTAATTTCCGCTGCATAGAACAACTAGTGCGACTAGTCGTTCTTCGTCGTATTAGATGCGACGCTCATGCTTCCGTGATGCGCTTGAGGATCTAACCATATCCTTCAAGTGGTATCAGAGCCAGGTTGGTGGTTTTGGATACGATCCATAAACCGAGGACGACTTGGGTTCATTAGGGTTTGCGAAAGTTTTCTTGCATTTCATTTTCGCATCTCTGTTTTGATATTATTTTCGGCACTGTTTAAATTGTTTAAACACGAAAATAATAATTGGATTTTGTTCCCCATTAAATAAGGAAACCGTAGGATCTGAGTTTGCGTGATTTCGATTCCGTTTGCTCTAGATATGCTCATTTTAGTGAACATGTATCCACTGTTTCGGGGACTGCGGATCATGACGTAATTAAGATGTTAATTGCGGATTTGAAACGCCTTGAAATGCGTGCAAATCACTTGTGTTCTGTTGTAAATCAAGTTAGCAAACTTTAGAAATTTACTTTGCTTAATTTGGATTTAAATTGATTGAGATATGGTATTTTTAGTAAGTGAGGGTCACTGCTGAAAATACTTTCCTAATCAAGAACCTAGTGATTGTCATTTAATTAATTAGTGAAATTAAATTGTTTAATTTCCTGGAATAATTATGCATAAATATTTGTGAAATATTTAATGATAATTATGTCCTTAAATGACTTTGCCCTAACCAACAAATGATTAGATGTGATCTAGATCAAGATTGGTTACATGATCTACATGATCAACATTCCAACAAACATGTTGCTTGAATAGGACTTGGGATTTGTTTAGCAAATCTCATTATAATGTTAATCAAAATGTTTTGATTATTACTATATGGTACAATTTCGGTTGAAGAACCGATGATCATCTTAAGTACAAATTAATCAATTTGGCATTATCCTTTCCCGAGGCGGATATGGTGCCTAGTCGGAGAGCATTGGGGTTGCGGGTTGCAACGTATGTGGTCCGTCCCACTCTCGTCGGTACTGGCCATGACAGCGGGTAGGGCCGGGATAATGTCCGAGGGATTAAGATGTATTTTTCTAATTATTAAAATTTGAAATAATACGTATTTGAGATAATACCATTATTCAAGTAACTATTAAAATGTTTGTTGGATATTAATTGGATCATTAATTTAATATGATTAGATTAATTGGAATCCAATTAAGATTGAAATACTCTAATATTATTAGAGTTAATAATTCCCTTGGAAGAATTAATCATAATGAATATGATTCATAATGATTAATTAGAATTTGAATATGATATGGAGGATCACATAAGTGACATCCATGGTCTCCCGTCAAGGCGAAGGGTTCCGTCGCCAGATATTGTATGTAGGAGACGCCTGTCCGAAGTGACAGCTCCTGCATACGATCCATTTGGACCGGGCTCTTCGCTTCTCGAAAGAGTAAGGACGTATGCGTAGTGACCCCAATATCGGGTCCTCATATTATTGGGGCGATATTGGATTGCGCATAGCGAGTTGTATTCCTGTTGACGGTTGGTTCAATTAATGACGGGTCAACATTGCCTTAGGGGTGGTGGGCCCGGGTGTTAAAGACCGAATTGGGAGATGCAAGTTGGACTTGCAAGGCGGAATGTGTTCCCGCTTCTTTTTATCCGAGTTGTAGGTTCTCATATTATTGGGATGCAACAAAGATAAGGAAGGAGATCCCAGATCTTGTTGAGATATAATGGTAAGTATATCTCTTACATTGAAAGTGATTAAGGGAATGAACTTTCAGTGTTGACAAGACAAGACAACTTTGATATAAAAATCCTAAATCAAAGTAATATATATATATTTATATATTTATGCAAATTTCTTATTTCAGATAATCCTTCATTAAAACCCACTCAATGATATGCTCAATAATAACCAGTAAAATATCATGGATTGGACTCATGATCCAGATATTGTACTTGCAATTGGACACATAATGTATGTGGTTGCAATGTGCAAGTTTCCTCATAATATTGAGGAATGACAATTAAATAGATAATAGGACTCAACCCTAGGGTTTGTATGTCTCTATAGTCTTGATCTCTCATCGGATGTACTTTGGAAGTGACATGTCGATGATGATCGCAATTGTCAAATAATCCTTATAAAATTAATGAAGATATTCTGGCATACACATGTGCTCTTGACATTTAACATGAATGAGATGGTTCACTGCATCATGCAGAATGGTGGCTCTATAAGAGATGATGTATTCAAATTGTTTGAGTACCTACCTGAACCTATGTTTTAAGAGTTTAGATGGATGTAGATGATGAGTGTCATCATTCTACTATCTATACTCTGGTCATTCATGAAGCTTCATAATATTCATATTGTATGAATTTAATGAAGCATGTATAAATGTTGAAATGCTCTTACATAAGAGATCCTTAGTCTTAAGCAATGGTTGCTTATAGATAAAGGGAGCGCAGTGGAAGCATGGGTTGGACCCGAGTAAGAAGTATAATCAAAGAGTTGACTATACATCTATGACTTCCATATGTCATCCGAAGAGTTGGATGAATGCCAATACTGCAATAAGTTGATGTGTTGATAGTATGACTATCAAGTCTATCTAGAATCCTTAGAGAAGGACTCGGATGGATCATCAGATTAATCTACATAAATCATTGATAAGATAAAGTCAAATAATTGTATCTCAATCTTCTGATGACATTTGCAATAGGTTGCATATGTTTTTTAGAAGACTGGAAAATTTGATCTTAAAGGTTTATAGTTATCCACATGGATATTGATGCAATTGTTGCAACAATCTCTGTTGGATTGATAGACTTGTTAATTTCAGTGGGAGAGTCCTTAGTCTTAGAGAATGTCTCTATGACCTAGATATAAGAATACACTCATTGTTTGTTTCTAAATGTTAGAAATAAACATGAATCTGAGATAGAACTATCATAAAGAGTTATGATGTATATATTTCAGATAGTAATCTAATAATCTAGTGGACTTCACTAAATTAGAAAATTAATGAATGGTTCATTAACATTTCTAAATACTGAAATTAAACCTTAAGATCAATAGGAGGATGAAGATCATTTGACAATGATCTAGCATCAAGCCTTGGACATTTGTCTATTGATTTGATCAATAGGCTAGTAAGAGATGAAACTTTAGAATGTCTAAAATTTCAAAGCTTACATGCTTATGACTATTGTATTCATAATAAAATGTCCAATACACCCTTCTTTGGGAATGGTGTAAGATGATAAGGTATTCGGGATCTCATACATATTGATGTATGCGGATCATCTATATCATAGTAAACATTATGGATATATGATATCTATTAATGATTATGTATGATATGAAATTTCTTCTCTTCACCTGAAGAAACCTTTGAAATGTTCAAAGATTTCATAATTTTGGTCTACAACCAATGTTTGAAGGAAGATAAAATGAATTTGATCTAATCAAGGTAGCATGTACCTGTTAGATGAATTCAAAGGATACCTTATGGAGATATGAATATCATTTCTATCTCAATCCTCCTAACTCACCTTAACTCAATAGAGTTATAGGGAGATACAATTGGATCATGTGTGACATGATCTTATCAATGATGATTTTTAGCATAATTATCCTTTAGTTTCCAGGTATATATGTGTAGTAGAGACTACAATATATATCCTTAATAAGGTTCCATGCAAGATGGAATCTAGCACTTGAGAGTGCTGCTTCATTAGGAAAATAAAGGATGGTATTGGATACCTACTTTATGACCTTGAGATTCTTGAAATATCTCATCTCTGAGAATGTGATTCTTGGAGGTTGAGACTCTTGAGAATCAAGATGAAAATGAAGTGTAGGAACTCATTTAATCTTGAAAAGATAATGAGGCTCCTGAAATTGGAAACTAAAAGGATAATTGAAGATGAAACACTAAAACCTCTTCAAAAGAGTTTGAGGAAGGATTCCATGTGTCAGAGAAATCTGACAATGATCGAACTTCATGTGATGAAGCTTCTGAAGATCATAGCATGGATAGATGGATGTTAGCAATAAAAGTCTAAAGTAGACTTCATATACAAGTGTTGTATATGGACCCTATAGGATCCACCTATATAGGTAAGACCTGTAAAGGTGTAAATGGATCTTCAAGAAATAGGGAACCTGATGAGAAGGTAGAGACCCTCAAAGCACGGTTCGTAGCCATGAGCCACACACCGGAAGAGAAGACATTGCTTGCAATGAGACTTGCTCTTCGGTGACCATGCTTAAAATCATCAGAATGTTGCTAATCTTAGCTACACAACTTGACTATTGCATCTTCAAGATGTAAGTCAATATTGCATTCCTCTACGAATACCTCTTTGAGGATATTCACATGAAGTATCCCCAGGGCTTCATGGTTGAGGAAAGCAAGGTGTGCAAACTAAGGAAATCCATCCATGGACTCAAATAAGCTTCTTGAAGTTGGACCATAAGTTATGGAATTGTTATGATTTCAGATAGAATCTTGATGAGCCATGTGAAGCTTAGTGGGAGTGCCTTTGTGTTCATCTTGCTGAATGTAGATGATATCCTAATCATTTAAAATGATATAAGGATAATAACAAGTGTTTTATTCTCTGGTTATTCCATATCTTGAAATATGATTTCAAAGATACCTCTTAGATCTTAGTTCTGAAGTTGTTCAGAAGCCAAGAGAAGAGGATAATTGGACTGTCACATTTGTAGTATACCTTGGACATATTCTATTCATAGAAATTCCAAGAAAGGCTTCTAACCCTTAAGATATGGTACTGACCTATCTTAAGAGATAGCACCTCAAAGAGTTGAGGAAGTGAATGCTAGAATTACTTGCCCTTGGGCATCAGTTCTGAGAAGCTGGGTGTGTGCTAGATGTGTACAAAAGCCAGATGGCTGCCATGCAGTGGGAGTAGTAAACTGTTACTAATCCTAATATGGAAATAAAACACTTGGTTGCAGTAAATGCAAAATCTTCATAGATGACAAGATTTTTGAGATAGTGATCTCGAAGTCTTATCTTCAAAAACTTAAGACTTTATAGATAGAGATCTAAAAGGTCTTAATTGTAGATACCTTTGGAGATAGAGATCTTCATGAATAAGGGTATTCTGATAAGGATTATGGAAATACTGGTTATAACAATTATTAAGCTATAGTGTCAAGAACACTACAATAGCTTTAACTAGATTGAGTATTGGTTGCATGAGATGCAACATTCGCATTAGATGCGAGCACTGTTACTGGGGATATGCAAGTGCCGTAAAAGGACTTGGCGTAGTCTCGCGGGAACAGAGTGACTGATCAGCTTACCTAGCTATTTTCTAAATAACCTATGATTGTCACATGAGTGCGGGTTTAAATGATTAGCCCATTAATGGCTCTTTGGGCTAGTGGGAGATTGTTGGAAATGCGAGCCCACGGCGAGCCATTATGCAATAAATGTTATTGCAATTCACTCCTTAATCTGAAATGAAGAATACATAATTTGCATAATAGGTCCCTTAGTACAATTAGGGTTATGTACCATGGCCATCTTGATGATCATACAGCTGTTGATTCAACTATTGAATCATAGAGGCTGGTGCTTGGATGAATATCTAAAGAGTTAGATTGAGGACTCATCAAGCACCGTCAAATGATTGTTAAGAGATGATCTCCAGCCAGAGTAGGAGATGGCAATCCTTATCTCTGAAGGCTGATATCTGACCGACCTCTTGATGCAGGTCCTCTGCATAGGAATAGAGATTCGGAGGTGTCAGATTAGTTAGGTCAAAAGAGTTGACTTAACGAGATCGAGATAACCAAAGTCCTATATCGTATGCTGTCATGATATAGGCTCGCATCCTCTGACCGGAGACAGATGTGTTGCTATATGTCTAAGTATGTACATTTGGCAGACCAATAGGTTGATGACCTAATCAAGGTCTATACACCGGCGCGCTGGTGTGCATATAAGGGCATATGAGTAATACGATCTCTCAAAGGGATCATACAGGTTCAGTTACTGAACCAGAAGACATGAGCTCACTCATGAGATATTGGGAAGAATCAAATTCCGTGCGCACGATCGTCTCGCTTTGGAAGCTTGACTGAATTTGTAGGTTTGATATATACTTTTGGAAAGTATATGATCAAGACCTAGGTATGATATATGCTTTTGGAAAGTATATGATCGATACCGACTCCCAATGATCGAATGAGAAACTTACTGATAAAACCATGAAGTAGACAGTATAAAGTTGATCGAATACTTCGGGTTTAGTCTGAGTCTTCCAGTATGCAGGATGTACAGGTATTGGGAATACCTGAGGGTGATGTGATCATAAACGATTGTATAACCATGACGCTTCCATTCCTAGGGAGTGATGAAACGGGTCTGGATTTTAGTGACTCCTCTCAGTAGAGAAGTGATCTGATCTTGGTCCAAGTGTTGGACATTGATCTGAATGTGATTCAGATACAATGAGAAGATTAGATTTACGGTCTTGATTTAATCAAGCATCTATGGGAGGCCCGCGATCTGGATTTGAGATATGATCTCAATATCCATGTCACTATACGTGGAACAATACAATCGCCCTGTCCTTATCTCCAAGTATCTGCGGAGAAAGCGCATTATCCTTGAAGGAGTTCATGGATAATTCTATTGTTGATATATGTATCCGAGCATTGAGAAAATGGATAATTGAATGTGATTTAATTATCATGAGTAATATGAATTTGATTCATATTATAAAGAGAGCTATCTTAGATAATTAAATGAGATTTAATTATCAAAGATGTAAATAATGTGAATGTGATTCATATTATTTGGACACAAGAGAATAGAGATCCAAGATGATTAAATATGATTTAATTATCATGGATATGAATAATGTGGATAGCAATATCCATATTAGTCATATATATTATAAATGTGATTTATAATATATAAGAGAGAGATATTTGCAATTTACATTTGTTAATTAAATGTTAATGTGAATTGAATTCACATTGGACATCAAATTGAAAATGTAATTTACATTTTGTTTTGGGTTGTGAATGTGATTCACAAATTTTCAATGGCATGATTGCAATGTTCACAAAATAAATTGGATTTATTTTTTGTGAAATAATTTGCAACAAAAGTTGTTGCAAATAATGGAGATTACATAAAAGGTGAAATAGCCACCTTCCTAATGGAGGAGGGTGGACGGCCACCACTCCCATTAGGAAAGGGAGGCCGTCCCCCCTCTCCACATGGAAGGAGGCTTTCTCTCCTTTCATTATCTCCATGTATTGATGATTTAATTTTGTAATTAAATTGTGTTGATTTATCAACATATATTTAATTTAAATTAAATTAATTGATGTTGTGTTTTTAGCAACAAATCATGACCATTGAAAGAAACACAAATTAATGTGGACCATTGGATTTGTGTTGACACATGGATTGAGATCCATGGATCCCAAAACCCTATATAAGGAGAGGCACCCCATTGCTCTTCTTTACACACATAAGTTGAGGCAACAAATCTCTCTCTCTCTCATTCTCTCTACACGTCCTCTCTCCATCTCTCTCATGTGGCCGTCCACCATGGATGCCCTAGAGAGGTTCTCCATCGCCGCGGCATCGTCGTTATGCTGCCCGATGGTTTGCTCGTGGATCTCCGTCTCCTTCGGTGCGCCCCGCTCGTGAAGAAGACATCGGATCTCGTGTGTCGAGATCAGGAGATCCGCTGCTTGGATCATCAACATGGATTGCGAGAAGCACGCGGTTCATCCCCGCGCTCGCAAGCGTCTCCTCCGTCGGATCGGACTTGAGACAGGAGGTCTCTTTGTTTAGAGACTCGATCGCAACCACGCTTCAAGAGGTAAACCTAATACTTGTTTGTGGTTTAGACGAAACGATCCGAGAAGTGTTCTTGGATCATGTGGTTTCGTCGCAAGAAAATTTTTTAATTTCCGCTGCATAGAACAACTAGTGCGACTAGTCGTTCTTCGTCGTATTCGATGCGACGCTCACGCTTCCGTGATGCGCTTGAGGATCTAACCATATCCTTCACAGGGTCCGACATGCAATTTATCCAAAATAAAGACAACTACGACATGTATTTACAGGACTAAATGACAAATACGAAAGGAGGAGGGCCTAAGTACAAATTACCCTCGTTATTGATGATTGATGGTGGAAGGGGTGCCACATGGAAGATCAGATGGCTGAGAGCAGAGACGCCTCTTTGATGATGGACGTCCTAGATCGAATCCCAGATGGATCAGACGGTGAAGACCTCTTGAGAATGGACGACTAGGATCACAACTGAAGTGGGCACTCGATCGGACGACGGAGAAGGATCCCCAAAGAACAGGTCGCCGACGAACTTCGCTGGCCCAATACGTGCACGATGGTCCTCCTCAGACGCTTCTAGGATAGGGGAAATGCTCCTGACGACGTTCCACAGCTAGTGAATGGCTCTGATGGGGCCGGGAGGCCCAGGAGGGTCCCGGCAGCGATGGCGGCTTGGAGCACCTGTGCTTCAACTGTTGGACCCCCAGATAGGGTCCTTCTTTGATTCTACCTGCACAGGAAGAAAGCTGGGTCGAGGGCAAAGTGCCTCAACCCGGTTATGAGCGGAGTGCGTGCGTGTAGAAGGTGGGACGACGCTCTCCGGCGAGGCGACGACGGAGGAGAGTGGTGGTCCTACTCCGAGGTGAGTCAGGATGATCGGAGGGGCGTAGACGATGGGGAGAAGTCTCGTGAAGATGGTTCAAGGGTCGGATGGTTGAATGGCTGATTGGAGCGGAGCGAAATGACCGGCGAAGGCCGGCGATGCTAAATCATGAAATCGAAATGGAAGGTATTCTAAATGATATTGAGGGTACCAGACGATTGTAGACGCCTATGCTGGAGGTGGGTGACCTCCTGGGGTCCTTGCCTCAATGGAGCGACGTCTCCAGAGGCTCGAGCTCCTTCGGGCGGAGCACAGCGGCGAAACCACCAGATCTAAGGCTTCCGACCTCGGTCTTCGCTGCAATCGATCCTGCTCTCTTGTTGTCACTTAAGGAGGAGGAAGGGAGGTCCTGGGACTGGAAGGGGATGGCCAAAGATGTGTGAAATGTGCGGCGGAGCTGAGACTATATAGTGGTGGAGATCTGGCAAAGGTGGAGTCGGGCAGGGCATGCTGATGCATGGATCCCTAGAACAATCCCCGGGCGTGGATCAGTGATGAATCAAGAGTAATCGGAGCCCGAGGTTTAGATTGATGGTGGTCGGATCAAGCCTGCAAAAATGGGAAAATATCGAGTCGGGGTACAGTTCCTGGCAAAGTGGTCCGGGGGGGGGGGGCAGTTGACCGGGCCAACGTTCCCCCGTGGACCAATGAGAAAAATCCATTTATTAATTATTTGTAAAATCATTTTAAAATAGAAAATGATTTTATTTGAAAATATTTTAACCATGAAAAATGTTTTATTATTTTCAAAGTATTTTTTAGTGATATTTATTTATTTTTTGAAAATAAATAATGTATTTACATTATATTATTATTATATACATGTTTGTATACCTTTGTATTTTTTATTTTAATTTTTAATTTTTTTATTTTTGTGTTTTTATTTAAATTTTGTATTTTATTTATTTACATTATAAAATAGGGAATATAAACTGATTTGTATTGGATTTTTACTAATTATTTACAAGGGGAAATGAATAGATATTTTATTTTATATACATGGTCTACGTATACTGATGAGAGGGAATTTTATGTATTTTTATTTTTCTTTTATTTTTCCCATTTTTATTTTAGTTTTATTTTTACCAATATGTACAAAATATAGGGAACACAAATATATTTTTATTTTTTCGAAAATAAATTATTTACGTATAGAGGGTTATGTACACCATGTTGAGTCACCCTATCTCTCTCTACTTATTTTATTTTGCGGTCAGGCCCTTGTGGAGCCCTCCCTTGGGTTTGGGTCACTCAATATTTATTCTAAATATTTCCCTCCTTTTCTTTATTTCTTTATTCCTTTATTTTTATGCAAAAACATGCTAATTAGGGTTATTTACATGATGCATGCATTTTGACAAATTATTGTATTTACAGGTATTTACATGGTATTTTGCCAAGGTTTCTAGCTAAAATAAAGGAATAACGAGTGATGAATGGGGATTCATCACCCCCTATACTTTACTTTTGCTAGTCCCTTAGCAAACACTTATTTGAAAAAGAAGTGCAGAAGAGAAAGAGAAAGAAAAAGAGAGGAAATAAAGGATGATTATTAAATTTTCCTTCATTAAATTGAAATATGGAGCTCAGTCAGACCTTTGGATTATTCATTTGTCGGAACCTTATTTGGACTTAAGCTTAAAACTTAACAGCCTCTAAGTTCCACCAATCTATGGTGAAGACTCCTCAATAAACCAGATCAGAACAAGTCTACATACACAAACTCTAATGACCATGAATCTTTCCTTGTACTGTGTAAGTGATATGTAGCTCCCCACCTCAGAAGTAATAAAGAAACAACCTCCCTCAACCTGGTAACTCTAATGCCTCAGTCTAGCAACTCTTTCCTCGAGAAGCGGGGTATTCCCTTCTAAGTTCAAGTGCAACCAGCTCAAGAAGAGGGGAAGAAGAGAATGGACCATGACCAGTGTAGCCATGTATCCTTGGGAGCTCTAACTAGTGTAGCTGAGTCTCCCGCTACAAGCTTCATGAGGTGGTCATGAGTAACATAAGCTTTGCTTTATTGACTATGTACACTCTGGTGGGATTATTAAATTTTCAATCCGACCCACCACTTTTTTGGGGTTCTTTTCTTTTTGCACACATTTTTTTTCATGTGCATATGTACAACATATCTACATGGTGCATCATATATACATAAGGAGTTTTTCCTCTTGCGCCAGTAGACTATCCCTCTTTTGAAACTTTATTGCAACCAACAACTCCTGTCTTTAGACTTCATAACCACCCAGACTAAGTTGAGACGCACTTCCTTCACTATAAGAAGAAGAGAGGTTCCACCTAGAGGTACTACCCTCATATGCTACCCCAAGCCAAAGGAAACAGCCTCCTCACCACCTCATCCGTGGAGAGCTATGTGTAAAGTGCTGGTGCAAGTAAAGTCATTGTCTCTGAGAGTCATGTGTGTGTTGTTAAGTGCTCTACTTAGGCTCATCAAGATGACATATGCTCATAGTCTACTGGACTCAAAGAATTAAGTCCCAATGGACATGAAAAGTCTTAATCTTAAGCACTATAAGGTTCCTCTTATAATTAGGTGGATTAAGGTCTTAACCAAGGTCCATTTGTCAATTTAATTCCTGGCTAGTTTAAATGTCAACTATGATTTATAAAAACTGTACAAGTATTTACAAAGATGCAATTTTACAAAATCTTTACACATGTGCAAAAATTTTGAAAAATGTTTGAAAACATGGATGTGTGCATGAATTCGAAGTTTTGCAAAATATTTACAAAAATTTACACAAGGTTTTTGCAAACTTTTTGTTTTCCAAACATTTTTTACAAAAAAATTGTACTATATACATAATTTTGATATAAAAATATGTACAAGCTATTTGCACAAAATTTTTTTGCAAACATTTGTACAAAAATAATTTTTATAAATAAACATGTATGTACAAGAAGAATTTTATGTACAAGGGAAATTTTAAATTTTATTGATTTTTAGCCATTTTATTTATTAACACACTCACACAAAGTACGAGTTATGGCTAAAGTATATATGAAATATATACGACACCCCCTATACTTAGCTCGAACGATGTCCTCAGAGTGATCAAGAGCGATGAAGAAGACATAACTCATGCTTAGTATAGGGAAGTAAAAAGGAATGGTATATACAAGGACGAATCAAAGAGTAAACTGAAGAGGACTCGGTGTTTCCCCCATACTTAGGATCATGTAATCCTAAGTATTGCCGGCTGTACATGAAGGGAAATCCCAGTGGACGGATGTACAGGGTCTACCTCCCCTATAATTAGGGTAAAATATCCCTAAGTATAGGAAGCAAAACATAGGTAGAAAGAATCAATAGAATACCCAAGAGTCCTACACCCCCTATACTTAGGGTAAAGTACACCCTAAGTATAGCATAATCATAAGATGAGAAAAGGGGTGTGGGACTAAAGAATAGAGTGATATGGACAACTGGATCTATACAAGTCGAAAGAACAGTGATAATCAGGCGTGAGATGGAATATATGTGAGTCAAGAGTCCATATCTCACGCAAAGTGAATCAGGGTAACGTCAATGACCCGCATCTCATGATCTAGATATGGCTTGAGCTGCTGACCGTTAACACGAAAGGTAACATTAGAAGACAACTCAGATATATCAATACTCCCATTGTCATGTACCTTTCTAACCAAATACGGTCCCTTCCATTTGCTCTGTAGCTTCCCTGGAAATAGACGAAGCCTAGCATCAAACAACCATACTCTCTATCCTGGCTCAAACTGCTTGTGGCTGATATGAGAATCATGCTACTCTTTCACTCTCTCCTTATAATGTAGGCTATTTGAAAAGGCTGTATCACGAAGCTCCTCCAGGGTTGCTAACTTTGCCCTCCTCTGGTCTCCTACACTCTCCGGATCCAAAAGTATATCAGTAACAGTCCAAAGTGACCTATGTCTCAGCTCAACAGGTAAATGGCAGGTCTTGCCATAAATGAGGTGAAAGGGAGATGTACCCAAAGGAGTCTTGAAAGATGTCCTATATGCCACAAGACCGAGTCCAAAAGCTGTGACCAATCCTTTCGGTCAGGGCGGATGACTTTCTGCAATATAGTCTTGATCTCCCTGTTCGACACTTCAGCAAGACCATTCGTCTGAGGGTGGTATGGAGTGGCATCTCGATGGTCTATGCTGAACGCACTAGTAAGGGCCTTTACCTTGTCGTTGATGAAATGAGACCCCCCGTCAGATATCAACACTTGAGGTACCCAGAACCGTTAAATGATATTTTTCCTCAAAAATCTGCAAATAGTCATAGCATCTACAGTTCTGGCGGGGATGGCCTCAACCCAACGACTCACATAATCCACGGCCAATAGAATGTACTCGAATCCCTGACTCTTAGGGAATGGACCCATGAAATCGATGCCCCATGCATCAAAAACCTCACAGAAGTGTATGGGCTGCATCGGCATCATATCACGCTGTCCACAAGTGTCCATCCTCTGATAGTCGGTACACCTCTTCACGAACTCATCAGAGTCCTTGAAGAGAGTAGGCCACCATAGGCCGGATTGGAGCACTTTCTGTGCCGCTCTCCTCCCATAGTGATGTCCTCCTGCCTCATGTTTGTGGCAGTAAGTAAGGACGCTGTGGTGCTCCTCCCGAGGCATGCACCGATGCCAGATACTATCCCCTCCCTCATGATAAAGGACGGGATCCTCTCAATGGTAAAACTTGGCCTTCGCGAGGAAGGTCTCAAGTTTTTGCCTGGGCCAATCTTGTGGAACTTGCTTGGCGACAAGATAGTTCACAATATCGGCATACCATGGGAGAGAGGCGATAACAAGGATCGCCTCATCTGGGAAGGTCTCACAAATATGCTCAATCTGCTCAGAATCCTCAAGATACTCCAATCGGGAGAGATGATCTGCCACCACATTCTTGACTCCAGGCTTATCCTTAATCTCTATATCAAACTCCTGAAGTAGAAGGATCCATCTGGTCAGTCTGGTTTTGGCATCCTTCTTTGCCATGAGGTACCTGATGGCGGTATGATCAGTATAGATGGTCACTCTAGATCCAATGATGTAATATCTGAACTTATCTAGGGCAAAAACTACGACTAGCATCTCCTTCTCAGTGATTATATAGTTCCACTGGGCGGCATCCAATGTATGGCTAGCGTAGTGAATAGCAAATGGGACTCAATCCCTCCTCTGTCCCAGCACGGCCCCCACGACAAAATCGGAGGGGTTCGTCATAATCTCGAATGAGAGAGACCAATCAGGTGGCTGGAGAACAGGAGCCTCTACAACACGACTCTTGAGAGTCTCAAATGATGATAGACACTTATCATCTACGAGGAACTCGGTGTCTTTCATCAGCAGATCAGTCAACGGTCAGGCAATCCTACTAAAATCATGAATGAAGTGCCTGTAGAAACCGACGTGCCCCAGAAAAGACCGTAACTACCGCAAGTTGGACGGTGGATTAAGTTTTCTAATGATATCCACCTTAGCCAGATCAACCTCCATGTCCCTGCTGGAGATGATATGACCAAGCACCGTCCCCTGAGTCACCATGAAGTGATTCTTCTCCCAAGATAACACAAGGTGAACCTCAATGCATCGCTGAATGACTCGGTCTAGGCAGTCAATACAAGAATCAAATCTGTCGCCTAGACCGAGAAATCATCCATGAAGACCTCCAAGCACTCCCCCACCATGTTCGAAAGATGGACAACATGCATCTATGGAATGTCACCGGAGCATTGCACAATCCAAATGGCATGCGTCTGAAAGCATATGTCCCGAAGGGACAGGTGAAGGTGGTCTTGTCCTGGTCCTCGGGCACGATGGACACCTGATTATAGCCAGAGTACCCATCCAAGAAACAATAGTGGCTCTTCCCTGTCAGCCTCTCAATAATCTGATCAATAAAGGGCAGGGGGAAATGATCCTTCTTGGTAGCCTGGTTCAATCGTCTGTAGTCCACACAGACCCGCCAAGAAGTGGGTACCCGGGTAGCGATCTCCTCTCCAGACTCACTGACAACTGTGGTGATGCCCGTCTTCTTGGGCACCACACGCAATGGACTTACCCACTTGGAGTCGGAGATGGGGTAGATAAAATCGGTGCTCCACCATTTCGAGATCTCCTTCATGACAACCTCTCGAAGATTCGGGTTCAGCCGCCACTGGAACTCACGCGACGGCTTTGCCTCCTCCTCGAGATAGATATGGTGGGAGCACAGTGCTGGACTTATCCCCTGGAGATCGGCTACACTCCATCCTATCACCTTGCGGTTCTTTTCAAGAACCTCCATCAGTCGGGATTCTTGCTCTCCAGTCAAATCGGCGGAGATAATGACTGGGTACATCTCATGCTCACCCGCAAGGAACCTATACTTCAGCGACAATGGTAGCGGCTTCAGCTCTGGACAAGTAGGTGCTGGCGGATCTGGCCTCTGAAAAGTCTGAGTGAATGCTTCTAAATCTGCATGGGAGAATGAGAACTCTTGCTCATAATCTAAATCTGGAGAAGGATGCTCGGCTGGCTGTCTCTTCTCTGCACGAAATCAACCTCGTCCCTAGCTGTAGGCTCAGTGGAAGTCATACATTGTATCAAATCATCGAACTCTACCCAGTCAACATCTAACTCTGAGGGATATGTATCAGACTTACAAAACTCTGTCTCACGGTCGGGAACCGGGTCTGCTGCTTGAGATGTATCCTGGACCAGGAATGCACTCTCCAAGCTCTCCTCTGCTGGGGTCTTTGCATCAGCAAACTCTGAAGGTAAGAGGATGGCCTGTGTGACTGGATCTGCCCAAACTACCTCGTCATATGTCATCACAAAATCATAGCCCTGGTGGATGTCTCGCCCTGCCTCTGTCATCTGCTCTGAATATGCAGTCGGCTCTGAGCAAGCTGAATCTCTGGCTCTAGTCTCCTCGACCATCTCTATTTGTATACTCTCGCCCTCGACGCGAAAGTACACCTTCCCGCTATCATGGTCGGACACTGCCTTGGCTGTGGCCAAGAACAGGCATCCTAGAATGATCGAGGTATCGATCACAGATTCAAGGATCTCCATGTCCAACACTACGAAGTACAAGGGGAATTTCAAACCCTGAATCGTGATGACAACGTCCTTCAGCAACCCCTTCGGCCTTTTGACAGATCGATCAACAAAGTGATGGACCGTCCTGCTTTGTCGGAGAGGGCCCAACTCGAAGCGGTCGAGAAGGGATGCCGGAAGTAGGTTGATCGAAGAACCACTGTCTAATAGAGTGTGGTCGAACCTCTGCTCATGTATGTGGCATCTGACATACGGGGCTCCTACATTTGGCCTCTTGGCTAGCAGATGGTTCTGAATTACGAAACAAGTGGCACGAGTAAGCACATGGATCTCTGACTGATGTTTCCACCTCTTCCTCCTAACTGTGGTCCTATCTCTGAGTGATCTCTGGAGTAGAGGGATGTGCTCCAAGGCCTCCTGTAGAGTCAGCTGTATGTGGAATCTATCTATCATTTGCTGGCTGAACTCTATTTGATGATTCTTTTTCTGATTTTTTCTTTTCTGCCCCTTACCCCGATGGAGTGCTCTAGGAAAGGGGACTACAGGATCCTTCTCAGATGAGGGACTAGGAGAGGGTCTGGCATGCTCATGAACAACAGAATCCACACAAACATCATCAAGCAACACATGCGGATCCGAAAATAACAAACCCTTTCCTTTATTTACAGAAATGTCCTGAGATACATGTACTGAAGGAAAAACAACAGGACTAGCAGAACTGGAAATAGTGGCCTTAGTACCACCCTCGGCATTTGGACTAGCGACATCAGTACTGCGCTCTGGCTCAGCAACTGCAATGGTGGCATCCGTACCACCTCCTGCTACTGATGAAGCGATGACCTCAGTACCGTCGGCTGGATCAACATCCGTGGTGGCATCAGTACCACCGTCATCATCTCTCACGGCATCAGCACCATGCTCCTCCTCGTTTAGCGCTCCTGGAGTGGCATGGGTTCGTCGCTCAAACGAGGCACCGCCTGCTGGCATCCTACCGCTCCTAAGTGTAACAAAATCAACATCAAACATGTATACAGACATATCACCAAGTGAAGCACTAGGATTGGTAATCTCAGTGAACTCTACCTGCTCAGACTTTCGCTAGAGGTTGTTCGGGTTCAGCTCAATCTGGGTAGGGATGGCGGCCTTCCCTCTCACAATCTCCCGCATCTCATGGCGGAACTCGTCCATCTCCCATCGAAAAGTAGCCTGCTGCTCGGTCATGAGGCGGGCTAGATCATCCAGGGTGTGGTTCTCATAGGTCGGCCCATGAGAACCTGACGGGTGGCCTCGCTGGTAGTGAGGCTGCTGCGGCTGGTGCGGGTGAGAAGGATACTGCTGATGATACTGCGGCTGAGATTGCTCTCGCCTCTAAGGCTGTCCCTGCTGATAGGGATGAGAACCATACTGATCTCTCTGAAATGGCTGCTGGTGTACTGGGGGGTGGGGCTGCTGGTGCTGCTCACGCTGCGGGCCGTACTGGCCACCCTGAACTGGAGGCTGCTGCTGGGAACTGGTGCCTCCAGCCGACCAGCGGAATCTGGGATGGTCTCGTCGGATACCGGGCTGGGGTCGATCGTACCAAATCCCGTTGACATCCATCAACGGCTCCGCCTCTTAGGTGGGCGGCAGGAGTACTGCTAGGGGCTGATCCAGCTGGTAGACCACCATCTGAGTGTCTGGGGATGGTGGTGACTGGTAGTATGGCTGTGGCTGCTGGTACGACTTCGCCTATACAAGGTGAACCTGTCTAGGCTGACTGGAGTGCTGGGACGAGCTAGCACTGCTGCGCGGATCTCCTCGTGATCGAAGACGGGGCTGAGAAGCCGTCTGTGCCTGCTGGAGACACATGAGCTGTATCTTCAGGTCACTCAGCGTCTGTGCCATCTGATCCATCTACGATATGCCCTAGCACTTCTTCTTCTCAATCAGCTCGATCTGGTCTAGCTTCTCGCTAATGATGCCCATGTCTGTGGCTGTGGACTCGGCCTGTGCGGCTGCCGCATACGAAGTGGAAGGATCGGCATCGACCTGTGCTATCCTCTGGTACTGCACGGTCTGTGGCTGGGGGCATCCCTGAGTGTAGAGGTGGGTATGGGACATCACTGTATAGTTCTCGGCCATCTCCTCGTAGATGGCCCAGACCTGGTCCTCATCTCTGGCAAAGTAGGAAACACCACAACATGCATCTCTGGTGTCAGCCCGCAAAAGAAGCTCTGAACTAGGTTCGACTTTGTGATGTCATGGTGCGGGCATCTGTCTGTAAGCTCTCTGAACCTCTCCCATGCCTTGTGGAACTGCTCGTTGGGGAGCATGGAGAAGTTGCTGATCAAGGCCCTCGCTGCATTGGTCCGCCCGAGTGGATAGTACTTGTTCAAGTACTCGGTGCGGAGCTGCTTCCAGGTGTACACAAATCTCCCTAAGTGCTTCAGCCAGTTGGCTGCTCTGTCAGTGAAGGAGAAGGGGAAGGCAATCATCCTGATGGTGTCCTCTTCCACCTACCGATCGTGGATGGTGCTGCAGATCATCTCGAACTCCTGGAGATGTGGATGGGGCTCCTCAGTGGCGTGCCCGTGGAAGCGGGGAAGGATCTGAAGTGTCTGTGGGGGAACTTGAAGTCCCCTAAAATCGCTGGAAGAACCACCCACTGATGGGTAAGTGTCGATCCGGGGTTATGCAACTCCCGCATCAGTCTCGACTGCTCTACCGGCTGGTCTGGCTCCTCAGGATGATCTGGATCTCTCCCTCCCGTAGCTCTCGACTGATCTCTCACTCCTGCGGCTCTCAGCTGCTCTCGTGCTTTCCTCAGCCTCTCCATCTCTCTCCTCATCTCTACCATGAAAGCTCCCTGATCACGTATCTATCTCTGCATGGTCTCGAGGGAAGCTAACATGGTGGTGTTGATCGCACCCTAGTCCAGTATGTACGTGGTCATCTCTGGCCTCTAACCCTCGGTGCGCTCCTCGCTGCTGGCCATGGTCTCTGCAAAGGCAAAAGACCCAAGCTCAGGTGCCGATAAATCATCGGTCTACTGTCTCGCATCTGGCACTGATATCTCAGGAGTGGTAGAAGGGTGGTCAAGGGGGAACATGGCGGAATCAAACTCGGGTTCTGAGAGCGGGTCTCGGCTCCCATGAACCAACCTAGATGAACTGGCTGGAGTGCTAAAAAGCGGTGCAGCCAGAGGCTTCCTAAGAGACCTCCTGCCCATCATTTTGATCTGGCGAGTCCGGCGGATGAGATCTGGAAACACACAAGATGAGAAAACAAGCCCCAAGTTCACCTACTCAACACTGAGCTGAAGACCGTAAGAGCTCGATCAATTATCTTGTCAATTTTATTTAAGTGATAATGTCAGGATATCAGAGCGGTTACGCTAGCTGATAGGAATCCAATCCGCCTACCATACTGTCCCGTATAAAAGGCCGGTAGTCCGATCGAGGTTCGGATATGGCACTAGCCTAGTGTGGGGGTCGATCTCTCGCTCATCCAAACCAGACAATGAGGGGGTTGCTCTCCCCAAGACAAATTTTTATGTGAGGTATCTTTTAGGGTCAAGTGTGTTTAGCAGTCCTAAATTTATAGTTTTTCTTTTTAGATGATTTTCAAGCAAACAACGCCTAACGAATTTTTCGGTTCTTCTGGTTATTTAAGTCCAAAAATGGGGGGAGAAGACGAAAAAGCCGATGCACGATAAAATCAATGATGCATGCAGAGTAAGTGATGCGTACCTGACTCCAGCAATCTACATGCAAAGTGATCCGTGCATAAAATAAAGACAATAATAAAACTACCTATATGATGCACGAGAAATCGGCCCTAGACGAAGCAATTTCTATACGTGAAGCACAGTAGCCGGGTAATCAAACCTAAGTCCGAAGTCCTATCTTGGGAGCCACTCGGTGTCCGCCACAACGGATTCTGCACACGCTGTATGTGACTCCTCAAGGTACGTGGACTAGAGTCTACTTAATTCGATTTTTTCTTGTGATTTAATTAGTTAGGTCCAGTTAACGATCTATAGGTACATGCAGATAATCAAGTGTTTGGATCCTAATTAATTACGTCACAATCAGTCAAAATCCTAACCTAAGGCCAAAACCGCGTAAATCAGATAAGTAGTGAAATAAATGCGATAGAAGCAAAACCGACGAAAAACCACGGTGAGGTCTCCCGAGCACACCGGTGCTCGGCGAAATAGACCCCGATAATCACCAAAGTCCAAGTCCAAGTTCCTGTATTATTACAAATAAATAGTTCTGCAGAAAAATGAAACTAAGCTAAATACAACTATCTACCCGGCTATTCCGCGGCTCCCACACTCTTGTCTGTCTCCTCGCATCCTCCTGCGGCTCTATGAAGAAAAGAGCCGCCTTTGTATCCCGCGATTGCTTCGGCTTCCGAAAAAGCCGCCTCGATCCTCGGGCCCTCGCAAGAAAACAAACAGAAATGTATCAGACACAATTATTAAGAAAATATATGGAAATAAATCAAAGAGAATATATCTATACAACTATGCACAAAAAGCTGCGAAAAACCGCGAAAAATCTAAAGACTACTAAGCCATGCTCTCCGGCAATGGTGCCATTCTGATGAGCCGAAAAATCCTACAAAACCCGAGCAAGGGATAAAATCAATCAACGGTTGTTGCGACCCGGATCTCGCAGATCAGACTCAACAAGAAAGATAAGACCACCAAATCAGATAAAACGATAAAACACGAATAGCGGTCTTCGCTATTTATTTAACCTGGTATAGCGACCAGGGACGAACTGGAGGAGCACGGATTGACCGGATTGGCTTAGGAAGTAGTCAAAAAGATAAAAAAATAAATAAAATATTTTTGGTGGATTTTAGTATTTTTAAATTTTTGTGTTTTTAATGATAAAGGAAATATAAGAAAATGTATAAAAGGAGAAAATTCGACAATTTAGTAAACAACTAAAAATGTCAAAAAATTCAAATAAAAATATTTTTGTGTTTTTTATGTTTGTAAGTGTTTTTGATAATTTTCTGGGAATTCTATAATTTTAGTTGATTTTATAAAAATCAAGAAAGGGGAAAACAGTGGCAAAGTGTACTGTCAGATTTGATAGGCTAATTAAAAATAACTGATTAGCCTATAAAAATCTGATAACAATTTTTATGAAAAGTAAATACAAAAACTAAGCTACATAAATTGGAATTACAATTTTTTGATTTTTTTAGAATTTTTAAGAATTTTTATAAGATTTTTAGGTTTTTTGTGATTTTTAATGGTTTTATAGATCCAAATGGCACAAAAATTGAACAGAGACTTAAACACAACCAAACAAATGATCCCTAATTTTATAGAATTTTTGGATAAGTTTGTATATTTTTAGTTGATTTTCTTTTTCATACAACAACAAAAATGAAAGTTTTTGAATTTTTAAAAATAGTAAAAAGCAAGCAAAATGTCCCAAAAAATTAATACAATTTTTACACAGTGGCAGGAGCCACGTATCCAAATTTCACTTGATTTGGAGTTTAATTTATATTTTATTCAATCAAAACAAGACATACAGCATACAAGGACCTAAATGCATGAAAATATAGTTCGGGGACCAAATCGATAACAAGTCTAAAAAGCCCAGGGGTCCTTCTGTAAAAAGCCTAGAAAAGCAAGCGGCATACACGTGATTTGCATTCACAGGGACTAAATTGTAATTCCTATTTATAAAAATGTAAACAGTAACAACTCAAAACTCTAGGATAGACAATGTAAAAAATCCCACAAATCACGTGTCGATGCATGTGTCCCACACAACCAGGGATCAAAATGCAAAAAAATAAGCACAGGGTCCGACATGCAATTTATCCAAAATAAAGAAAACTACGACACGTATTTACAGGACTAAACGACAAATACGAAAGGAGGAGGGCAAAAGTGCAAATTACCCTCGTTATTGATGATCGATGGTGGAAGGGGTGCCACGTAGAAGATCGGATGGCTGAGAGCAGCGGACGCCTCTTCGATGATAGACGTCCTAGATCGAATCCCAGATGGATCGGACGATGAAGACCTCTCGAGAATGGACGGCTAGGATCACAACTGGAGCGGGCACTCGATCGGACGGCGGAGGAGGATCCTCGAAGAGCAGGTCGCCGGCGAACTTCACCGGCCCAATACGTGCGCGATGGTCCTCCTCAGACGCTGCTAGGATAGGTGAAATGCTCTTGACGACGTTCCGCAGCCAGTGAACGGCTCCGATGGGGTCGGGAGGCCCAGGAGGGTCGCAACGGCGATGGCGGCTTGGAGCACCTGTGCTTCAACTGTTGGACCCCCAGATGGGGTCCTTCTTCGATTCTACCTGCACAGGAAGAAACCTGGGTCGAGGGCAAAGTGCCTCGACCTGGTTACGAGCGGAGTGGGTGCGTGTAGAAGGTGGGGCGACGCTCTTCGGCGAGGCGACGATGGAGGAGAGCGGTGGTCCTACTCCAGGGAGAGTCAGGATGATCGGAGGGGCGTAGACGATGGGGAGAAGTCTCGTGAAGATGGTTCGAGGGTCGGATGGTTGAATGGCTGATTGGAGCCGAGCGAAATGGCCGGCGAAGGCCGGCAGTGTTAAATCGCGAAATCGAAATGGAAGGTGTTCTAAATGATATTGAGGGTACCTAACGATCATAGACATCTATGCTAGAGGTGGGTGACCTCCTGGGGTCCGTGCCTCAATGGATCGACGTCTCCAGAGGCTCGAGCTCCTTCGGTGGAGCACGGCGGCGAAACCACCGGATCTGAGGCTTCCGACCTCGTTCCTCACTGCAATCCATCCCGCTCTCTTGCTGTCACTCAAGGAGGAGGAAGGGAGATCCTGGGACTGGAAGGGGATGGCCAAATATGCGTGAAATGTGTGGCGGAGCTGAGACTATATAGTGGTGGAGATTCGGCAAAGGTTGAGTTGGGCAGGGCATGCTGATGCACGGATCCCTAGAACGATCCCCAGGCGTGGATCAGTGATGAATCAAGAGTAACCGGAGCCCGGGGTTTAGATTGATGGTGGTCGGATCAAGCCTGCAAAAAATGGGAGTATATCGGGTCGGGGCATAGATCCAGGCAAAGTGGTCCAGGGGGGGAGTTGATCGGGGGTCAACGTTCCCCCGTGGACCAATGAGAAAAATCCATTTATTAATTATTTGTAAAATCATTTTAAAATAGAAAATGATTTTATTTGAAAATATTTTCAACATGAAAAATGTTTATTTATTTTAAAATATTTTTAGTGATTTTTATTTATTTTTTTGAAAAATAAATAATGTATTTACATTATATTATTATTATATACAGGTATTTATACCTATGTATTTTTTATTTTAATTTTTAATTTTTTTATTTATGTGTTTTTATTTCAATTTTGTATTTTATTTATTTATATTATAAAATATGGAATATAAACTGATTTTTATTGGACTTTTATTAATTATTTACAAGGGGGAAATGAATAGATATTTTATTTTATATACATGGTCTATGTACACTGATGAGAGAGAATTTTATCTATTTTTATTTTTCTTTTATTTTTCACAATTTTATTTTAGTTTTATTTTTACAAATATGTACAAATTACAGGGAACACAAATATATTTTTATTTTTTCGAAAATAAATTATTTACATATAGAGGGATATGTACACCATGTTGAGTCACCCTATCTCTCTCTACTTATTTTATTTGGCGGTCAGGCCCTTGTGGAGCCCTCCCTTGGGTTTGGGTCACTCAATATTTATTCTAAATATTTCCCTCTTTTTCTTTATTTCTTTATTCCTTTATTTTTATGCAAAACATGCTAATTATGGTTATTTACATGATGCATGCATTTTGACAAATTATTGTATTTATAGGTATTTACATGGTATTTTACCATGGTTTATAGCTAAAATAAAGGAATAAAGATTGATGAATGGGGATTCATCACATAGTCTCTCTCGAACAGAGTGACTAATCAGCTTACCTGGCTATACTAAATAGCCTATGATTGCCACATAAGTGTGGGTTTAAATGATTAGCCCATTAATGGCTCTTTGGGCTAGTGAGAGATTGTTGAATAAGTGAGCCCACTGCGAGCCATTATGCAATAAATGTTATTGCAATTCACTCCTCAATCTGAAATGAAGAATAATTAATTTGGATAATAGGTCCCTTAGTACAATTTGGGTTATGTACTATGGCCATCGTTGATCATACATCTGTTGATTCAATTATTGAATCATAGAGGCTGGTGCTTGGATGAATATCTAAAGAGTTAGATTGAGGACTCATCAAGCACCGTCATATGATTGTTAAGATGTAATCTCTAGCCTGAGTAGGAGATGACAATCCTTATCTCTAAAGGTTGATATCTGACCGACCTCTTGATGCAGGTCCTCTGCATAGGAATAGAGATTCAGAGGTGTCATATTAGTTAGGTCAAAGAGTTGACTTAACGAGATCGAGATAACCAAAGATCTATGTCGTATGCTGTCATGGTATAGGCACGCATCCTCTGATCGGAGACAGATGAGTTACTATATGTCTGAGTATGTACATTTGGCAGATCGATAGGTTGATGACCTAATCAAGGTCTATATACCAGCAAACTCGTGTGCATATAAGGGCATATAAGTAATACGATCTCTCAAAGGGATCATACATGTTCATTTACTGAACCGAAAGACATGAGCTCACTCAAGAGATATTGTGAAGATCAAATTCCGTGCATGGTCGTCTTGCTTTGGAATCTTGACTGAATTTATAGGTTTGATATATACGTTTGGAACGTATATGATCAACACCTGGGTGAGATATATGCTTTTGGAAAGTATATGATCGATACCAACTCCCAATGATCGAATGAGAAAACTTAATAATAAAACTATGAAGGAGATGGTCTAAAAAGAGATCTAAAACTTCGTGTTTAATCTAGATCTTTCAGTATGTAGGATGTACATGTATTAGGAATACCCAATTGTGATGTGATCATAAATTATTGTATAAGCATGACGCTTCCATTCCTAGGGAATAATGACTCCTCTCAGTAGAGAAGTGATCTGATCCTGGTCCAAATTTTGGACATTGATCTGAATATGATTCAGATGCAATGAGAAGATTAGATTTGTGATCTTGATTTAATCAAGCATCTATGGGAGGTCCATAAGATCTGTATTTGAGACGTGATTTCAATATCTAAGTCATTATACATGGAACAATACAATTGCCTGGTCCTTATCTCCAAGTATCTATAGAGAAAGCAAATTATCCTTGAAAGAGTTCAAGAATGATTCCATTGTTGATTTATATATATCCAAGCATTGAGATATGGATGACTAAATGTGATTTAATCCTAAATTATATTATATGAATTTGATTTGTATTATTTATCCATATAAGAAAGCTACCAAAGATAATTAAATTTGATTTATCTATCAAAGATGTGAAAAATGTGAATGTGATTCATATTATTTGGGTACATGAGAACAAAGATTCAAAATTATTAAATATGATTTAATTATCATGGATATGAAAAATGTGGATAATATTATCCATATTAATCATGAATATTATAAATGTGATTTATAATATATTAGAGAGATCATATTATGATTCATATTTGTTAATTAATTATTTATGTGAATTGGATTCACATTGGATGATTAATTTAAAATATAATTTACATTTTGTTTTGGGATGCGAATGTGATTCTTATTTTTCCAATGGCACGATTGCAATATTTCTCAAGATAATTGTGAATTATTTTTATGACATAATTTACAACAAATGTTGTTGTAAATCTTGGAGATGTCATGAGGTAATGAGATATCATGAGATAATGAGATCACATGAGATAGTGAGATCTCATGAGTGGACGTCCCCTCTTTTAAGAGGATGCGATTTATCTCCATATTATTTCCAATGATAATTAATTGATTTAATTTGAATTTAAATATATTTATTTATCGACATATATATTGATTTAAGTTAAATTAATTGTTGTTGTGTTTCCACAACAAAATCATGGCAATTGAAAGAAACACAAATCACTCTCATCCATTGATTTTGTGTTGTCCTTGGATTGAGATTCATGGATCCCAAAGTACTACTTAAGAAGAGGCACCCCTTGCTCTTTAAGTTTTATGATTAATCCACAAGATCTCTCTCTCTCTCTCTCTCTCTGCACGCCAAAGGTGCTCTCCCTCTCTCCCATTGTGGCCGTCTACCATGGATCCCAAGAGAAAGTCATCATCGCCGCAACATTGTCGTTATGCTGCCAGATTATCTACTAATGGATCTCCATCTCCTTCGGTGCACCTCGCTCGTGAAGAAGATGTTGGATCTCGTGTGACGAGATCAGGAGATCTGCTGCTTGGACCATCAACATGGATTGCGAGGAGTACACGTCTCATCAACGTGGTTGCAAGCGTCTCCTCCGTTGGATCAGACTTGAGACATGAGATCTCTTGGTTTAGAGACTCGATCGCAACCACGCTCCAAGAGGTAACCCTAGTACCTATTTGTAGTTTAGATGAAATGATCCAAGAAGTGTTCTTGGATCTATGGTTTCATCATTTGAAAAAATTTTAAATTCCGCTGCGCAGAGCAACTAGTGTAACTAGTCACTTCCGATCGCATACGATACAATCCTCACGCTTCCGTGATGTGCTTGAGGATTTTCTCCATAATCCTTCATCTTGATGATATCCACCTTGGTCGGGTCTACCTCCATGACCCAATAGGAGATGATATGACCAAGGATCGCCCTCTGAGTCACCATGAAATGACTCTTCTCCCAAGATAAGACTAAGTTGACCTTAATGCATCACTGAAGCACTCAGTCTAGGTAATCTAGACATGCATCAAAACTGTCACCGTAGACCGAGAAGTCATCCATGATGACCTCTAAAAATTCACCAACCATGTCCGAGAATAGTGAGCATGCACCTTTGGAACGTAGATGGGGCATTACCTAATCCAAAGGGCATCCGTCTAAAATCATACATCCCGAATGGACAGGTAAAAGTTGTTTTCTCTTGGTCTTCGGGCGCTATGGCCACCTGGTTGTATCTCGAATACCCATCCAGAAAGCATTAGTAACTCTTTCCAGCTAATCTCTCAATGATCTGATCTATGAATGGTAGCGGGAAGTGGTCTTCTTGGTGGCTTGATTCAACAGTCTGTAGTCCACACAGACCCTCCAAGAAGTGGGTACTCGTGTAGCTATCTCCTCTTTAGACTCGCTCACAACTGTGGTGATGCCCTTCTTCTTGGGCACAACATGCAATGGACTAACCCACTTGGAGTCGGAGATGGGGTAGATAAAATCTGTGCTCCACCACTTAAATATTTCCTTCATGACCACTTCTCAAAGATTTGGGTTTAGCCGTCGCTGGAACTCATGCGAGGGCTTGACGTCTTCTTCGAGATAAATGTGGCGGGAGCACAGGACCAGACTTATCCCCTAGAGATCAGCTACACTCCATCCTATTGCCTTGCGATTTCTTTCAAGAACCTCCATTAAATGAGATTCTTGGTCTTCAGTCAAATCTGCTGAGATAATGATTTGGAATATCTCTGGCTCACCGGCAAGGAATATATACTTCATGCTCTACAGTAAGTCTTCAATTCTGGGCAAGTGGGAGCTAGTAAATCTGGCTTTTGGAATGTCTGAGTGAATGCTACCAGATCTGTGCATGAGAACTCTCGCTGCAGTGGTAAATCTGATGAAGATGGCCCTGTTGGTATATCTGTCAACTGACCTGGCTCACTTTCCACCCTAGCTTTTGGCTCTGTAGGACTAGACACAATATATATTCACCGAACTTCTACTAGTAAAAATTGGTGTCTCTGTCTGAGGGATCTGAATCTGACGAGTATGAGATAGAATTGATTTTGGTATCCTATCCATGATAAACAACCTCTACTGTATCCTGTGCCATTAGTGTGCTCTCCGAACTCTCATCTACCATGATCTGTGAATCTACACTATCTGAAGATGTAGCAAGAGCTCATGATGCGGGATCTGTCCAAACTACTTTATCATCTGTAATCACAAAGTCACACTCTTGGTATATGTCTAGCTCAGCCTCTGTCATCTGCTCTGAGTCTGTCATCTGATCTGAGCACTCTGAATCTCTAGCTCTGGTCTCCTCGACCGTCTCTATTTGTACACTCTTACCCTTGATACAAAAGTATACCTTTCCACTATCATGATCGAACACCACCTTGGCTGTGGTCAAGAATGGTCGTCCTAAGATGATGGGGGTATCTGTCACAGATTCTGGGACTGATGAATCTCGTATTCATCATGCTAAAAACTCTCTATTAAAACCCCTGTCTTAATTAATCCAATAAAATCACCTTTAATTCTTTGATTTTATCTTGTACTATATTGTGAATAATTAACCTATAATTAATTGTATTTAATTTCCCTTATTTTTTGTATCTATTTTATCACTCAAAAACCCCTACAAATTAGGTAGATAACTTGTCTATAAATCACTGACCTTTAAAACCACTAAAAAGTACAAAAGCAAATCAAAACCACAAACTTGGTATTTTTATACCCTTAAAAATACCCCCAAAAATACTTTTTGCACAGATGACCTCTTTTAGCTTTTTGACCAACATGAAAGTTGTAGATCTTGTCGAGACAAGCAACTTTCATGTTTTGACTCTTTCCTAATTCGACCTCTAGCTATTTCTTTTTTAATTATCTTTGTTTTTATTTTTTGAATTAATCTGATTGGGCCACGTGGCGCCCTCTGGGCCGCCCACGTGGCCTGCTCCTCTTCACGCCACCCGGCGCCCTTCCTGGGCCGTTGGATCCGCTCCACCCCGCCTCCATCTCCGCCGTCCAACCTCGCCTCATCTCCAACCGTCAGATCTTTCCTGAGATCAAATCTCATCCATCCACGTCTGCCTGGTTTCTCAGCCACTCGATCCCCCTTCGTATCCTACGACCCCCTTTATGCCACGTCTTCCCTTCATAGTAGCCACCCGATCGCGTTTGAATCCTACGGTCCACCAGACTCCACGTCATCCCTTTGTCCAAGACCGTCGGATCTTCCTAATCTCTTCATCATGACCGCTCATCACCGCTTTAACCCCAGCCACTTGATCAGGACCCTGATCTAATCTCCACCCTTCCATCACACTGCCATCCTAGTCGTTGGATCGCCAGATCCAACGGCTATGAGATCATCTTCCTCCTCCGTAGCCCCCCTTCCCCAGCCGTTTCACTGCGCAAACCATCACCCCCTTCCATTTTTGGAAGACTCCTCTGACTTTCCCTTCCGATGCGAAACGCATATCCACGTAGCCCTATCTTCCGTCTTCCTCGTGCCTTATTCACCATCTCCGTCTTCACCCCTCATCAACGCCCCCAGCCCATCGAAACCCCCCTCCCACCTCTGTAACGTCCGACCTTCTCCACCTATAAAACCCCCAACCCCGTCACCGTCAGCCCTCGTCCACCATTGTGGGGCCTCCACCTAGCTTCCTCCGCCCCTCCGGTGACAACAGAGGGGCGGAATTGGCGAGGCGACAACGGTGGTGGTCTGGTGTTGACCCACGGCCTATTCCGCCGTGTTCTGGTGGCTCCGCCACCGCCGAGCCCCCTGGAATGATCGATCAGGTCGAGGCGAAGACACCGAGCTCCTCGGAGCTCAGCCCAGATCAAGTTCCCTCCGCCAACTCCTCGCTCCAGCGAGGAGATCTTTGTCTCTGTTTTTCTTCAGCTTCTCCGATTTACTACGCCTCCGTCAGTCACCTACCCCCTCCATCACACACTCGACCTCATCCGCCATGCCACCAGCAACCTCACCGACCTTCTTCCCCTTCTCCAGGACCTCCCTCGCTCCGTTCCCCTTCTTCTCCCGGTCCGACGGCGAAGAAGCCTCTGGCAACCATTCCCGCTACCTCCACGGCCTTCCGATCACCTCACTCACCTCGCACAACCACGCACCACGCTTCGACTATATTAACCCATGCAAGAACCTTCAATGGCCGCAAAAAGCGTCAGAGCTCCTTCAAGCTACTCTCCGCCGGTGAGGCTCCCTCGATCTCCCCCTCCGATCCACCTCGGAGCCTCACGGCGCTTCACAGATCTTTGCCAGCCACCCAGCATGCTTCCTCGATGATCAGTGGGCCTCATATGGCGCGGCGGAGCCGAGGGCAGGCCACCGGAGCCCAGCCTTCTCCGGTGGCCTGCGGCGGAGAACGAGGAACATATACCGTCCGATAATCTGGATTGGACGGTTCTGATCCTGACACGTGGCGGTCCAGACCTTCAACCGAGGCTATAGGCTCGGGTTCTACCGAGCCTCGATCCATGCCTCCTACAGCAACCACGTGGCCCGAGCCACAGGCCTGACTCGAGCCTAGGTGCTTCACGAGTGAGGCACGTGGGGCACGTGACCCCCGGCAACGGCGCCATTTTTTTTTCTTTTTTTTGAACAAAATGCTATTTTTAAATGAATAAAATGATGTAATGTAGAGGTCTATAATGGATGGCGAACACAGGGGTACATATGCAATTTAAGTAAATAGATAAAATTCAAAATGCAGAACAGGGACCTACTTGAAATTACCTATAACTCGGGGGGAAATTTTGCAATTGTTCCAGAATGGCATGTGCCCTGCTCGTGCCTCTGGTTGGCTGGGCTGCGACGCAAATCAGAGGATTTCCAAGGGGGCTTCTGCAAATGACCCAGGTGGTCACGTGCGTAGCACGTGACCCCTGGCTGGCGTGCCGATGAAGTTTCCCACGCACGTGCGGGGCACGTGCGGGGGACCTCGGGCTTCGAGCCCGACGGCTGGTGGCGAGTCGAAGGCGGAGGCGAAGCCGGCGAGGGGCGGAACTAGCCCGGCGAGGCCTTAGACGGTGGCGTCGTGGTCGATTGGCGGAGATGGCCGGTGGGTACCCCAGGCGTTGAAGTCGAGTCGGAGAAGATGGTCAGGGCGGAGGCGCTTGCCGTTGTCAGAGCACCTGAGGACGGAGCTGGGTGTCGGTGCAGCGTTGAGGCGGTGAAGCGCGGCGGAATTTGAGGCGTTGGCGTTGTCGTGGGCGGCCGGTGAAGAGAAGACGAAGCTGCTGTAGGTCGAAGGCGGTCAAGATGAAGGTGTCGATGTCGAAGTCGATGGCGTAGTCGGAGCAGATGAACGGCGAGGTCGTTGTCGTTTGTTGTGGATCGGGGAAGATAATCGTAAGATCGACGAAGCTTCAGAGCTCGGAGCGGAGGCACGGCAGCACGAAGCTGCAGTTGCGACGGCCATGGAGGAGAGGCCGGATCTCGCCGGAGTTGAAGGATGCGGGCTGTCACCACCGCCCTTCGTGGAGGCCAACGGCGGATGGCTGGCGTCGAGGGCGGCTGTCCCCATTAAATAGGAGAGGCGATGGAGGGCGAGGCGCGAGATGATCGGAGGGGGTTAGGGTCAACGGTGATGGTTGGTTGCAGTTGCGGATATCTCGGGGGTAGTTGGCGGCAAGGCGGCGGAGGGTGCGAGGTTTGCGGGGGCGGAAGGTTGACGATGAAGCGCGTGGGCCGTTCGATCAGCGGACGATCGAACGGCCATGGATGGACCACGTAGCAGGGAAAAAGGGCAGGCAGCGCCGCACGTGCGGAGCACGTGCCTGGGGGCACGTGCAACGCACGTGCTTCGATTTTTAATTTTTTTTAATAAAAACGAGATAATAAAAAGGCGAAAAATAGCTGACACGTGGCGGCCTCTGGGGCTGCCACGTGTCAGCACCAGAAAATTCGAAAAAAAATCATTTTGAAAAATCAAAAAGAAATAGCAAATGACCTCGGATCGAAAAAGTTCCTTCACAAAAAAAGCTCGTCTCGACGAGATCTACAACTTTCATGAAGACATCAAATCCCAATTCGGTCAAATGTAAAGAGTGAATTTTTGGGGTATCCCATGTACATAGAATACCTTGATTTTTGGGTTTTCTAATTTTTTTTGTCATTTTTAACACGATAAAAATCCGGAAAAATAATGGAAAATCAAAGATAAATAAAAGACATCTAAATATAATTTTTTTTGGATTTTTATTAATAAAGAAAATATATACATAAAACACAGGTCAAAAAGCCGCGAAAATATACAAAGTACAAAAGAGGCCCAAAAACCCAACTTTCACATACGAGCTCCGATTCACTTGAACTTGGTCTTGTTTTGAAGGTAATTGAATGTGCATTAGTTCAAAAGTGAGTAGGATCAAATCGGACACTGGATGGAGAAGATATGTGGCTTTTAGTCTGAAAATCCTGAAACTAGGGTTTGGGTTTTTGGTCCACTTATTTGAGTTAGTGATTTTTTTTGTATTTTTCATTTATTCTTGTGAGTGATATGTACACGATGGAGGTGGTTTTGTGGCATGTGGTGTTAGCATGGAGGAGTTAAAAATAGGGGAAGTCAGGCTATTTACAGGTCAATTTGGGCCTGGATTTTTGGCTTCTTAAAATATGCAGAAATTAACGCTAAAATGCAATTCTTATGAAATCATGCCTGAATGCTAATTATGCGAAATAAATGCAGAAATGCAGTTGATTTTTAGGGACTTAAGCTTAATAAATGAGATTTAGAGTGATGAATCCGAGATTCATCAAGAGCAGACCCCGAAAGAATTGATATTTACACCTTTGTCCCCAGGCACGTGCCTCCACGTGCGTGTCTGGGTCAATTACAGGAAGGCCTCTAGGTTTTGAAGAATTGCAAATATGCCCCTGCGCGCAATGGAAAAATTACAACTGAACCCAGGCGGTTTTTAGTATTTACATTTAGGTCCTTACAGGGACCTAAATGTAATAGTTATCCGTTTATTTCCTCGCATTTTTATTACAATTATGCCCTTGCACTGTTTTTATCATAACTTAAGCATCGTAGGTCCAAATTGCATGATTTTAGTGTCGTTTTGATCCTTGTTTTGTCCTCTACATTTTAGCATGCTTACTTGTTTCATTTGACACTGTTTTTAATTAAAGTGATTTTTTTGTGAAAAATTGAACCATGCTCTACTTGTCTTGATTGATTTGATGACCGATTTTTAATGATGTGTTCAATTTGACTCTAATTTCATTCTATATGATGTTGCTTACATTTTAGGGTATAATTGTAAATATTTCTGACATTTTATTCATCATGCATATTCTCTTGCATTGTTTGCCCATGCATCATTTTAACTTACATAAAAACAAAATAAAAATGCATGCATCATGGCATCGCCTTGTAAATAGCATAGTGCATCATAATTTGCATATGGACCTGAAACTGAAACTAATTGACATTGTGCTTCATGAATCGAAATTCAACACTCAGCTTAGGCCGCCGTGTCCCTGTGTTCGACCTTGGTAAACTTGCCAAGCATAAATATTACACAACATTCAAAGTCTGTGGTTTTTGCTGAACCAAATTCGCCTCCTGTACTACAACATAATTCCACAATATTATAGAGGTGAATTTGACGTTCATCAAATGGCGCCGTTGCCGGGGAGGAAATTAGACACAATCCCAGAAATATACATGTGTTGACTAAAAGGCACTCGAGAGGCCCCTTGTTCCAATGTGAGGGTGAGAAAATTAGACACAATCCCAGTACCTCCATCATCTGGCCGTCCATCAACATTTCAAAGTCTGACAAACTAATGAGATGGTGGACTGAAGCAAGAACATACTTATTCCCTAGTATTGAGGATTAGGTCTAGAGGAAGATCTTTGGGACTGGAACTTTGGGTGATGCATCGACTCGGCTCTCATGAAATGCAGTACACTAAATGCCATATCCTTATATTATATGTACAAAAAGAGAGTCTGATAATCAGAGAAGTTGGATTCCTTCTGACTAAGGCTTGGATAAACCCAGAATTTTAGGATCACTTAGGTCAAGGGTCTTCGAAAGATCAAGCCTTGAAAACTTTACGCGCACTGTCAGGAATTAATCCGACTCCTTCATTCTTTAGATGCTCGAGGACGAGCATGGTTTAAGTATAGGGGTATGATGAATTTCGTATTCATCATCCTAAAAGCCACTTATTAAAACCCCTGTTGTAAATAATCCAACAAAATCACCTTTTAATTCTTTGTTTTTATCATGTATTATATTGTATATATTTTACCATTAATTTATTGTGTTTAATTTCCTCTATTTTTCTTGTAATTATTTTATTTTCAAAAACCCCTAAAAATTAGATAGAATAATTGTCCATAGTTCACTGACCCTTAAAAACACAAAAAATGCAAAAACATCTCAAAACCACAAAATCGGTATTTTTATCCCCTTAAAAATACCATCAAAAATACTTTTTGTACAAATGACCTCTTTTGGCTTTTAGACCAACATGAAATTGTAGATCTCGTCGAGACGAGCAACTTTCATGTTTTGAATTTTTTCTAATTCGGCCTCTAACTATTTCTTTTCTAATTTTCTTTGTTTTTTTTAAATCACTCTGATTGGGCCACGTGGCGCCCTCTGGGCCGCCCACGTGGCCCGCTTCTTCTCGCGCCACCCGACGGCCTTCTGGGCCGTTGGATCAGC
Source organism: Ottelia alismoides (assembly GCA_037367405.1). Classification (NCBI taxonomy): domain Eukaryota; kingdom Viridiplantae; phylum Streptophyta; class Magnoliopsida; order Alismatales; family Hydrocharitaceae; genus Ottelia; species Ottelia alismoides. The sequence continues at coordinate 395,927 of JAZKJV010009974.1, forward strand.
TCCGGCCCACCTTAATCTCGACCATCGATTCTCGCCTCGCTCTCAGCCCTCTGATCCTAACTCCAGATCTAATCCCGACCACTCACTAGCGCCTAGTCCTAAGCCGTCCGATCTCTCCATCATCCAACGCTCCATACCCCCCACGTCGCTCATCTATTTCAGCCGCTCGATCCGCGTTCATCCAACGGTCCTCCACGCTCCACGTCACCCCTCTATCCCTCACCACTAGATCGACCCTCGCCCTTCATCCAGACCGTTCTTTAGCGCCTCGCCTCTAGCCGACCGATCAGATATTATGATCTGATCTCCACCGTTCCTCAGCGCTTCCATCCTAGCCGTCGGATCAAAAGATCTAACGACTAGGAGCTCGTCTTCTTCCTCAGGAAACCCCTCGCCCAGGCGTTACGCCTCGTCGAACCTCCTCCCCCTTCCATTTTTAGCCGCTGTCCCAGCCACCCACATCCTCTCGTAACGCCTCCCTCTCGCAGCCAAGTCCCCCGCCATCCTCGCGCCCTCTTCATTTCCCCTCGCCATTACTTCATCGCCATAAAAACCTCCGTCGAATCTGCCCCTCCATCTCATAAACTCTGACCTCCGCCTTCTATAAATCGCCACCTCCGCCACCTGTGAGCCGCATCCACCAATTATGGGGCTTCGGCCCAGCCCTTGGCCCTCCGATGACAGCGGAGCGGCCCGTGTCGAGGCGTCGACGGCCGGAGCACCCCGGTGTGATCCGTGGCCTCTGGCCACGTAGCGGTTGTTATCATATACCGTCGAGCCTCCTTGGAATGATCGACCAGGTCGAGGTGACGACCTCGAGCTCCTCGGAGCTCGGCCCAGATCACCACCTCCGCCCCATTTTCTACCTTGCTCCGGCAAGGAGCTTTACCCCTCTACGTCTCCTAATTATCACATCACCACCCCCATCGTTCACCCCCATCCAACAAGTCCTCCACCTTCGCAATCTCATCAGCATCTTCGCCCCATCTCCTCCTTCCTCCAGAACCCCCTCGCGCCTCGACCCCACTCCTCCGCCTTCACAGCGGAGGACTCCACCAAGCCACCACCTTCTCCACCTCCGACGGCTCCCACCTCACTTCAAGCACTCGACAAAGCACTAATACACGCTTCGGCTATAACTGACCAATGCAGATATCTTTAATAGCCGGATTTCCTGTCGGAGCACCTTCAAGATCTCCTACTCCGACGACCGTGCCTCGTCGAGCAGCTCCAGACAGCATCGGAGCACAGCCTCGGCTCCAGGACCTTCGCCTTGCCTCCAGTGAGCTTCCTCCACCATCATTCGACCTCGGGAGGCGAGGCGGAGCCAGCTGCAGGTCGCCGGATCCTCGCCTCCTCCGGTGACCTGCGGAGGAGCACGAGGAGCAGGCACCGTCCGATCATCAGGATCAGACGGTTACGATGAAGACATGTGGCGGACCCGAGCCTCATCCCAGACCTACAGGCTCGGGTCCTCCGACCCTCTAGCCAAACCTCCTGAAGATGCCACGTGTCCCGAACCTGCGTTTCAACCCGAGCCTAGCCCCTCGCATGCGTAGCACGTGAAGAGCTGGGTAAATTGCGAGAATGACCCAGACGTTTCAAGAAATTACATTTTGGTCCCCAGGCAGCCGTGTCCCTGTGTTCGACCTTGGTAAACTTGCCAAGCAAAAATATTCCACAGCATTCAAAGTTTGTGGTTTTTGGTGAACCAAATTCGCCTCTTGTACTACATCATAATTCCACAATATTATAGAGGCGAATTTGACGTTCATCAAATGGCACCGTTGTCGGGGATACGACTTTGCTTGATTTTGAATTTTGATTTTTATTTGTTGGTTAATTTCAAATTTTCTTATGTCCTCATTTCATGCATCATTTCTTTGCATAATATTTGCTGATTTAATTTATCTGAGTATTCTAACATTTTTCTTTTGTGGCAGGGCCCATGATGATCGGGGACGCTTGATCCTCATGGAGGCGTGAAGTCGGGAGCTTCCGCTGAAGAGGCCGCAAAGGAATCTGTGAAGAAAAATTGGAGTCTTTTTATCAGTCAGCTTGCATTGCATATTGTAAAAAAATACCTTGCATCTGCATATTTACTTCCAGTTTTGCATGTTGTACAAAAAAAATCCCCCCCCACACACCTGCACATAACACTCACCTCACCCATACCCCTTCCCCCTGTGTATTTCACTCTCTCTCTCCCTCTCTCTATCTCTATCTCGATCCCTCTCTCTCCGTGTGTATCTATATTTCACGAACCCCCTCCTCCTCACCCCTGTATCATAGACCCCCTCCCCCCTAACACAGACCTTACTTCGGCTACTTATAGCCTAAGTATAGGGGGGACCTGCCTATTCATTCCTTCCTCATTCTGTCTTCTTGTGCTTAGGCCAATTTTGGCCTAAGTATAGGGGGACCCTCCTCCTCAGTTCCGCTATATCACCCTGTACTTAAACCGAGCCTTGGCTTCATGGCACTTGTGCTATGAGGACATAGAAAATTTTAAGTATAGGGGGGTATACCGTAAATTATTGTATATTATTTTAGCCTTAGCTCGCATTTTTAAAACTTTTTAAAATTTTATTTTCTGGCAGGGTTTTGGTAAACCGGCGAGCCGAGTTTTGTAAAAACCTTGTAAAAAAGTTTTCTTAAAAATTGAGGGATTAATCTTTGTAAATAACCCTTTTTCAAAAAAAATTGAAAATTTAAAAATGTTTCTCGGAATTTGACTCTGACTACTAGGCTTAGTAGACATTTTCAGTGAGGGAACCTCGGTCTCCCTTAGCACAGTGGGTGGTTTAAAGGACACCGCATATGGCACCGTCCTTAAGGATCACGGGTCTCGACCCACACTTACACCCATACTGGATGAGAGTGGATACTTTTATTTATTTGAGCCTGGGTCAGTCATTGTCTCTCCGACAAAAAAAAATATTAAAACCCATAAAAATTTGCAAAAGATAAAAATCACACAAAAATTCACTAACCTAAGGAGATGGTGTATTCCTGACGCATTCACAGTCACTCAAGGCTTGAGGATTTTGAGGACACTGGATGTCTGTGATCTTGAGAGTCTAAGTTAACATGTCGTAGTCATTAGGGTTTTTAAGACTTAAATATCCACACTTCCCTAGTTTGAATAATTTGAGTGCTATATTGCACTCTTCATCTCTACCTTCAAGAAAATATGAGCAGCACAGTCACTTCCACAACTATATGATTGATGAGCTGAGTTGAGATATCACCTGAGGAACTAGGACCTTAGATTTGAGTTTAAACCCGATCTGATGATATTCGAGGCACGTGGGGCCTGGGTAAATTACAGAGCAGACCCCGAAAGAATTGATATTTACACCTTGGTCCCCAGGCACGTGCCCCCACATGCGTGCCTGGTTCAATTACAGGAAGGCCCTCCGGGTTTTGAAGAATTGCAAATATGCCCCTGCGCACAATGGAAAAATTACAACTGGACCCAGGCGGTTTTTAGTATTTACATTTAGGTCCTTCCAGGGACCGAAATGTAATAGTTATCCGTTTATTTCCTCGCATTTTTATTACAATTATGCCCTTGCACTGTTTTTAGCATAACTTAAGCATCGTAGGTCCAAATTGCATGATTTTAGTGTCGTTTTGATCCTTGTTTTGTCCTTTACATTTTAGCATGCTTACTTGTTTCATTTGACACTGTTTTAATTAAAGTGATTTTTTATGTGAAAAATGGAACCATGCTCTACTTGTCTTGATTGATTTGATGACCGATTTTTAATGATGTGTTCAATTTGACTCTAATTTCATTCTATATGATGTTGCTCACATTTTAGGGTATAATTGTAAATATTTCTGACATTTTATTCATCATTCATATTCTCTTGCATTATTTGCCCATGCATCATTTTAACTTACATAAAAACAAAATAAAAATGCATGCATCATGGCATCGCCTTGTAAATAACATAGTGCATCATAATTTGCATATGGACCTGAAACTGAAATTAATTGACATTGTGCTTCGTGAATCGAAATTCAACACTCAGCTTAGGCAGCCGTGTCCCTGTGTTCGACCTTGGTAAACTTGCCAAGCATAAATAATCCACAGCATTCAAAGTCTGTGGTTTTTGCTGAACCAAATTCGCCTCCTATACTACAACATAATTCCACAATATTATAGAGGCGAATTTGACGTTCATCAGGGACCTCCATGTCCAACACAACAAAGTCTACGGGGAATTTCAAGCCCTGAATTGTGAAGACAACGTCCTTAAGTAACCCATTTGTCCTCTTAATAGATCTATCAACAAACTGAAGGTTTGTCCTGCTCTGTCTAAGAGGTCCAAACTCGAATCGATCGAGTAAGGTAGCCCGAAGAAGGTTAATCGAAGAACCACTGTCTAATAGCATATGATCGAACTGCTGCTCATGGATGTGGCATCTGACATATGGAGCACCTACATCAGGTCTCTTGACTGGCAATTGATTTTGAATAGCAAAAAATATGGCACGAGTCATCACATGGATCTCTGCAGTACGATTCCTCTTCTTCCGATGTATAGTCATTTTTTTCTCTCAAGTGCTTCTGGAAGAGAGGGATGTGCTCTAGTGCCTCCTATAGAGTCAGCTGGATATGGAATCTGTCAATCATCTACTGGATGAACTCTAACTGCTGTGATTTTTTTGAATTTCTATTTTCTTCACTTACCCCGAGCGGAGTGCTTAAGGGAAGAGGATAGTTGGACCCTCCTCAGATAGAGGGTTAGGAAGTGGTTCATGTTGCTATGACAGAATGGATCCTATACAAGGATCATAATTCAACACATATGGACTCAGAGTCGATGGAGAAACCTTTCCTTTATTTATTTTTGTTAGTTTTGATATTTTCCTGAGATACATAGATTGGAGAAAATACAACTGGACTAGACTTGGTGGCATCAACACCACCCACGACTTTTGTCTTTGCGGCATTAGTACCGCGCTCTGGTTCAGAATCACATCGAATGGTGGCATCAACATCGCTAACTGCTTCTAGAGAAACGATGGCCTCAGTACCTTTGACTTGATCATTATCCTTGGTGGCATCAGCACCACCATCATCAACATCATCGGTGGCATCAACACCGCTATCCTCCTCGTCTGACGCTCTTGGATCATCATGGGGTTGTCACTCAGACGTGGCGCTGTCAGCTAGCATCCTACCGCTTCTAAGTGTCATAAAATAAACATCAAATATGTAGGAAGAAATATAACCAAATGAATCACTAGGAGTGGTCGTCTCTGTAAACTATACCTGCTCAGACTTCCTCTTCAGATTGTTCGGATTTGGTTCAATCTGCGGGTATGGCATATTTGCCCTTGATTATTACCCTCATCTCTTGCCTGAACTCATCCATCTCCCGCTTGAAAGATGTAAGCTGGTCTCAGAGTAGGAGGACTAAGTCATCAAGGGATGGGTTCTCATAGGCTGGTCCATGAGAACAAACTGGTTGCCTCACTAGAAATGAGGCTGGCTCGGCTGGTACTGATGAGGGAGAGGCTGAGAATACTGCTGAGGCTGCTGCTTCCTCCACTGTTGTACCTGATTCTGGGGATGAGGACCCGACTAGTAATACTACTGTGGCCGGGAGTACTGGAGCTGTTGTTGTTGGCTACTCTGTCCATATGGAGCTGGAGACTTCTGGTGGGATGAGGTACCTCCAGTAGACCACCTAAATCCAAGATGATCTCAGCGTATCCCAGGTTGCTACCAGTCATACCAAATCCCGTTGACTTCCATTAACGACTCTTGCTCATAAAAGGGCAGGAGAAGAACTGCCAGCGGCTGATCCGGATGATACACCACCATTCGAGAGTCTTGAGATGGTAGTGGCTGAGAGTAATGCTGCTGTAACCATTGAAACGACACTGCCTGAATGTGGTGAACATGACGGTACTGGGCAGAGGTCTAGGAAGAGCTGATGTTGTTGGAATCAACTCGTAACCTGGAACGAGGGTAAGAAGCCGTATGTGCCTCCTTGAGACACAAGATGTGGGTCTTCAAGTCACTAAGAGTCTGTGCCAATTGATCTATCTGTGTCTTTCCCATGGAACTGCTTCTTCTCTATTATCTACATGCAGTCCAACTTCTTGCTAATAATACCCATGTCAGCGGCTAAAGACTCTGATTGTGCTGCTGCTATTGATGAAGAAATCGGTGGACTCGTATCAAAGCTCATTATGGATCATGGAGAAGTTGTTGATCAAAGCTCTTGCTGCATTAGTCCGGTCGAGTGGATAGTACTTGTTCAGGTACTCGGTTCATAGCTGCTACCATGAAGTAATGTATCTCCCCAAATATTTCAACCAGTAGGCTGCTCTATCAACTGGGGAGAAAGGAAATTCCATCATCATGACGGTATCCTCGTCCACGAATCGGTCGTGGACAGTACTGCAGATCATCTCAAACTCCTGTAGGTGAAGATGCGACTACTCGATGGCTAACCCATGGAACTTGGGCAAAGGCTGAATGGTCTGGGGCGGAAGCTTGAAGTTGCCCAGAATAGCTAAAAGTTGGATCCAACGATGTGTGAGGGTTGCACCAGGGTTGTGAAACTCCCTCATCGGCGTGCCTGGTCTTGGTGTATCCTGCAAGTCTTCTGGATGTCCTTCTGCTCCTCCTCCACCAACGGGTATCTCTCCATCAGTTGGTCTCGGCTGAGGATCTACTCTGCGGGCTTGCATTTGTGCTAACTCTTGACGGACCTCTGCCTTGAATGCTCCCTGATCCCGAATCTATCACTGCATCATCTCTAGGGAGGCTAACAAGGTGTTGTTGATGGTTCCCTGATCTAGAACATAAGTATAACTCTATGGCTATCCATCGGTTCGTTCGTCACTGCCAACCATCTCTCTACTCTCTGTAAAGGTAAAAGACGCCAACTCAGGTGCTGTCAAATGAATAAAAAGTTGTGTTGGTCTCTGCTCGGGCACCTCAGGACTGGAAGAAGGGTGGTCAATGGAGAATAGGGTGCAATCAAACTCAGGTTCAGAGAGCAAGTATAAGCTCCTTGAAACCTCCCTAGATGAATAAGTTGGAGTGCTGGAGAGAAGTGCTGCCAAAGGCAGCCTAAGAGACCTCTGGTCCATCATCGTGATGTGGGGATGAGTGCGGATGAGATCTGGTAAGAAAAGAAGATGAGAAATCAAACCACCAATTCACCTGCTCAACACGAGCTGGTGACCGTAAAGGATCGGTTGTTTATCTTGTTAGTTTTAGTTGAGGTGATATATCAATCTTGCATAGCGATTAAGCAAGATGTTAGGAACCCGATGCTCCCAAGAGACTCGCCCAATCCCAAAGCTAAATCTTTCCCAGTTAGTGCAAGTCGCAGATCGTTTACCGGCTACCCGATCAACTCTCTTTGTTAAGGACGTCACGAGCCGCTTTACTGGTTACCAGCGAGATCCTCACTGGAGAATGACTGACCCCAAGACCAGTAGTCTAACGGAAGTTCATGTGTGGCTCTATCCTAGTGTGTGGGTCACTCTCTCGCTGAAGCAAACTAAACAATGAGGGGGTGACTCTCCCCAAAACAAATATTTTTAGATGAGATGGGTTTTAGGGTCAAATTTGCATTAGTAGTCCTAAATTTTATTGCTTTCACTTTTTTAGATTCTTTTCGAAAACAAACAATGCCTCACAAATTTTTTGATTTCCTTTGATTATTTTGAGTCCAAAAAACAGGGGGAGGAAATAAAAAAAGTCGATGCGCGGTCAAACACAATGATGCAGGGATAGAAATACGTACCTTTCTCCACCATTCTACATGCAATATGATCTGTGCATAAATTAAATACAGAAAGTAAACTAACTATATGATGCACGAGGAAATCGACCTTAGACGAACAACTTCTATTTATGGTGAAGAATAATAACTAGCTAATCGAATGGAGTCCAGAGTTTGATCTTGGGCGTCACTCGGTGCCTGCCACGACGAGTCCTGCTAGCGCTATATGTGACTCTTCACGGCACGTGCTCTCAAATCCAATTAAGCTAACTTTTTCAATTAATTTTTTGTAAGGTCCAATTACGTTCTATGGGAATAGATAAGCAATTAGGTGTTGGGCCTTATCTAATTACGTCACAATCGATAAAAATTCCTATGTCTTGGGGCCAAAATCGTGCGAATCAAATAGAGAGTTATGGCGGTGAAATTAAAAACGCAAAAAATAGCGGTGAGGTCCCCCAAGTGCTCCGACACATGGCCAAATAGACCCTGAATACTGTCCGAGTCCACAAGAGCTAGGTCTAAAATATTACAACACAAATAATTATTCTATAAAATAAAATAAATGTCTTCTTCTCATCCTTGCTCTTCCTCTTGTGTGGGTCCTCCAAAAAGAAACTCCAAGAAGTCCCTTGCACAAAAAGCAAAGAAGAGAAGGTCAGAAAACGATTATAATATAAAGAGACAAATAGAACAAAATTGAAAAAAATGGCTACAAAGCCGTGCTCCCCGACAATGATGCCATTCTGGTGAGCATATATTCGACAGGTGAAGACGGGATAAATTAGGCAATGTCGTTGTTCTCAACCAATCGATTCGATTAACGAGAAAAAATATTAAACCACTTAAAAATAGATAAATCAAGCAATGGAATGTAAGCAGTTTTGCTATTCAATTTTCCTAGTATAGCGACTAGTGTTGAACACAAGGAGCATGATTTAAAACTAAGTAGTCAAATTTCCAAATACAGTTTTTAGTGGTTTTTGATTTTTCAATTTTCTTATTTTAAATAGAGCACAAGTCGCAATACGCACTAATGGATAAAAACATACAACACCACATTATTTTGTATTTTTCAGAATATCCGAAAATGCTCATAAAATTATGGAAAAAATGTTTTTGTGTTTTATAGGTTTTAACATATTTTTGGTATTTTTTTTTAAAATTTTCTGATTTTTTTATGATTTTATAAAAATTAAATAGTGGAAACAAGAGAAAACAATGCACAACCAAGAGTATTTTGCAACTTAAAAATACTTTAATGGTCAATACTCCTGGAACTTATTTTTATACTAAATCTCAAATAATTATCTACACACAGAGACTGAAATGAGAATTTTTAGATTTTTTTAGAATTTTCTACAATTTTTCTAAGATTTTTAGTTTTTCATAATTCTTTTGTTTTTTTATAAATGGTTAATGCATGAAAATTGAATAGAAATTAAAACACAGTAAAATACACATATAGTATTTTTTAAAAAAGTTTTAAGTAAATTTTGGAATTTTTATGATTTTTTCTATATTCATGAAGAATAAAAAATACTGTTCGTGATTTTTTTAAAATACCAAATAGCAACAAAATGTAATGAAAATTTTACACAATGAAGAACACAACAACAGGACTATACGGAATTTTCTCATAATTTATAGAGCAATCAAAGTATTTATTTCAATCAAATAACGTGCAATTTTTAAAATATGGAAATGATGGATTGAATCGCAATTTTTGGAAAGCTTTTGAACAAGTGGTAATACAGAAATAACACAGGGTTATTCATGCAATTTATCCAATTTTTTATTTTAAAAATCCTTTCACCTTAGGGGTTCTTCGTTCCTTTATTATGCATTTCTTCTAAAATACAGATGGGGGAGGCCTCTGCCCTGTGTGACGACAGTCACGGATAGAGCGGATCTGCAAGGGCTGAGAGGACACGTAACCGGTTGGTGGTGCATTTGCTCTGGAGGCGAACATGGGCCGTGGGCGAACTCCACTCGTAGGATGTCGAACGGTTTCTTACATGCAGTGGGGCCACGAGCGTCGATTGTGCTGGGTTGACGTTGTAGGAGCTCCGCACAAGGGCTGCGGCTGGAGGAGACTGCTTCAGGCGAAAGGGCGGTCAAGGATCAGACACAGGCGAAACGGCGCACGCCGAGCTGTTGGCCGTGTGGTGGCTGTAGCATGCAGCCTCGTACGGGGATGGTGGTTGCGGAGGACAACAGACACTAGCGACTAACAGAGGAAGCACGATCAATGGGGCATTTGCTCTGGAGGCGAACAACGTCCGCAACGGCGACGCAACCGCGGGTAGAGGTGGGGGTGCGGTTGCTGTCATGCCTCCTCTATTTTTTTTTGTAATTTTTTAATACATGCAGAAAATATAAGAAAAATGTATCTTTTTTTATTTTTATTTAATTATATATATTTTTTCTTATATTTTTTGAATGCAGGAATGAAAAAAATATAAATAACTTTTTTTAATTTTATTGTTTTTTTCCTGCAAAACAAATGTTAGAGAAAAAGAAATGCATATGGTTTTTTATATATTTTTAATTTTTATTTATAAACAAATGTGGATACGTTAATGGGAGCAGATTCTGCGATATTGAAGATGGACCTGAATCTCTAGTCATAATGCGTGACCGGTGGTGAAAGATTGAGTGAGATAGAATGTGAATCGATGAGATCGAGGAAATGAATGTGAAATCAAATTGGGGGCGGATCAAACCGGGATGGAAAATTTTGGAATTTAAGATCTAAATTTTAATCAAGAAATTGAAGCATAAATCATGTCTAATATTTATCTAGGAAAAATAAAGTAAAATAAAATTGGATCTCATCTCGGGATCAGATATGCCGTTATGGCCTCGACGAGGGTCGACGCGTTGTCACCGGACAGCTCGGAAGATAGGCACTCTTCTTCAAAAAGATGGATCTCAGAGATCAGGCTCCTCTCCACCAAAGATTGATCAATGAATAATGAAGGAGGAGGAGCCCACTAAAAAAGAAGAAAACTACAAAAGGAATGTTTTTATTGGTTAATTAATTAAATGATTATCTCAATTAAATAAAACGAATTTCATAATTAATTAAAATAAAAAATAAATAAATTTTCAAAAATTAATTAGCCACCTTAATGGTGGTTATTAATGGTATAGAATAATATCTTTATATACAAGGTATGGTTTTAAATCAAATAAATCAAATAGGTTACTAATTAAGTACAAATTTTGTAATTAAATTAAATCAATTATTTCATGTTAGATATTTAATTTGAGGGAATTAGTTGTGTACAAATATTATGTATATATAATACAATATACACAAGTCCAAGTAAGGAAATAATTTTTAAATAAATTTTTTATTTTATTATTTATATACTTTTTATTTTATTTTTGAATGAAAAGAATATATACAATTATGTATATTATTTATAAAAATAAATATGAACAAATATATACAATAGGTAAGTGGTAAAACTGCACAAAACACTCCAGAAAACGGACATTTCAACTGTAACTCCAAAAATTATGAAATCAAGCCATTTAAAAGATAATTTAATTTAGAGTATAATGGAAGTGAGTTTGAATCAAGTTGAGTTTGTATGGAGCAGGAATTGGTCTTTCAATCATCGCTTTACGGCTTTTTCTGAGTGTGATTTTTTGCAATATGTACATTATGTTATTTTGCAATTATTTTTCTTATTTACAATTTTTTTATTTACAACTTTTGTTTACAAAATATTTAATCCGAGGTCAATTTATAAACAAATAAAATAGTACAAGTTTATAGAAATATATAGAGAAAAATTTACAAATTATATTTGGATTTTTGAATTGAAGACCCTATCTCCCCCTACTTTATTCCAGGCAGATCATGTCAAGAGTTGACCTTCTCTCGAGGTTCGGGTCAGTCTACAATTATACCATATATACATGCTTCATTTTTCTTTTTTTTTCTTTTCTTCTTTCTTTTATTTAAGTACAAAAAGTGTTAAAAATGCATATTTAACAAATGCATGCAAAATGATAATTACATGAAATTAGTGGGTATTTACAGGTGTTTGACTAAGGAAATGAAGCTAAAATAAAAGAATAAAGGTGATGAATCATCGATTCATCAATACCCTTCAACCTTTTGATAGATCCATCAGCAAACTGCATGATCATCCAAGTTTTAGGCCTCAAGTGAAGAGACTGTACCGGCGAGAAGGGTATGGTGCTAATCAAAGCACCACCGTCAAGGAGAGTGTGATCAGAAGTATGGTCAGAGATGGTGCAGATAATGAATGGGGTAGCAATGTTCCTTTTCCTAGAGAGTGGTGGTGTGTGATGGCGTGGGCAGTGGCCATGGTCAAGATATGATGCTTAGATCTGCTCCTCCACTTTCTCTTCTTATGATGAGGAGAAGATAATTGGTTCATGGCCTGGTGAATTCTGACATCTACACGAGGAATACGAAGAGCAGTCTGTATAGCGGTGTCCTCGGGGTCAAAGGTGGGGCAAGATGTGAATGGATGTGCAGTCCAAGGATCTGGCATGTTGTCACTCTCCTCAAAGTCTGACTCAACCAAAGGTCTCCCAAACTCTTTTTGTATTTCTGAATTTTCTCATTTTTTGTATTTTGGGCGACTACAAGCTCTCATGGATATCCTAAAATGAATCAATATCGTCAGATCGTGAAGAATCAATAGAGCTCTTATTTAGACAAGTGAGGTCTTCAATCCTTGAATTTATATGCTCCATGAAATGAGACAAAGTATCAAGTGTGGACATCAAGAGAGGTGACTCCGATAGGTCAGTCTCGAGTGGATGTGAAAGGAAATGTGAAGGTGGAAAGTCTGAGGGTGGTTGTGGATAAGACTCCGAGGGCTAAAACTGTGGCTTAGGTAGATATGTACAAAAGTAAGGAGCAAAGTCCTCCTAGAACAAGGGAGGTGGACCAGATAGAGGGTACGAGCTATTTGTAAAGTCTGGATAAGAAGCTCTCTAGTCAGCCATCTCCGAAACAAGAGAAAATGATTGGGAGAAAACCATGGTCAAGTCAAAAAATACGAGAAGAATGATGCAAAGTGCACAGAAGCAATCAAGAATATGCACTAGCAAATACAAATAAACTTACACAAGACAAACCCCTCAATTCACCCATTAAAATGTAGAGACCCTGAAAGATCGGTCTTTTTATCTTGTCTATGTTTAGAGTTACGCGATAATTACAAAATTGTACAAACACTTAGGTTGGCTTAGATGGGATTTGGACACTAACCTTAATGTGTACGCGAGTAATGTAAAACAAATACAATGAGGGGGTTAGTCACCCCAAGGCAAGATTTTTCTTTTCGATCTTTTTTAGGGTCAAGTAATATAACATTCCCAATTTTATCATAATCACTTTTTTTAAATTTTTAACAAGAAATGCATGAAACTAGCAAGGACTAATTTTATTTAGAACCTAGGTGATAAAAATCAGAGGTAGAGAGGCGGAAAAGTAATGCAAGCGACAAAAATGATGCTGAATGATAAAGCGTAAATGCTTACCTTGCCTTCAGCACTGTACATGCAAAGATGCTCAATAGAATTGAAACCAACCTACACTATATGCAAATGCAAGCCAATGAAATCACCCTAAGTTCAGAAAATTCTATTAGCATGATGCACCAATTCTAATGACTTAGAATGGAACCTAAGGGTCCAGTCTTGGAGTCGCCTTGGTGTCCACAACAATGGGTCCTGCAAGCATTGTATGGAGGATTCTTGCGGCGTGGGGTTCCGAGACTAAGTGAAAAGCAATTCAAAATTTGACTAAGTCCAAACATCACTATAGGTATATGGAAATGTAATTAAGTGTTTGGCCTTAATATATCATCAAGAAACTCCTAAAACTAAGGGCTCAATCACACAAAAGATAAAAACTGGGAAACAAACGAAAAAATGCGAAGAAAACATGAAAAACTATGGTGAGCTCCCAAGTGATCAAACACTTGGAAATTGGGCACGAATATCCAAAGTCTAGAGTACCTGTATTATTACAATTTATAGTCTCTCTCTCACTTGAATTACAAGAATAAATGCTACAAATAAATGTAAAAAAATTCTATCTTCAAAATCCCTCTAAGCCTTCTTGGTGCTAGGTCATCAACCTGCAACAACTTCACATGGGTGCATAGGCACCTTGAGTAAAGTGCCTCCCTTGATCCATGGTACCTTGCAAAAAGTCAACAAAGCGAGGGGGTTAGATAGCTCAAACAATTATATCAAATAATAAGAAAATAAATGATGCAAAAATACATACAAATATCACAATCAAGTAAAAAGCCGATCTATGCATTATTGTTCTCCGTTAATAGCACCATTTGTTGAAGAGGATTTTGTGGAGGTCGTGTTAATCCATAAGGCGGATCAATAGTCACTGAGATGACCTCACACGAAATCATGACTTCAAACAACAATTAACCCGTAATGATGATCAAACAATGAAAAGAAAGTGCGGAGTTGAATTTTATTATAACTCAACAACAACGATGTGTATAGTGTGCAAGTATGTGTAGAGTATCGAACATAGGGAACAAGCAGGATATGCTCAAAAATTCGAGTGTGATGTGTTTGTCTATAAGTGCTCTTTATGTGGGTTTTTAATTTTTAATTATTTTATTTTGTTTTTGATTTTATATTTTTATATTTTGATTTTTAATTTTCTTATTTTCCTTTTTCTTTTTATATTTTATATTTTCTTTTCTTGTAATATATAAAGTTATATATAAGATATATATAAAAGAGAGGCTAGGGTATATATATAAATTGATAAAAAATAAGAAAAATAAAGAAAATAAAATCTTTCTGAGCTTAAAATAAAATTTTTACTATTTTTGTGATTTTTAAGAAATTATGTTAATTTTTATATATTTTTAAAGTAAAAAATACCCTATAATAGGGTTTAATTAAATGCCTGAAATTAAAATTGAGATTAAAAATATCAAACAAGTGTAGAATATTCTCAAAATTATTTTTTATATAAAGATAATAATATAAAGAAAAATTAGAAATAGAAAATATTATTTTTTTGGAATTTTTAAGATCGTTATATATTTTTATAAGGTTTTTAGAGTTTTTTTATTTTTTATTTTTTTATATTTTTAGTTATTTCTAATCTGAAGTTGTAAAATATGTATGATAATAATATAAAGAAAAACTAGAAACAGAAAATATTTTTTTTTGGAATTTTTAAGATTGTTATATATTTTTATAAGGGTTTTTAGAGTTTTTATTTTTTAGGTTTTTTTAATTTTTTAGTGATTTCGGATATAAAGTTGTAAAATATATATTAAATGTAAAATATATATTTTTTGAATTTTTCAAAAAGATTTTATATTTTTCATGTATTTTCTATTGTAAACAAGGACAAAAAGTGACATTTTTTTATTTTTAATAAATAATAAATGTCTTCAAATTATAAAATAAAAATATGTACCTGAAAGTACAATGAAACTTGAATCTCTAGCTATTTTTTGGGATTTTTTTCGAGTTAAGTTACTATTTCAAACAAATAGAGTCAACGAAGAGAAAATGCAATATTGGTAAGGGTATCAATGTAAATAGATAAAAGCTCTAGGGACACTTTGCAGTTTCCTAAAAATATTCAAGCATACAAAAAGTTCCTAGATTCGAACGAAATATGCAAAGCTTCATGGGACATCCCACAAAATTGCCAAGCCCACATGCGCAACCACGTAAGCCTCGTTAGCAAGGATCAGAACTCAAATACGCTAAGATTTGTGGCCTACTTGCAATTATCCCAAAAATATATAATTAGATTAAAAATTTTGGGGACTAGACATAAATAACCAGAAGTCGTGGGCCTGCCCGCAAAATCACCACCGCACGTGAGGCATCAGGTGAGGTGACATGACGCAGACAAAATATAAATACGGAATGTTTAGGGGGCTAAATGTAAATATTATACAAATATTATAACAATAGAAGAAAGTTTGAGTGCTATAAATTAATTACAAAATATGCGGGCGAGTTTCGTAAAATACCCGTGCAAGGCTCGATCCAACGGGCGCGATGCGTGAACTTATGCCACGTGTCGCGCTGCTATAACTCGATGACGGTTCATGCCGAAGATCTTGATTAGACCACCTAAGGCGATGGAATAGAGGAGTACGCTAGGATCCGACGTGCTGCTGTATGGCATGGGAATAACTAAGCTTATATGACGGTGGACAGAGGGTGAGGAAGAATAGGGATGGACTCGCGATGAAGCGAACCTTCCTCGTCGAGATCTTCCTCCCTTCGATGGGATCTGAAGCTCCAAAATGCGCCAATCGTTTCCTGGGTGGTCCTATAACGATTGTATGTTCCAAAACACTTCGGCGATGGATGGAGCTCGCCACCAAGGTCGAGGAAGCCTAGAGGCTCCAGGTACCTCCGACAAGAGTCAAAATTCCTCCAGACGCGCATGAAGTGCTCCCGTACCTCCAAAAAAGAGCCAAAGGGTCGAGGACAAGTGCCTCGATGTTGTTGATGCAAAATGAGGTGAAAGGTGGAGTCAGGCGGCGCTCCTCCGATGATGGTGGAAGAAGAGGAGTTGAACGACTAGTTCGAGGGTTGATATGGGGGAGTAAAGGGCCTTGGGCGTTCATGAAGCGAAAAAAAAATTATTTGAGGTGGTCGTGGGTCGGTTCACAGTTGGGAACGTGTGGAAAGAGTTCGTAGGAGGCTAGCTCCAATGAACTATGGGGTGGCGATTTACAACTTTAATGAGCGATGGAAATAACAAATAAGAGTAGGAAATACACCTAGGAACTAAATCTATATAAGAAAATGAAATAACAATTACCTAACTGACATGGAAGGCCAATAAGATGGGACCTTGACGTCGGCGGGTGGCGGAGGTGGTGGAGACCACCTGAGACATGTTTGAGCTCGCTTCCAAAGGCCCGGTGAAGGTGGCTATCATCCTCCTCTTTCCAGAGCACGTAAAAGGGGGCAAAAATAAGTGTCAAAAGGTTCAAAAGTTGGAGGGAAGAGGTTGGGGGGGTTTTGTACAAAGTGGCTGGTGCAGCTCAAGAACGGCCGAAGAATGAGCGAATCGTTGAACCATTCCTCGATGCAATCCCTAGGTGTGTATGCTCAATTGACGAGGACAAAAAGTCAAGAAGTCAATGACATGGATTGGTGAAAGGAGAGACCTCAAAAAATCTGAGAAGAAGAGAGAAAATGAGGCCTAACAAGAGGCAAAAATCGATCAGAGTGTGACTGAGGTCAACGAACGGGAGAAGCTGGTTGGTCCATGTGGACCAACTAGAAAAATCACTGAAATAATATTATAAGAATCAATTAAAAATAATAAATGAATTTATTAATTTTAGATTATAAAATAAAAATTATTTATTATTTTCTAATTTATTTTGTTATGATTTTTATTTTTTTAGGGCTTTATAATGACAAGATACCTTTTAGGGGTTATTTATAGGTATATTTATCTATGTATTTACGCATTTTTTTAATTTGTATTTTTTATTTTATTAATTTAGTTTATTATTTTATATAGTTATAACTTATTTTTAGATATATAAATATAATTTATTATATTTTTTCTAGTTTATCTTATACACTTATATAATTAGGTGTATTAGTTATATAGGTATACTTATAGGTATTTAACCTATGTATTTTCAATGAGTATTTTATTTTAATGTTTTATTTATATATTTATTCCTATTTTAATATGTAAATATATTATAAATAATATTTACAAAATAACAAAAATATAAATTTATAAAAATAATGAATAATGAATAAAATGGATATTTTAATTGATATAACTATACGAGAGGGTCCAAAACCTAACTTTCACACCATAACTCCAAAAAATACAAAACCACTTTAATTAAATAAATTATTAGTAGTTATATATTATTAAAGTGATTTTTATATATATTTTAGTTTTATTTTGGGAGATATGTGGTTGTAAAGTTGGGATTTGGAATCTAATTTAGACTGTATTTTGTACACTGTATATTATTTTTGTGTGAAATCAAAATTGTATTTTCTATATTTTATTATTTACAAATTTAATGTTTAAAGTTTCTTTATTTGAAGTATACAAAGTGGAACTAAAAATAAGTCCCCAAAAATGAATAAAAATGAATTAAAATAAATGGGAATTTTAGTTGGATTTTGACCCTTATCTCCCCTACTTTATTCCTTGTCAACCTAATCATCGAGATGCTTAGGTATTAGGGATTAGGATCGTACAATATCTTTTGATATTTTATTATTTTTCTTTTCTTTTATTTATTCTATAATTTTGGCATTAAAAAGAGTATTTTATACACAAATTAAAACAATGATGCATGAGTGCTAAAATGCACGAATTAAGTCTATTTACATGCATTACTTGGGGTTTTAAGGAAAAATTAAAGAATAACAGATGATGAAACATAGATTCATCATGAAGGCGGTTTCATTAATTTGAAGTTGAGATGCAAAAGTTGGCTTTTGGGTCCCAATTGTAATGTATACTTGTATATAATAATCAATATATTCATTCTTTATATTTTACATTCCTTATATATTATATACTTGTAAATATTATTTGAATACATGCAAATAATAAATATATAAAAGCATTAAAAAGTTCATTAAAATAAAAAAGTATTAACATATTTATATAAATTACACATATATAATACATATACATAATTATTTAACTAAAATTATTTAAAATTACACCTACATAACTTGTTTCGACCCACTTCCGCCTCCATCTTGATCCTCCTCATTTTCTCTATCATAACCCCAAATTTCCCCCTTCAATCCTACAAGGATCAAGGTCCATCGGAGATTCTTTGTCATCCTCCGTCGAAGCTTCCTTACCCATTCACCCGAGATGCTATTCAACTTAGACTTGTGTCGATAACATATCTCTTGAACCTAGTGTCTTTTGTCCAGGTGTAGGTCTTGAGAAACCCCATAAAGCAAGGATTTGATGGCTACTTTGCAGATCTAGGTTGCATGGAATCTTTTCGAGATCCAGGTTCACATTTGACGGCTCCCAGAATTATTCAAGCGAAACCATTTCGGTCCGAGGCGCTTCCAAGAATTTTGTGACACCTTCATCATTGAGGAAAATGATAGGAGGAGCGAGACATGACCGATCAAAGCAAGCTCATGCATGAGTTCTTGGTGTTCTTCGTGATCGCCCAACAACCGTCGAATTTGCCCTCCGCTCTAGATCTTTTAGGGGTCATTAGATCATCCCACGTATTATTCCTTCAATGCAGCCTCAGATCTGATCTACCGCTGCCCATCACCAAAGGGGTATCGGTCACCCTATGTGTGATGCGTGTCCAAGTGAAGCTCCCAACACCGTTGGATAGTGTGAAATATTGGATAAATTTCATCAAGCACCCTTCTCCTTTTTGTAATTGTTAAATAGTCTTGTTAGTATTAAATCTAGTATAAATATTTCTGTAAAATTATGAGGACCCCCGAACTTATTGGATATTTACAGAGAGGTTCATGTTGCACCACATGAGGTGCTATACATTTTGCAAGGAAGCCACTCCATCTTCCTTTTATTTATTTATAGTCCAAAACTTTTGTAAATTTTGCATGTTGAGACCTTGTATTATTTTTAGTTGCAAGTATTCCCATATCAACCTATATATTAATTTGTTGTTTTTTTATTTGCATTAAATAACTCCTATGTGATAAAAAATTATGGAAACCTAGTTGTAAATGTTTCATTTAATGTTTGTCAGTGTCATAATTTTTATTTAACATTTCTCCAATTATTAAAAATATAATAGGAGTTATTTTTTCCTTATTTGCTTCTAAAAATACAAAAATATCAAAACTATCTTAAAAATTCCAAAAAATAAAGTATAATTATAACTCACACAAAAAATCATTAAAAATAAAAGAATTCCACTAAAAATGGTAAAATCCTAAAAACTCTATAGCAATCAATAAAATTTCATAAAATGATCAAAAATCATTTTATGTTTTCTATCTTTATTTACATTATATATTATCTATTAAAATTAGTTTTGGATATTTTTAAACATATTACCTGATTTTAATATTCAAAATAATTCAGCCTATTTATTATTTCTACTGTTTTATATATTTAAATCAACTAAATAGATAAAAATTAGAAAGAATTGTAAGAAAATTCATAAAAATAGGAAAAATATAAAACATAAAAAAATTCTATTTTGTATTTTTTACTTTATATAACTATATTTAGAAGTATAAAATACTATATATACTATATACACATAATAAGAATTATATACTTATTATTATTAGTATTATTATTTAAAATATTTAATATATATTTAAAACCTCTAAAAAATACTATTCTTGTATATATTTCTCTATATTTCCATATTTATTAATATATCCTATATATGGTATTTATAATATAGATATTTTTAATGTATAGTTATATATACATATTATATTTTTAAAAACAAAAAGAAATTAAAAATTTCAAAAATAAAATAAAAATATAAAGATACACATAAAATATTAAAAATCCAAAAAAGTATATAATCAAAACCAATAAAAAGAAAAGCAAGTTCGAAAAAATAATTCTTGTTAATTTTTAGTAATTGACAATAATTATACCTATCCATGATTTGCTCTCAGTGGTTCGACCCCTACACTTGCGTTGGCGAGTATGACTTCCTCAACCATGTGGTCCAAGGCCACAAAACTTAGAAAAACTAATAAGTGATATTGGGTTGTCCAACTCTCTCATGGGAATACTTTGCAGTCTTTGCAACACAATCGATCTCTTCTCCTAACACAAAGTAATCGATCTGTGTTCTAGTCAGGACACTCTTATAAATAGATAAATTCTCCTCCCCTTTCATGAGAGAGTGTTTTCTATGAAAAGACATAAGCCTTTACAAAATCTAGAATGATTTTCCCTCTCCATTTCTATCCCCAAAATCCATAGAATCTATGAACACTAGTATACCATGAAGCATCCTTTCCCACATGTCCATAAGATCTCCACCTAGTGAAATCTCTCTTTTTGTGAGATTCCTTGCATAATATTATCCCAAATTCTCTAAAAAACTTGTTTAATCCTTTATTTAGACCAACTTTCTGTGCATAAAGTAGGATTGTTGAGAAAAAAAATCAAAGAGTTGTTTATTCCTAGTAACCCTAGGCTCTCTTATTTAGAGGAGAGACATTTGGATAAATGTCACCCTGCATTCCTTTATTATTTTATCATTCTTGTGTGTTGATTGTTTGGCAAATTAATTGATTGTGTGCCAGAGCCAAGAGAGTGTCTATATAGTGATTGTTGGGTCCGACGTGTCCCACACCGCTTGCTCCTCCAAGAAGACATCAAGCACCCCTGATTGATCTCTTCAATAATAGGATAAAAACTAAGGGGCCCCAATATTTAATACAGTTAGCAAGTACCCCTAAGTTGATTACAATAACTAGCAAAATGTTTATTTTGATTGAGAGATGAGAAAATGAAAAAGCATATGTAGTATCTTTGGTAGAGGTTGATGTATGGACTGAGCTTCAATGGATCATTTCTTAGTTTTTTGCAAGGTGTGTAGATGTTGTCTAAAGGATTTAATTCTTCACTGTAAAGTAAAACATGAGTACAAAAGTTATGAGTGCAAATTGGCCTGGTTTATGGGAGTGGGAAATACCGTCATTATTTTTGACAAATCCAAGTATGAATCATTGCATCATTTGTAATCTGGAGTAGGTGGTGAGGAGGTACCCTGATACAACCTCCAACATCACTTCTTCTAAGTCAACCACTAGAGGCAATTATTGGGGAAACTATTTACCAATGGGTAATGGGTGAGAGGAGGTGTTACGATGTATAAAAAACCCATCAATAATTCCACATAAATGAGGAATATTTAGAGAGTTAAAAACCATCAGTGCAAAAGAATTTCAGAGTAGAGGAGGAGTTATGTTTTCTTCATCATTTAAGAAAAGGAGACACACATTTGTGGTTGAGAGTGAAGCATCATATGATTGATCTTGGGTTCTCACTTTATGATGGTTGAGGAATCACAAGAAAAGAGAGACTTTGGGATGGAATTTTTTTCCCAAAACTTTTCATTTAGTTTGAGACAAAATCCATCATGGGGGGAGATGCTTATAGATGTCATTTGTTAGTCGAAGGATCAAGATTCTTCCGGGATGGAATAAGATAATTTGTCATTTGACAATTAGTTAAATTGTCTAGGAGTTGGTTTAGTATGGAGAGTTGGTTGGAGAGTTGCATCATTCTGAAATAGCCTTGAGCCAATTTTGTTTGTTTGAGAGGGTGCATCTAGATTTGTCAACTTCGCAACTTTTTTTGTCATCTATAGAGTTAGGAAAAATGACATGAAAATAAAAGTGGATTCTCACCTTGGGTCGGAAATGTCGTGATGGCCTTGATGAAGGCCAATGCGCTGTCACTGGACGTCTCGGAGGCTGGGCACCCTTCTTCAACAAGACAGATCTCGGAGATCGGGCTCCTCTCCTCCACGGATTGATCAAAGAATGAAAGGAGGAGGAGCCATTAAAAAGAGAAGAAAAATAAAAAAAGGAAGGTATATACACTTAAGGAAGGTGTTTATTAGTGGAATTAATAAAATAATTAAATAAAATAAGTAAATAATGAATTAATTACGAAATTGGGAATTAAATAATTTAAATAATTTAAATAATTTGTAGAAATCGATTAGCCACCTTAATGGTGGCATTAAATGTATGAAATCAAATATTATATACATGGTATGTAATAAAAAAAATAATGAGTTAAATAATTAAATCTAAATACAACTTTCATAATTAAATTAAACTAATTAATTAGTGAGAGATATTTTTTTGGTGATTTTTATGTAAGGAAATTAGTTGTATACAAATATTATATACATATAATACAATATACACATATACACATAAGGAAATAATTTTTAAAACACGTTTTTTATTTTTTATTTATATTTATTCTTTCTTTTTAATGAAAATAATATTTACAAATATGTAAACTATGCAAATAAAAATAAATATGAATAAATATGTACAATAAATAATGGTGAAACTGCACAAAACACCCTAGAAAATCGACTTTTTAACCGTAACTCCAAAAACTATGAAATCACAACCATTTGAAATATAATTTAATTTAGAGTATGGAAGTAAGTTTGATTCAATTTGAGTTCGTATGGAGTGGAATTAGTATTTTAATGATCGTATTGTGGCTTTATCTAAGGGTGATAATTGTAATATATACATTATTTTACTTAGCAATTTTTTTTATTTACAACACATTTTTATTTACAACTTTTTTTACAAAAATAATTTATTTTGGGGTCAAATTATGTACAAATAAAATAGTACATGTTTTGTACAAATATACAAGGAAAATATGTACAAATTATTTTTGGATTTTTGACAGAAGACCTTATCTCCCTTTACTTTATTCCTGGTCGATCAGGCCAAGTCTTGACCTTCTCTCGGAGTTCGGGTCAGTTTGTATTTGTTGCATAAACATATCCTTAATTTTTCTTTTCTTTTTCTTTTCTTCTTCTTCTTTTACTTTGAATAGAAAAAGTGTTAAAAATGCATATTTAACAAATGCATGCAAAATGGTAAAATTATGGAATTAGTGGGTATTTACAGGTATTTGACTAAGAAAAATGAAGCTAAAATAAAAGAATAAAGGCGATGAATCATGGATTCATCAAGTATGTAGGTGTGGATGGCCACTTATGTTGTCGGACCAGAGTGGAGAGTTGGAACCACTCAAACCCCATATTCTAGAGGAAGTGTTCCTTATTGACAAAGAGCTTTAATTTAATTGCTCTCCAACAAGGGGAGTACTAATGGATTGTCTATTCAACCTATTAGAATATGACGCCCTTGTTGTATTGACTTCTTACCAATTTTAAAAGGAAGTGGGTTTGATATCCTTGTATCTTGATCTGGAATTCAGACAACATAGCCTTGTTAAAGGTTTTTAGATTTGGGGTTTTTAGATTTGGATCCCTCAATCGTCATTTGATTGAGATCTATAGATGGTTTCCTATTTTGCCTGGTGCATATTCTTATGTTTATTACAGTCGTTCCATAGGAAGTGTAATCTAACCTTATCAATGGTGCCTAAAAGAAATTTTGGTAGTTTTAGGGAGGATATGCTATGATTAAGTTGTGGGGTAAGAGTTGCTTTAAAAAAATGGGATTTGTGAAGGTAAATCAAGCATTTTTGACTTCCAATCTAGCGATTTTTCTTGAATTTTTCTATGAGAGGTAGCCAACGCAAATAATTCAGAGATTTTGGGAACAAGGTTACTCCTAGGTAGTTGATGGGAAGTTGGCATCCGATCAACCAAAGAGGCTAAATGTGATGATCCTTTCATTGTACGTTGGCTTTAGGCAATGGATCTTTATCTCTGAGAAGATTTTAACGGTGAGTTTATATACTTGAGGTATTCATGAGAAAAATTCAAGAACAAGAGGATATCATCGGCAAACTCGATGATGCAACGGCCTTCTCCCGATAGCTGGAAGCCTTTTATGAGGCTATTTTTGGCTTAGTTTTGTAGCAATCGTTGGAAGAGGTTCATGGTGTTTATGAACATGAGGGAGGTGAGGGGGTCTCTTTGTCCGATCCCACAATTGGGTTTGAAGAATCTTGAGATGGAATTGTTTATTTATATCGAAGTAGCCGTGTTGTGAAGCATAACATCGATCCATCGTGTAAAGAGGTCATGGCAGCCAAAGAGGGTTAATGCCTTACACATTGCACTCCATGTCATAGAGGTAATGTAGAGATCGATTTGAGGACTAAGGCTTTGGTTTCGGTGTGTCTAGTGTGATAGGATCTCAAATGTAACGACAAAAGCATCAAAAACGCTATGACCTTTAAGAAAATGCATTGGAAGAGCGGTATAAGGTTTTCTAATTTTGGGGCTCAACAATTTACAAGGATTATGGAGATGATGAGGAGAGGCGTATTTATGAGACTAATGGGTCGGTAATTGTATATATCGCTCGGATTACCCTTCTTGCGGATCAAGGTTATTAAGGAGTTATTAACATACTTTAGGTCTGAGGGATAGAAGTTGACGTTGAAAAGATAGTTTACCATACTCACGAAGTTGGTTTTGATAATGGGAGAAAACCTTCTGAAAAATTCCTGTATGCACCCATCAAGTCTCCAGGCTTTTAGGGATGTTAGGTTTTTTATTATGGTGAGAACTTTACTATCGGATATTTGGTTGGTCAATTCTTTAGGATTTGATGATTTTCCTATTAGCAAAGAGTACATGCCAAAGGACAGGAATGGATTTATTTCAGATGGGGAGTAAAGTTTCTCATATTGGAAATTGCTATGCATGTGATGTCTTCAAGTTCGGTGTAGAGGATGTCTGATGAGTCCCTAAGAGCCAGTATCGTATTTTTATTTCGTCTTGCGATGGCCACTGATGGTGGAGTTTCATGTTGTGGTCTCCTTCACGGAGCCAATGAGCTTTAGCGCATTGGTTAAGGCAAAGGAATTCATCTTCTTAGATGGTCTTGAGCTCTTTATGAAGCATCATGAGCCTTTGGATGGAGTCACTAGATAGAGGATTTGCGATCAGGTTGTTTTCAAGTGATTGAATTTTGATAAGTAGTTTGTCTATGTTATCAACAAAGAGGGATATGTTGGTCTTTTTCCATTTGATAATATCTCTTTTGAGTCACTTCATCTCAAGGTACCAGGATGAAAGAGGATGTGATTTCTATGGGTGTTGACCAAGAAGCTTCTACAATGCATTGGAAGTTTGGTTTAAAGATCCAGAAAAAATCCATTTTGAATGATGGTTTGATGGGCTTTAGGAAGTATAGGGTTGTGATAAGAGATTTATGATCAAAGTAGGTTTTGGGCAGTGCTTGGAGTTTTGTTATGGGTGATAGTTCTAGGAGGGGTGAAGATATTAGGACTCTTTCTAAGGTGACCCACCTAGATTGGGTTGTATCGATCCAGGTTTGGGAGGAGTTTGGGTCTTTTAGGTCTATTAGGTCAGAAGAAAGGATCCAATCTGATAGTTTTCCGAATTGTGTTGATGTTGGTTGACGAGAGGATGATTCCCTCGGAAATCAAAAATGTGGATATCATCCGTGAAGATGCAGAGCTCATTTGAGTAAGGCAAAGTTGTACGCTGGTATGGGAATAGTTCTTTGTCTACCCTATGTAAGGGCCATAGATGTTTACCAAATGAAACATGTGATTACTCAGAATTGTGCAGTACCTCAAGTTGTGTGAAGAATTCGTTGCCAATAAGGTTCATGCATTAAAAAGTGAGGGAGTCTCAGCTTGCAAGAATTCCCCAAAATTTGCATATTGTATTGGCGTGCCAACAAAGTTGTTTGAGTAAAGGGGATTTACGCTTCTGGAAAGGCTCTCATGACCTTGTTTCTTGGATAGCAAAACGATTTACCTTGATTTGGTCATTAGGTTTTTTAGCCACGCAGTTTCCCAGGGCTATGGGAAGTTTGGTTGCTGATGATATTGTGTTGATTAGTGAGACTAGAGATGGAGTAGATGAGAAGCTTGAGGTCTGGATACATGCATTGGAGACTAAAGGATTTTGTATAAATAGAGGTAAGACAAAATATATGTAGTGTACCTTTGATGAAAGCAATGGTGAAGGAATTGAGGTAAAGATTGGTGACGGTAACATTCGAAAGAGAGATTCTTTTAGATATCTGGGATCTATTTTAAAAAATGTTGGGGAAATAGATGGAGATGTTACTGATGAGGCGATCCTTACTATCACCTCGCTCCCGTGGTGCGCCAACATTGTGAACTATCTTGTTGACAAGAAAGTTCCACAAGGTTGGCCCAGCCAGTGACTTGAGACATTTATTGTGAAGGCCAAGACTTACCATTGGGAGTATCCCATCCTTTCTCATGAAGGAGAGGATAGCATTTGCCGTCGGTGCATTCCTCAAGAGGAGCACCATAGCGTCCTCATGTACTACCACAATCGTGAGGTAGGAGTACATCACTATGGGAGGAGAACAACATAGAAAGAGCTCCAATCCAGCCTATGGTGGCCTACCCTTTTCAAGGATTCTGATGAATTCGTGAAGCAGTGTACTGACTGTCAGAGGATAGGCACTTGTGGACATGGTGATATGATGCCGATGCAGTGTATTCAATTCTGTGATGTTTTGACACATGGGGCATCGATTTCATGGGTCCATTCCCTAAAAGTCAGGTATTCGAGTACATTCTATTGGCTGTTGATTATGTGAGTCATTGGGTTGAGTCCATTCCTGCCCGAACCGCATATGCCAAGACTGTTTGGACATTTTTGAGGAAGAATATCATTTCATGGTTTGGATGCCTAGAGTTTGATATCTGACAGGGGGTATCACTTTATAAACGACAAGGTGAAAGCCCTTGCTAACGAGTTCAACATAAATCATGGACTTGCCACTCCATATCACCCTCGGACCAATGGTCTTGTTGAAGTATCGAATAGGAAGATCATGACGATATTGCAAAAGGTAGTCCATCCATACCGAAAGGATTGGTCACAGATTTTGGACTCAATCTTGTGGTCATATCAGACATCCTTCAAGACTCCTTTGTGTACATCTCCCTTTAATATCTTTTATGGCACGCCTTGCCATTTAACTATTGAGATTAAGCATAACTCACCATGGGCTGTTACTAATTTATTATTGGATCCAGAGAGTATAGGAGATCAAAGGAAGGCAGAATTGCCAGCCCTGGAGGAGTTAGAGATACAACCTTTTCAAGCAGCCTATAGTATAAGGAGCGAATAAAGATATGGCATGATTCTCATATCAACCATAAGTAGTTCGAGCCAGATCAGAGAGTATGGTTGTTTGATGCCAGTCTTAGATTATTTCCAGGGAAATTGCAAAGCAAGTGGAGAGGACCATACCTGGTCCGAAAGGTGCATGACAACGGTAGTATCGACATATTTGAGATGTCATCCGAGTACACCATTTGTGTTAATGGTCAGCGATTCAAACCATATCTAGATCATGAGCCATTGATCGTTGACGTCGCCCCGATTCATTTTGCATGAGATGTGGTCTTTCACTCACATCAGATGCATCTCATGCCTGATTATCACTGTCTTCCACCTTGTATAGATCCAGATGTCCATATCATCTCATTCTTTAGTCTAACAACCCATCTGCGTCTTTTGATTATGCTATACTTAGGGTGTACTTTACCCTAAGTATAGGGGGGGTGTCAGACTTTTGATTATTCTTTTGATTCTTTTTACCCCTGTTTTGCTGCTTATACTTAGGGATATTTTACCCTAAGTATAGGGAGGTAAACCATGTACATCCTTTTACTCGATTTTCCCTTTATGTACAGTTCGCTATACTCAGGATTACTTAATCCTCTGTATAGAAGGAAACTCCGAGCTTTCTTAATTCTATTCTTTGATTGGTCATTGTAGTATAGCATTACTTTTCACTTCCCTATACTAAGCATGAGTTATGTATTCTTCATCGCTCTTAATTCACTATGAGGACATCGTTCGAGCTACGTATAGGGGGTGTCGTATATATTACATATATACTTTAGCCATAACTCGTATTTTATGTAAGTGGGTTAATAAATAAAATGGCAAAAATCCGTTATCTAAAAATCGTTAAAATTTTAAACATTTTCTTTCTTGCACATCCATAGCTATTTATAAAAATTATTTTTGTACAAATGTTTGTAAAAATGTTTTGGTTGTAAAAAGGTTGTAAATATTTTTGGTCTCAAAACTATGTATATAGTACAAAATTTTTGTAAAATGTTTGAAAAAGAAAAGTTTGCAAAAACCCTTGTGTAAATGTTTGTAAATAATTTGCAAAACTTCTGCATCCATGCATACATTCAAACATTTTCCAAAAAAATTTGCACATTTTCAAAAATGTTGCATAAAAATATTTTTGTATATACTTGTACGTTCTTCTGAATCATAGTTGACATTTAAACTAGCCTAAAATTAAATTAGAAAATGGAGTTTGGTTAAGACCTTAATCCAGCTAATTCTATGAGGAACCTTATGGGATTTAGGGTTGAGACATTTCAGGTCCATTGGTGACTTAATTCTTGGAGTTCGCTAGGCTATGATCACATGTCATCTTGGTGAGCCTAAGAAGAACACTTAATGATGCACACATGACTCTCACAGACAATGGCTTTACTTGCACCAGCACCTTACATATAGCTCTCTACGGATGAGGAGGTGAGGAGGCAGTTTCCTTAGGCTTGGGTAGCATACGAGGGCAGTACTTCTAGGCGGATCCTCTCATCTTCTTTTAGTGAAGGAAGTGCACCTCAACTTGGTCTGGTGGTGTTGAGGTTTAAAGACAGGAGTTGTGGGTTGCAATAAAGCTTCAAAGGAGAGATAGTCTACTGGCTCAAGAGGAAAAAGTCCTTATATATATATGTTGCACCATATAGATATGTTGTACATATGCAAATCAAACAAATGTGAAAAAGAAAGAAAAACTCAAAAAAAGTGGACATGCCTGATGGAAAATAAACTGCCTGTCGGAGTGTATATAGCCAAATAAAGCAAAGCTCATGTTACCCATTCTCATCTCATGAAGCTTTCAGTGGGAGACCTAGCTACACTAGTTGGGCTCCCGGGGATACATGACTACACTGGTCATGGTCCATTCTCTTCTTTCCCCTTTTTTTGAGCTGTTTGAACTTGAACTTAGAAGGGGAATACCCCTCTCCTCAAGGAAAGAGCTGCTGGACCAGGGAATTAGAGTTACCTTGTTTAGGGGGGTTGTTACTATGCCATTTCTGAGGTGGGGAGCGACATATCACTTACATTGTACAAGGAAAGATTCGTGGTCATTAGAGTTTGTGTATGTAGACTTGTTCTGATCTGGATTATTGAGGAGTCTTGACCATAGATTAGTGGAACTTAGAGGCTGTTGAGTTTTATACCTAGGTCCAAATAAGGTTCCGACAAACTAATAATCCAAAGGTCTGACTGAGCTCCATACCCCAATTTAATGAAGATAAGTTTAATAATCAACCTTGATTCTCCTTCTTATCTTTTCTTCTCATTTTCACTTATTTTTGAAATGAGTGTTTGCTAAGGGAGTAACAAAGGAAAAGTATAGGGGGTGATGAATCCCTGATTATCTCTCTTTATTCTTTTATCTTAGCTATTTATCTTGGCAAAGCATCATGTAAATAGATGTAAATACAATAAGTTAGCATTATGCATGCATTTTTTAATATTGAATAATTAGCATGTATTTGTGCAAAATAAAAGAACAAAGGAAAAAGGGAAAGGAAGGAGGTATTTAGAATAAAGATAGAGTGACCCGAACCCAAGAGAAGGCCAAGCATTAGCCTGATCGTCAAATAAAACAAGTAGAGAGAGAGGGCCTACTTTATGTTTAAATATTATGTGTGTAATAAAATAATCACTATTGGATAAAATGAAAATAATATATTATTTTTACCTCCTTGTATATAGTCCTAAAAATAAAACAAAAATCAGAAAAATAAAAATAAAATAAAATAAAAATCCTCTCTCCTTTGTTCAAAATGCATATATATATACTTCATTCACTATTTATTATATACATGTATATAAATAATAAAAATAAAATATTAATTATTTCATACTCCAAAAAATATGTTATAAATAAATAAAATATAAAAATTGGGGTATTTACGTATAAAATATAAAATAATTGTACAAAATACATATGTAAATTATACATGTATATAATACATTATACTATATAAAGATTAAATTATTTTTCATAAAATAAATAAAAATCATAGAAAAATATTTTGAAAAATAACAATCAATTTAAAATCATTTATTATTTTTATTGAATTTAGAAGTAATTTTTGTAAATTCTATTTTCTGATTGGTCGGTTAGGTTTGTTGACCAAGGTCAACGGCTCCTTCTACCCGGGTCAGACCCGAATCCTGCACGCCAGACCGTCTTCTCGAAATTTCCCAGATCGACTCCGTACTCCTTTTGCCTCAAAATTTGGACCTGATAATCTTTTATCCTCTGACATCCTCACGGATCCTATGGCAAATCCGATTGGCCCTAGGGTTTCGCGCTTCACTCCGATCTTTGTGGAGCTTCGACTCGTCTATAAATTATTTCTTCCGCCTCCATGGAGAGGTATCTCGTTCCTCGCTTCCTCTTCGACCCCTAGTCACCTCCAGCTGAGTGACAACTGCTAGGAGGACCTCTCGAAGCTTGATTTGGTGTAGTGAAGACGATGCTTACACTTCGTGGCTGGAGATTCATCACGAGCATCCTCTCCCACCTTCTGCATCTAGGTTGAGGCCATAACCCCATCAACCACCATCTCCTGAAGCTTAGGAGCACTCCCAGCTCTTCAGGTACCATCCATTTCCTTTGCTTTTCTCATTTCGATCTGATCTTTTCATCTAGCGTCGCCGCACTCCCATCTGCTCTGATCAGTGGGTTGGAGCATCATTACCTACATCCATCCGTTCCGATCGACCCTCCGACACACGCTTCACCTTACACCGCAACCTTATCATCCCAAGACTCGATCTCCTTGTCGAGATTATGGCTGAGATCTCGTCTACCACCTTCGCTGGAGATCAAGCATGCCCCCCCCCCGCTTCTTTAGTTTTTAGCTTCAATAACCCAGACTAGAGCATAGCCTCGAGTCCTAGCTTTCCTTTGTTGGAATCAACGCACATTGAGAGCCACAGTTCCATCCGCCAACGTGCTCGCCAGAGCAGCTCCAGGTCATCTTCACCGTCACACACATCTGACCATTGGCTCCTCTATAGGACCCGTTCAGCCGAAGTGGAGGACTTCCATGATCACTCCCGAGCCTCCTGATTGGCCATCGATGCTTAGGATCACATCCTTAGCTCTGGTGAAACACACATCGACGTTGTTCATCGAAGCCTTCTCAACACCGTTGGATCGACAATCCTTTTATAGTTTGCATCAGAGCCGACCGTTGCTGCAATTTTCGACTGTTGATCTGCCACCTCCTGACACACCTGCGCTGCACATAGGCGACATTCCCTGAGCGTCAGATCTGACATCGCAGAGGATCAGAGCCATCCGTTCATGCATCACCAACAGCCTCCACGTGTCCCTCTTGCGCATCGCACGTGCCTATAAGGTTGCATTATTTACCCTGCACTTTTTATGCATTATTTTATAGTCAGTTTGAACTATGTGCATGGTAGTCCCTGTTGTTTCCAGTATTTACATTTCAGTCCTCCCTATTTGAAAACACGTGCTTGATCACATGCACTGTGGTGTTTTTGCATGTTTAGTCCTGAACCTTTAGATGGTTTATATTTGAATGAAAAGTTTTCTAGATTTGCACTTATGCCTTTGTGAACGATTTATTGAGCATGTGCGTTATTTCTTAGGAATTTTGCGCTGATATCCGTGGACTTTTTATGTGTGTTATTGTTTAGTCTGGAAACTTATGATATTTGCAAACATATCCCTACCACCTGTGTGCTTTGTTTTAAATCAAATAATTATCAAATTTACTCCAAAAATTCCCCAAAAATTACTATTAGCTCATGCTATTGTGTAATAGTTTTGATAATTTTTGTGATGCAATTTGATTTTATGTGATATTTTTTAAAAATAAAAAACCCTGAAAAATGTGTCTGTCTATTTTATAAAATACCAAAAAATACAAAAAGACCTCCAAAATATCTATAACAATTCCTATTGTTGTTTTTAGTGTATTTTCACATCAATACTGTTTTTGTTCCATTGCCCTTATAAAACCATGAAAATCATAAAAGGTCAAAAATCATATAAAATTCTAAAAAATCTAGAAAATAGAAAAATGCAATTCAAGTTTCTATAATTAGGTCTTTTTATCTACTTTTTCATAAAATAGCCCCCATGCCTTCTAGCAATTTTAATATTTTAATCCTGCCTCTTGGTCACGGCTGAACAGTGTTTCCCAGATTTGTCTTTACTTTATTTTTTGAAAATTATATAAAAATTATAAAAACCTTAGAAATTACCAAAAAAACATTTGCATATTTTAAAAATACAAAAACATTTTTATTTTTTATTTCTTGAGCTCGTGTTACCTTAATAAAAATTGTTGTAGTGTGATTTCCTTCATATTTTTATTCTTTTTATTATTATAGAATATAAAAAAGTGTAAATTAAAAACCACAAAAATATGCATTTTGTTTTCTAATTTCTCAACTAGTTCGTAGGCTTAGCTCGTGCTCCTTGTGTTCGACCCTGGTTGCTATACTAGGTTAAATAAATAGCGGAGACCACTACATTTGATTTCGTACTTCGATTGATTCATTTATGGTCTTATTTTTCTAGTTAAGTCTGGCTCAGGTGATTCTGGCCGCGACGACCTTTGATATCAGTTAGCCTCAATCACCTGAGCGCTCACTACACCTCTGCCAGGAGCTTCTTCTCCCTGCCTTCCAGGTCAGGTGAGATTCTATCTCTTACAGTTTTTATCCTACGATCAGTAGTATAGTAGGCTAGATTTTATTTTTTTTCGATTCTGCATTTTATTTCGTTAAAAATGAAAGTCGAAGTTCACAAGAGATCAGACCTGGTGACCTTCTTCGCTGTTCTACGACCATTACTCGACCTATCATACACTCTCATCTCGTTCCCCTCTACGTTCTGATCATCCCAAACACCTCAAGCTAACATGCTC
Organism: Ottelia alismoides; assembly: GCA_037367405.1. Classification (NCBI taxonomy): domain Eukaryota; kingdom Viridiplantae; phylum Streptophyta; class Magnoliopsida; order Alismatales; family Hydrocharitaceae; genus Ottelia; species Ottelia alismoides. Next base: position 429,410 of record JAZKJV010009974.1, read on the forward strand.
CTCATTGGATTATTACCTCCTCTGCTACCTCACCGGGGAGGACCATCACTCCATTTTGCACTATTATTCCCAAATAAGAGCCCATGACGTGTGTTTTTATTTTCCCGTGCTAACCTTGTAGGTCATGGAGCCCCAAGGCATCGTTGATGGTGATTTTAAAGCTCATGAACATCTTCATGCATCGAAAACCTCTAGGGCTCTTCCGATATTCTCTAGACTTCTTTCATTGTCCAGACGATGCAACATCCTTCCATGAACAAGTAAAGACCCTTAGAAGCGAAGGAGAAGGACTGAGCAATGATTTTTTGTGGATCGAAGCTCGACGAGGAGGTGTTCTTCCGTTGTTCTTCCCGAGCACCTCCTAGCCATCGGATGAAGAACTTGCTCCATGTGTAGCAACAACTATTCGATTCAAAAGCCCTCGACTGTTGATCCAACCGCTGATATCTAATCTCACATATATGGTATCGAAGGGGTATCCATTGTCCATCAGGTAACACATTTATAATTGGATCCATCTCCATCGTCTGCTAACGCCTTTAAGGGGTAATTTTGCACTATACCCCAGTCTTTTTATTCATAAACTTTCGTCTGTAGCGTAAAATGTTTTGATTATTTTGCAAGTAGGCCCATGTACTTCCAAGATTTGCACTTAGGTCCTTCGCCACATCAACTCACGTGCTCATACACATGAGGCAGTGATCTTTTTACAAGGACCCCCTTGTATTTTATTATTTAGTCCAGAAACTTTGTATTTCAGTTCAAAACTTTTTAAGATAATTGCATATATACCCTGCATGTTTTATAAATTACATTTATACCCTTACTGACATGGAATGAATTAAATATTTAGGGGTAAATTACTTAGAGGCAATTATACTTTGGGAAGTGGTTCTTGATTGAATTTTTGTATTTTTATTTGCATTTTAGTCCATGGTATCATTATATTTTTTATTGTTTTATTTCTTTCATTAAAAACACAATATTGAATCTAAATATTTTAGGAAAATAATATAAGTACATTATATTACATTTTATTACATATATTTTTCATAGGACATATAAAACTAATTTCCTATGTTTAAAAATAAAAAAACCATGCATTTAATCCGTATTTACATTTAAAAATACAAAACATTATAAAACTATTTTGAACAATTCTAAAAAATTAAGGGTTAGGTATTACTGTATTTCACATATATACAGACCAAAGATCACAAAAAACTCTCTAACCCTAGAAAAATTATAAGAAAATATTAAAAATCTAAAAGTTTTATTTTCCATTTCTTTATTTTCTTTTATATATTTACTCTATATTAGAATTAGTTTTGGACATTTTGCAGATTTTTATCTAGTTTTGGAATGCAAAACAATCTGGCTATTATTTTTTTGCTAATTGTTTTCCTAACTTTATCTAATTAAAATTCAAAAAATAGTATTAATTCTAAGAGAAATACCACAAATAGATAAAAACTTAAAAAGGCAAAAATATTTTATTTACCCAATTCTGAAGTATTTATAATGATTTTATAAATATAAAAAGGCTACATCTATTTATATAGCTATATTTAGTTATTTATTATCAGTATTAATATAATTATTAAAAATATCAAAAAAAAATTAATATCCTTAAAAAAATAAAAAGGACTATCCCTTAAGTAATTTTCTCCATTTTATCTTCATTTTGTATTTTCATTATATATTATCTATATTCTATCTATACATTATGCATCTTTATCCTAAATCTAATTAAAATGAAAAAGGAAATTAAAAATCTAGAAATATAAAAGAAAAATAAAAATAATAAAATTAAAACACATAAAATTTATAAAAACAATATTCCTATAATTAAATAATTAAAATATCACTAAAAATCAAAACTATTCATAAAAAAACAAAAAACAATTGTTGGCTTTTATGGCAATTTTTGTTTATTGCCTGTACTCCTAATGTTCAACACTCTACACTACATACCCTATACACATCTTTTGTAGAGTTATAATAAATTTTAACTCCACATTTTGCTTTTCTTGATTTATTTGTGGGTTCATTTTTTTGATTTTATATTTGGTGAGCGGCCGCCTCAACGGGAATATATACTCACTTAGTGAGGATATTTTAGGCACTCGCAAAAACCATGTCATCAGGAAGACTAAGAAATTCAGAAGAAAAGAAAGACCTATGAGGAACTAACTCTTTCTTACCAAGTCATGCCCCCCCTTACCAAGGATGAAATCATGAAAACGACATAGGTGAGGGTGAAAATCAAGCTAGTCAACTATGGGAACTGTGGGTAAATAGGTGGTAGTAGGAGATTCATGCAGGGTGGGCGAGGTCATTCATTCGACATATCTTTCGCCCCCATGGTTGCCAATTTCTTTAGGGCTAAACTCAAGTAAAAGTAAAGCCTGAAGCTAGATGTGAGAACATTGCATCGGCATCAACGGATGAGAGAGAGTGCAGGATGATCAGAATCATGAGGTGATGAGAGGAGGATAAGACTTTGGCAACATAAATAATGGAAGTAGTTCATTCCACTTCAGGGACCCTACCTATTACGCACACTGGGTCCTGATAACTTAGTCTGGTTTTGTGAGGGTTCAAAATAGTCCGCACAGGGCGGGATCACAATGTCGTTGAGGCCACCGCTCATGAAACCCGAGTCAATCAACAATTAACCCACAAATCAAAATCAAGCAATGAAAATAAATGCGAGTTAAAATTTATTATAACTATGCAAAAGATGTGTATAGTGCAAGTAGTGTAGAGTGTCGAATAGAGGAACAAGTAGGATAGATCGAGGCAATGAGTGCACAAAAATGTGAATGTGATGTCTTTGTCTATATGTGTGCTCATTTTTGTGGATTTTTAATTTAATTATTTATTTTAATTATTGATTTTATATTATTATACTTTGATTTTAATTTTTCTTATTTTTAATTTCCTTTTTATGTTTTTATCTTTTTATATTTTCCTTTTTCTTTTAATATAGGTATAAAGTTATATATAAGATATATATACAATATAAGTTATGGTTAATATAAAAACTAAAAAATAAACAAAATAGAGAGAATAAAATATTTTTTGATTTTAGATAATTTTTTAATATTTTTGTGATTTTTAGGAATTTTTTCTAATTTTTAGTTCTATTTAAAATCAAAATTAACCAAAATCAGGGTGTAAAATAAATATTCGAAATTAGTTTGGAGATAAAAATAGTAAAAAGTGGCAAAATTTTCCAAATTAATTTTAATGTAAATAAATAATAAAAATAAAATTCATAAACAGAAATTATAATTTTTATTATTTTCTAACGATTTTTTATATTTTTATAAAGGTTTTAGGGATTTTTCTATTTTTGAGTTTTCTTTTATATTTTTAGTGATTTTAGTCTAAAGTTGTAAAATGCATAAATAGATAAGAAATATATAATTTTGGATTTTTTCAATTTTTTTTAATTTTTATGTATTTTCTTTTGTAAATAAGGATGAAAATAATGTTTTATTTTTTTATAAACATTAAAAGGCTTCAAAATGCTAAATGAAATTATGCGCGTGAAAGAGCACTACAACATGAGCTTAAGTCTATTTTTTGGATTTTTTTAGAGTTAAAACTATTTAAAATAAATAGAGACAACAAAAAGAAAATGCAATACTCATAGTGGTATTAATGTAAATAAATAAATGTACAAGGTCCAAACTATAATTTTCACACACACACACACGCACACACACACACACACACACACACACATATATATGAGGTAAATGGGGCTGCCCCCAGGGAGTAGCCAACTTGGCTACTCCCACCCCTATTTTTCCTTCATTTTTTTATTTTTTGGAAAATAAAAATTTGTATATTCATCATTATATCCCTCTCACATTCTATTAAAATTTCGTCAAAAATAGAGACTCCTACGGCCTCCATCCAAACATGGCCGATTTAAAAAATCCTACGACCGTTAAAAAAATGACGTCTGGATGGAGGGCTTAGGAGTCTCTGTTTCTGACGAAATTTTAATAGAATGTGAGAGGGATATAATGATGAATATACAAATTTTTATTTTCCAAAAAAAGAAAAAAATGAGGAAAAAATAGGGGTGGGAGTAGCCAAGTTGGCTACTCCCTGGGGGCAGCACCATTTTACCCTATATATATATGTAACTCTTACAAAAAGTTACAGGGCCAATACAACATACGCAAAGCCCTAAGGGCATCCGTGTAAAATGTGCAACTCACATGTTTGAACACGAGCAACGTTGATAGGGACTTAGATGTAATTTTCAGAAGCTTCAGGGGCTCTTCTACAATTTTTCCAAAAAGTTACAACTTAACTAAAAATTTTTTTGGATTGAATACAAATACTGAGAACTTTAGGGGTCCCGCTGCAAAATTACCCTCCTCACGCGCACGAGGCACGTGAGGTGACATCGCTAGGGCTGGGATGTAAATATGATGAGTTTGGGGGGTGCTTTTTGCAAATTACACAAAATATCTCAAATTTTACGGTTCGAATGTTAACATAAAAAAACATGTTGGGTGTAGTTGCGAAATACCCAGTGAAGGCATGATCCAACGGTGCGTCATGCTCCACTAACACTCGTAGAAGCTCCACGTGAGGCAATGACGGTTCGCTTTAGACGACCATGATTAGATCCTCCATTTGGATTAGGTGATTGAACCGTAGGCTAATCCGACATAGCTGAACCTCACAAAGAACGAGATGAGATCCAACGGTCTAGGATGGCGGTTAGGAACTCATGAAAAACTCGGGCTGGATGAGCTACGATCGTCCCCGGCGACCACACCAAGGACCCTCTGATGCTGCTGCAATAGGGAAACTGCTTCTGCTAGCCGTCCGCAGCTCAGAGAGGCTTCGAATAGCCATGGGGACCTTCAATGGATCCTTGGAGTGCTAAGACACCTGGAGGTGTTCCTGGAGGGCAATTGGGGCGTAGATGCCCCCTTCCAGCCACGAGACCATCATGGAAAACAAAAGGAAGCTCATGCGATGCATGCTGGGCTATTATTGGTGGAGATAAGCGATTGGAGAGGCCGAGCGGGTGGTCTCCGACGATAGGTGGCAGAAGGAGACGGTAGGATCGAGCCAAGGGGGTCGAGATTATCTGGGTGGGGAAAATGTTGAAGAACTCATCGGGGAAGGTGATGGTAGCAAAAGAGGTGTCAGGGAATGCGTAAGGCACAGGGAACGGAGTTCGCTGGAGCTGGGCTCCAACGAACTTCGAAGGAGCGGTTTACACTAAAGACGCGAGTAAACAATAAATAGAAAGCAGAAATGATATCTAGAGCAAACTATGCTAAGAAAAAGCAAGAAAACAAAGGTTTACCTAACTGGCGAAGCATGGAGATAGGACCTCGACGACCGATGGATAGAGGTGGTGGAACACGCCACCGACCTCGCCTAGCACTATAAAATCTAGCTGGAGGAGAAGTTGCATCATTCTCCGATCCAGGGCACAAGAAAATGGGGCCAAGCTTGGTCAAAAATAGAGGTTCAAATGGAGGAGGGAAGAAGTAGGGGTTATATGTACACGAGAGGACGGGCTCCAAGAATCGAGGGAAATCGAGCAAATCGATGATCCCATCCTCAAGACAAACATAGGACGTGTAAGCTGGATCAACGAGGAGAAAAAAGTGTAGAATACTATGACACCAAATAGTTAAAGATGCAGCCTCGAAAATTCTAAGAAGATGGGCGAAAAACAAGATCCTAACAAGAGCAGACCTCAGTCAGAGAGTTGACCATGATCAACCAACGGTCGGATCTGGTTGGTCCACGTGGACCAACCAGAAAAATCCCTGGAAAAAATAATTAGAAATTCAATTAAAAATAATAAATGATTTTAATAATTTTAGTTTATAAAAATTTATTATTTTTTGAATTGTTTTACTATAATTTTTATTTATATTCCAGAGCTTCAAATTTTCAAGTTACTTTTTGAGGGCCATATATAGGTATATTCATATATGTATTTTAATCTTCAATTTTTATTTTGTACTTTTAATTTTATTAATTTAGTTTATTATTTTATTTATTTATAACTTAACTTTATACATTTAAATATATTTTTATTTTATTTTTTTGATATGAAATATATAATTAAATAAATAGTTATATTATCGTTATGTGTTTAGATATAGGTATTTTATACAAGTATTTTATTTTAATGATTTCTTGATATTTTTATTCCACTTTTAATATGAAATATATTATAGATAATATTTTAAAATCTAGAAAAATATAAAATTATAAAAATAAAGAATAATAAATAAAATGAATATTTTAATTCGTATAGCTATACAATAGGGGTCCAAAACCTAACTTTCACACCGTAACTACAAAAAAATATGAAACCATCTTCATTAAACAGCTTAATAAAATTTATATATAATTAAAGTGATTTTGATATATTTTGAGTTTTTAATTGAGAGATATGGCTCTGAGAAAATGGGATTTTAAAATCTTATTTAGAGTATAACTTTTTACTATATATTATTTTTGTATGAAATCAATTTTGTATTTTTCTATATTTTATTATATACAACTTTTATGTTCAAAGTTTCTTTATTTGAGGTATAAAAAGTAGAACTAAAACTACATCCCAAAAATGAATAAAAATGAATTATATAAAGGGAATTTTTATTAGTTTTTAGCCCTTATCTCCCCCTACTTTTTCCATATCTACCTAGTCATCATGATGCCTAGGTCTTGGGGTTTAGGATCATAAAATAATTTCAATATTTTACTCTTTTTCATTTCTTTTCTTTATTATATAATTTTGACATTAAAAACTGTATTTTATATACTTTTTACACAATGATGCATGAATGATAAAATGAATGAATTAAGGCAATTTACATGCATTTACCAGGAGCTTTAAGGCCAAAACAATATAATAAAGATGATGAAATGGAGAATCATCATCCCTATATACTTGCCTTTACTAGTCCCTAGCAAACACTTATGCAATAAATGTAGGAAAAGAAAAACAAAGAAAAGAAAAAGAAGAAAAATAGATTAAATTTAATTATCAAACTTGTCTTCACAAAATCAAAGTTTTGAGCTAAAGTCGGGCCTTTCGAATTTTGGTGCAGGCGGGACCTTAATGGGAATCGGATTTGAAATCCAACAGCCTTCGAGAATCCCAAAACTCTGCTCAAGTCTCCTCAATAGCCATGTCAGAATGCTTCAACTCATATGCAAACCCTTATGACTATGAACCTGACTCGTACAATGTATGTTATGGTGGCTCTTCCTGACTGAAATGATAAAGAAACTAACTTCTCCAAAATGAAAACCCAGTGATTCTCCAATCCAATAACTCCGTCCTAGAGGAGCGGGGTATTCCCTTCTATGTTCAAGCGACAACCATCTCAAGAGGAGGGGGTGAAGAGAAGAATGGACGATAGCCAGTGTAGCTACCTATCCTAGGATGCAAGACCAGTGTGGTCAAGTCATCCAGTTGTAGGCTCACATGTTTTGACTTTGAAGCTCAAGCTTGCTTATTGACTATAGAAATATATACACTCCGACATGCATTTTATTTTTAATCAGGCTTGTCTATTTCTTTGGAGTTTTTGATTTTTTTTTCTTTTTTTTGAAATACTATACACAACAACATTTACATAAGGACTTTTTCCTCTAGAGCCAGTAGACTATCCCTCTTTTGAAGCATTACTGCAACCCACACTCTCCTGTCTTTAAAATTCATCATCACCGGATAGGTTGGGGTGCACTTCCCTCCCTAAAGGAGGACAAATGTTTCCACTTATGTGTGTCTCATACCGACAAATCCAATCCCCTCACCACTCCAACTGAGTTGAGTCGAGTAAAAGGTGCAAGTTTCCAAGTTAGGTCATTATCGACAAGAGTCGTGTGTGTGCTCCGAAATAATCTACTTAGGCAATCAAGAATCCATTGAACCAAGTCCCATGATCCTCAAAGAATTCAGTCAACTAGACCTGAAGTACCTCAATTCCAGTCCCTATAAGGTTCTTGTTAATTAGGTAGATTTAAGGTACAACCAAGCTTCAATCTTCAGATATTAATTAGACTCGTTCAATTATCAAACTCAATCCAAAAATACTAATGCTATGCAAATGCTATGCATAAAATATTTTTGTGATGCAATTTTCAAAATTTTGAACTTTTTTTGAATTTTTGAAAAAGATGATGCCCATACAATTTTTGTATTTTTTAAAAAGGTTTTTTGCAAATGTTTTTGGAATTTAGTTTTGCAAATATTTTTGGGATTTTTTTTAAAAACAAAAGATTTTGGATTAAAACTAGGTGCAAATATTTACATTGGGTGTATCTTATATTTATAAGAATTAGGGTTCTAAGAAGTTACAAGGGGTAAATGTCAATTTTATAGATATATAAAGTAAATAAAAAATTTTAGGGAGATGTATATATTCCTAAAACTTATTTAAAAATCATTTTACGAACATTTTAGAAAAACTATAGTCCAAAATAATTTTTACAAATCATTTTTACAAACATGTACACACATTTGAAAATCATTTTGTAAAGGTTTTTCGAACAGTATGTATAGATTTTTCAAAATAGTTTTGCAGCCATTTTCAAAACTTTTGCAAATCGATTTTCAAAGGTTTTATTTCACATAAATAAAATAAATTTTTCAAAACAAAATTTTTTTTTTACAAAAATTGAAAATATTTAACAAAAATGTTTTCCAAATAGTATTCAAAAGATTTTTCAAAGAGATTTTGAAACTATATTTCAAACATTTTACAAAAAACAATTTCACATAATTTGTTAATCAGTAAATACAAAAAGAATTTGAGGAAAAATCAGCATATTTCTATTTAAGAAATTTTAATGAATTTTAATACTATTATTAGCCATAATTATTACTAATAGTACAAAAGTACGAGTTATGGCTAAAGTATGTAAATAGTATATATGATCCCCCTGTACTTAGCTTGAGCTATGTCCTCATAGATTAGAGAGAAGAAAAAGACATAACTCATATTAAGTGTAGAAAATCCTAAAGAATAAATGTATGAATCAATGAGAAGTCGACCGTCCCCACATATTTAGGATCTAGTGGTCCTAAGTATAGCAAATTATACACAACGCATGGAGGGTCAAGGGTGGAAATGAACATATCGTACTCAAGCTATCTCCCCCTATACTTAGGGTAAGATATCCCTAAGTATAGGCAAGAAGTGGAGACGATGGAGAGGATCAACGAATGAAAGAAATCAGGGTGCACCCCCACTATAATTAGGACAAAGTACGTCATAAGTATAGAAGACTGAAAAAAAGGGACGACACCTTCTGCTAGAAAAAGAAAATAGAAAAGGAAAAGAAGAAAAGAATTGTGACCATAGAAAAAGATAGAAGGGGATGTACACACCACTCCCCATATACATAGGGTAAAAGATGCCCCAAGTATGGGCAACAACATGAGTGATGAAACGAAACGACGAATGAGTACTCGACTCGTCCACCTCCCCTATACCTAGGACAAAGCACATCCTAACAAGGCACACACGAGAATGGGGGTGGATGAGCAATATGGGATAATGGATAGAGAAAAATGAAAGTGAATGTACAACAGAGATGGATGTACAATTGGATCAAGAAGGTCAAAAACGAACCTTATTGCGGGACTGCTGAGGGATAGATCTATTGTTGTGCAGGTCGACCTTGGGGTCCTTAGATGACACATGCCGATCAGGGTCGACACGGTGAAGTTACTTAGTGGTCCTAGGGTGTGAAGGCACAGACGAGTTTGTGAAAGTATTATGGCTAGGTCAGGCCTTGGGAGTCTCGTTGATATCGAAGTGGAATGGGACAAACTCATCGTCGGACGAAGTAAGGTCAATGTCATCCTACGAGGTCAAGTTTAGGTCAAAACAAAAAGGAACGAACTCACCAGTGGACGTAGTCGAACTATGTTCGTCCTCTACAATGACAACGATATCATCATTCTCATCAAAAGACCCAAATTCCAGAATAAAAGCAACAATATCAAATTCAACCTTAGTTTCATCAATATATGCCCTCTGCTCAATGATATCGATCGTGTAAATCTCGTGGATGTCATCAACGCATCGTTAATCATAGGAAGAGGCAACTCCAAGGTCTATGTTTTCCGAGTTTTCCTCCATGGAGAGGAATTCTTGAGTCTCATCATCAGTCATAAAGAAAGTCTCTCTGATATATGCATAAAGATCATAGACCTCAGGGTCGGCTAACACAAGCACACTCTCATGGGATGCGGGTCTCTGGTCTGTTGTAGGTGTACTGATCAATACATCGCTCTTGACATCATAATGGAAGCAAATCTCTCCAGATCCATAGCCAATAACAACTCTCGTAGAGGCAAGAAAGGGCCATCCCAGGATGATTGGAGGACACTCCTCAAGGGTGGAGGACTCCATGGTCAAAACAAAAAATCTGTAGTGAAGCTCATGCCCTGAATAGAAATGAAGATGTTCTCAAGAATACCCTTCGACCTCTTTATTGATACATCAACAAATTGCACTATCATCCTAATTTTCTTGAAAGGCCCAAGATGAATAGAATGTACCAATGAGAAGGGTATTATATTGATCGATGCACCACCATCAAGGAGAGTTTTATCACATAATGGTCAGAGATGGTACAACTCACAAGAGGTGTGATAGTGTTCCTTTTCCTAGAGGATAGATGATGGGTGATGGAATGGGAAGTGGCCATGGTCAAGATGTGACGCTTAAATTTGCTCCTCTGCTTCCTCTTCTTATGACAAGGAGCAGATAATTGGGTCATGGCTTGACGAAGTGACACATCAATGATCTCATGAATAGTGGCCACCACTTTGGGTTCAGTCAACATTTTCTTGAATTTTTGGACCTCCATCCAAGGGAGGAGATCGCAATCAACCTGAACATGAGGAATGTCAAGAGAAGTCTATACAACGACATCGTTGGGGTCAGGGGTGGGACAAGATGTGAATGGTTGTGTGGTTAAATAGTTTGGCAAGTGGGAACTCTCGTCATAATCTGAGTCAATCATGTGTCTCCTGAATTCCTTTTGGATTTTTAAATTTTGCTCATTTTTTTGTATTTTTTGTGATTGTAAGCCTTATGGTAATCCTCAGATGAATCCATATCCTCAAATATTAGAGCGACGTTCTGGTTCTTATTTACCTAGTAAGATCATCAGTCCTTGAATTCATTTGCTCCATCATTTGGTTCAAGGTCTCAATCGTGGAAATCATGAAAGGTGAGTCTAACATGTCAGTATCGAGTGGATGTGAAGGGAAATATGGAGGTGGAAAATATGAGGGTGGATGTGGATCAAACTCTGAAGACTGAAACTGTGGTTGAGGTGGATATGTACAAATGTCAAGAGCAAAGTCTTCCTAGAAAAAGGGAGGTGGAGCGGCTGGAGTGAACGAGGGATCCACAAAGTCTGGACAAAAATAGATCTAGTCGGTCATCTTGAAACAAAAGGAAACGGTTGGGAGAGCACGATGGTCAAACTAAAAGAACTGAATAAAAAGATGCAAATACGCAGAGACGATCAAGAATACACACAAGTAATCACAAAGAAACACACACTATACAAACCCTCAATTCACCTACTCAATTCGGTAGAGACCGTGAAAGCTCGGTCTTTTTATCTTGTTTGTTTTAGAGTTAGGTGAGAAGTCTAAAAAGTTGTACAAACACTTAATTTGGCTTAGATGGGATTTGGGCACTAACGTTAGTGTGTATGCGAGCAGATAAAATACAAGACAATGAGGGGATTACTCGCCCAAGATAAGATTCTTCTTTTTGGTTGATTTTAAGGTCGAGTAATATTAGCAGTCCCAATTTTATTGTTATCACTTTTTTTGGATTTTTAGTGAGAAATGCACATGCCTAACAAGGAATCAATTCTTTTAAGCACCTAGGTTGTCAAAATCAGAGGGAGAGTTGGAAAAGCAACGCAAGCGGCAAAAATGATGATGATTGCTAAATCAAAAATTATCTCCTTGCTCCGGCACTCTACATGCAAAGATGCTCAACAGAATTGAAACATGCACTATATGCAAATACAAGGCGATGAAATCGCCATAAGTTCAAAATTTGCTATTATCATGAAGAAACAATGCTAATGACTTAGAATGGTACCTATGAGTCCAGTCTTGGAGTCTCCACGGTGCCCACAACATTGGGTCCTGTAAGCATTATATGGAGAACTCTCGCAGTGTAGGGGTTATGATACTAGGTGAGAAGCAGTTTGATTTGAATAAGCCCAAATGTATCCATAGGAGCATGCAATGGTTATTATGCATTTGGACTTAATCTATCGTAAGAAATACTAGAGCTAAGTGCTCAATCACAAAAAATAAAGAAAACAAAATCGAGAAACAATGAAAAAATGCGAAGAAAACCACGAAAACTGGCGATGAGCCCCCAAGTGAACAAACACTTGTAAATTGGGACTGAATGTTCCAAGTTCAGAGTACCTGTATTATTATAATAAATAATGATCTCTCTCTCTCACTTAAATTACACAAATAAATGCTACAAAAATAAGTGCTCAAAATTTATCTTCAAACACTCAAAGTTCTTCTTTGATGCTAGGTCAAAGCTGCCTCGCGTGGGTGCTCAAGCGCTCCTAAGAGGAGCTCCTCCCTCGATCTGTGATCCTCGCACAAATCCAAACAAGGAGAGTGGTTAGACAATTCAACAATAAATAATAAGAAAATAATGGAAGCACAAAAATAGGCAAATAATCATAATCAAGCCAAAAGACGATCTATGCGTTGTTGCTCCCCGTCAACGACGACATTTGATAACTCAGGTTTTGTTAATGTCTAGAGTAGTCTACACAAGGCGGGACTACAATGTCGCTGAGGCAACTGCTCACGAAACCCGGGTCAATCAATAATTAACCCACAATTCAGACTCAAGCAATGAAAATAAATGCGGAGTTCAAATTTATTAAAGCTCTATAAAAGATGTGTATAGTGCAAATAGTGTAAAATGTCGAACATAGGGAACCAATAGAATAAATCGAGGCACTGAGCGCATAAAAATATGAATGTGATGTATTTATCTATATGTGTGCTCTTCTTGTGGGTTTTTATGTTAAAATTTTCTATTTTTTTATTTTCTATTTTTAAATTTAAATTTTCTTATTTTTACTTTTCATTTAATATTTTTATCTTTTTATATTTTCCTTTTTACTTTAATATAGGTATAAAGTTATATATAAGATATATATGCAACACAAGGTAGGGCTAAAATAAAAATGGAGAAAATAAAATATTCTTAGATTTTAAGTATTTTTTTAATATTTTTTTTGATTTTTTAGGATTTTTCTAATTTTTATATATTTTTAAAATCAAAATAACCCAAAATCAGGGTTTGAAATAAATATCTGAAATTAAAATGGAGATAAAAAATAATAAAAAGAGGCAAAATTTCTTCAAATTAATTTTAATATAAATATAATAATAATAAATAAAATTCAAAAGTATAAATTATATTTTTTTTATTTTTTAAGGATTTCTTGTATTTTTATAAAGGTTTTAGGGTTTTTCTATTTTTGAGTTATATTTTATATTTTTTTGTGATTTTTGGTATAAAGTTGTAAAATTCATAAATAAATAAGAAATATATTTTTTGGTATTTTTCAACCATTTTTTATAATTTTTATGTATTTTTTCAATCAGAGACAAAATAGACTTTTTGATTTTTTATAAATTTTAAAATGCTTAAAAATTCTAAATAAAAATATGTACGTGAAAGAGGAATGTAACATCAGCTTAAGTATATTTTTTGGATTTTTTAGAGTTAATATGCTATTTAAAATAAATAGAGACAATAAAAAGAAAATGCAATACTAACGGGGGTATTAATGTAAATAGATAAAAGTCCAAGGGCCAAAGTACAATTTTCAGAAAAAATATATAACACATACAAAAATTTACAGGAACAATTCAAAATACGCAAAGCCCCAAATGCCTCCACGCAAAATGCGCTGCTAGCGCGGACTTATATGTAATTTTCAGACACTTCAAGGGCTCTGTTGCAATTTTGCCAAAAAGTTACAAATTGATTAAAACATTTCTAGACTGAATATAAATACTAAGAACCCAGGGGTCCTGCTGCAAAATCATCCTCCTCGCGTACACCAAGCATGTATGGTGACATGACCGGGGCTGGGATGCTAATATGATGAGTTTCAGGGGGCTTTTTTGCAAATTACACAAAATATCGATAACTGCAAAGGAAAGTTTATGGTTTAAATGTTAAAATGCAAAAGCTCGCTGGGAATAGTTGCAAAATACCCAATGATGGCGCGATCCAACGGTGTGTCATGCTCCACTAACATACATGGCAACTCCACGTGAGGTAATTATGGTTCGCTTCAGACGGTCAGGATTAGATCCCACGTCGGGATTGGGCAGTTGAACCACGTACTAATCTGTTGGTAGCTGCACCTCACAAAGAATAGGTTGAGATCCGACGGTCTAGGATGGCGGTTAGGAACTCATGAAGAACTCTGGCCGGATGAGCTTAGATCGACCCCAATGACCATGCCGAGGCCCCTCCGACGCTGCTACGATAGGGAAATTGCTCCTCAAAGTCATCTGTAGCTCATAGAGGCCTATGGATCCCTGGAGTGCAAATACACCTGGAGGTGTTCCTGGAGGGCAACTGAGGTGCAGATGCCCCCTACCGACCGCAAGACCTGTATAGAAAACAAAAGGAAAGTCGTGCGGTGCGTGCTGGGATGTTATTGGAGGAGATAGGCGATTGGTGAGGCGGAGCAGGTGATCTCCAGTAATAGGTGGAGGAAGGAGACGATGGGTTTGAGCCACGGGGGGAGATATGATTTAGATGAGGGGAAAGGTGAAGAACTCTTTAAGGAAAGTGATGGTGGCAAAAGAGGTGTCGGGGAACGCGTGAGGTGCATGGAATGGAGTTCCCTAGAGCTGGGCTCCGGTGAACTTTGAAGGAGCGGGTTTACACTAAAGACACGATTAAATAATAAATAGAAAGAAGAAATGATATCTAGAGATAACCTATGCTAAGAAAAAGCAAGAAAACATATGTTTACCTCACTGGTGGAGCCATGAGATAGGACCTCGACGGTCAGTGGCCGGAGGTGGTGGAATGCGTCGCTGACCTCGCCTAGCACTGCAAAATATGGTCGGAGGAGTAGCTGTCACCTTCTCCTGTCCAGGGCACAAGAAAATGGGGCCAAACTTAGTAAAAAATGGAGATTCAAACGGAGGAGTGAAGAAGAAGGGGCTATATGTACAAGAGAGGACAAGCTCCAAAAATCGAGGGAAATTTAACAAATCGATGCTCCAATCCTTGAGATAAACATAGGGCATGTAAGCTGGATCATTGAGGAGAAAAAGTGCAGAAGACCACGACACCAAATAGTGGAAAATGTGACCGTGAAAAATCCGGGAAGATGGGTGAAAAATGAGATCCTAACAACAACAGACCTTAGTCAACCAACGAGCAGATCTGGTTGTTCCACGAGGACCAACCAGAAAAATCCCTGGAAAAAAATAATTAGAAATTCGAGTAATAATAATAAATGATTTTATTAATGTTAGGTTATAAAAAAATTATTATTTTCTGAGGTATTTTATTATTATTTTTATTTACTTTTTAGAGATTCAAAATTACAAGTTACTTTTTGAGGGCTATATATAGGTATATTCATCTATGTATTTTAATATTTTATTTTTATTTTATATTTTTAATTTTACTAATTTAGTTTATAATTTTATATATTTATAAATTAATTTTATACATTTAAATATAGTTTTTATTTTATTTTTCTGATATGAAATATACAATTAAATAATAGTTGTATTATCTATATAAGTATAGATATAGGCATTTTACCTATGTATTTTATACAATTATTTTATTTTAACGATTTCTTGATGTTTTTATTACAGTTTTAATATGCACATATATTATAGATAATATGCACAAAATTATAAAATTATAAAAATAAAGAGTAATAAATAAAGTGAATATTTTAATCGGTGTAGCTATACAATAGGGGTCTAAAACCTAACTTTCACACTGTAACTTCAGAAAATATGAAACCACCATCATTAAATAGCTTGTAAAAAGGTATATAATGATTTTGATATTTTGAGTTTTTATTTGAGATATATGGGTATGGGAAGTTGGGATTTTGGAATCTTATTTAGAGTATAACTTTTTATATGTATATTATTTTTGTATGAAATCAATTTTATATTTTTCTATATTTTATTATCTACAAATTCTATGTTCAAAGTTTCTTTATTTGAGGTATAAAAAGTGGAACTAAAAATAGGTCCCAAAATGAATAAAATTGAATTATAAATAGAATTTTTATTGGTTTTTGGCCCTTATCTCCCCTATGTAATTCCTTATCGACCTAGTCATCGAGATACCTAGGTCTCGGGGTTTAAGGTTATAAAATATTTTAAATATTTTATATTTTTATTCTTTTCTTTATTCTATAATTTTGGTCATATTTTATACACTTTTTACACAATGATGCATGAATGATGAAATACATGAATTAAGGCTATTTGCATGCATTTACTAGGGTTTTTAAGTCCAAAATGATAGAATAAAGATGATGAAATAGAGATTCATCAGATCCCCTCTTTGATCAATGATGCCCCTCCTTCTGTCTCCTTTAGTGCCAACCTATCTTATCGAGGAAGATCAGAAAAATACGTCTTGTTGTCCTCTTTTGAATAGACCTCATGGTTTTCTCCCTCTCACTTTGAGGGTTTCCACGTTAAAATCTCACCTCTTTGTGTCTATGGTTGAATTTTGTGCTTGATTTCTTGTTGTTCTTGTGTCGTTTGATTTACTTATTATTCTATTAAGTTGCTTGTTTTGATACGCTTCTGCATTATTTGTGGGATTGTTCGTTCCCGACAAAGTGGTATCAAAGTCTATTCCTTGACGGATTACTGATGAATCTCCATGTCATCACCTTTATTCTATCATTGACTTTATAAACCCTAGTAGTGCATTTAAATAACATTATTTTGTACAAATTAACATACATTATTTGTTCCATTTATTGTGTACAAAATATAGTTTTTAATGCCAAAATTATAAAACAACGAAAAGAAAAGAAAAATAAGAAAATGTTAAAGGTAGTTTATGACCATAAACCTCGAGACCAAGTTAAGAATTTTATGGTCGACAAGGAATAAAGTATGGGAGATAAGGGTCAAAACAGAATAAAATTCCCATTCTTTTATTCATTAATAATTCATTTTTGGGACTTATTTTATTTTCTATTATTTATAACTCAAATAAAGAAACTTTATACATGGAAGTTGTAGATAAAAATACAAATAAAAATTCAAAATTAATTTCATACAAAAACAATATACTTTGTAACTTTTTTATTCTAAATAAAAGCCAAAATCCCAATTTCCTAGACCCTTATATCCTAAATAAAAAACCAAAAGGTATCAAAATCACCTTTAATTGTATATAACTTTTAATAAGTTATTTAATTAAGGAGGTTCAATATTATTTGGAGTTAAAGTGTGAAAGTTAGGTTTTACACCCTTATTGTATAGTTTACCTATGTAAAATAATCATTTTATTTATTATTTTTATAATTTATATTTTTACAATTTTGTAAATATTATTTATAATTTTATACATATTTAAAACACATTAAAAACATAAATAAAATATTAAAATAAAATATGTATACTAAAATACAAATATAAAATACTTATACGTATACTTGTAAAATATATATTCCTCTTTATTTAAGCATAAATAATCCATCAAAAAAATAATAAAAATATATTTCAGTATTTAAAAATAAGTTATAATTTTATAAAAATATTATTGAAAATAATAACATCAAAAATACAAAACAAAAATAAATTATCTAAAATATAGAAAATATACCTATAAAATAACCCTAAAAATAAACTTGTAATAAATAAGTTCAAAAAAACAAATAAAAATTATCTTAAAATACTACAGATAATAAAAAAATTATTTTATAACTTAAAGTTAATAATTCATTTCTTATTTATTAACAATTTTAAAAATAAACTTGAAACTGATTTCTTTTATTGGTCCACTTGAAACAACCATGGTTCACCACCAGTTGACCTCGGTCAACTCTCTGACCAAGGTCTTAGGTCCGACACACCTAATTTTGACCTGACTTCATAGAAATTTCCCTATCAATTCTTTCTTCTATTTGGCATGATCTCTTCTGCAATTTTTTCCTCGATCAGAAGGCTATCATGCTCGATTGATTCCTTGAGGGTTAAAGCTCTGCATCGACTACGCATCCTCGTTCTTTAGCCCTTGTCCACCGCATGTACAAAATGACACCCTTGATCTTCCTGATTATGTTTAGATCCTCAAGTGCATCACGGAAGCGTGAGCATCATATTGAATACGACGAAGAACGACTAGTCGGACTAGTTGCTCTATGCAGCGAAATTTAAAAAATTTTCATGCGACGAAACCACATGATCTAAGAACACTTCTCGGATCATTTCGTCTAAACCACAAACAAGTAATAGGATTACCTCTTGAAACATGGTTGAGATCGAGTCTCTAAACGAAGAGACCTCCTGTCTCAAGTCCGATCCGACGGAGGAGATGCTTGCGAGCGTGTTGATGAAACACGTGCTTCCTGCAATACAGGTTGATCATCCAAGTGGCGGATCTCCTGATCTCGACACACGAGATCCGATGTCTTCTTCACGAGCGAGACGCACCAAGGAGACGAAGATCCACGAGCAAACGATCGGGCAGCATAACAACGACGCTGGGAGACTCCCCCAGGGCATCCATGGTGGACGACCATGAGAGAGGACTGACGTGTAGAGAGAAAGAGAGAGAGAGACTTATGTTCTCTTGTGTGTTGTGTAAAGAAGAGCAAAGGGGTGCCTCTCCTTTTATAAAATTTTGGGATCCATGGATCTCAATCCAAGGGCAACACAAATGCAATGGTTCTCAGTGATTGTTTTTCTCTCAATGGCTATGATTTTGTTGGTTAAAAAAAACGCAACAACAAATTTAATTTAGATTAAATATATTTGATAAATCAAATATTATTCAATCCTAAATTAAATCACAAAATTGGATATAATGGAGATGAGTATCTCCACATTCCATAAGGAGCCATGGACGGCCACCAATTCCAAGTTGGAATGGCTAGCCATCCACACTCCAATTTAGAATGTGAGATTCTCCAATGAAATCCAAGATCTCATGATTATTCATATTTCTAACTACAACAACAATCGTTGTAAAATTCTTCTACAAAATAATTCATAATCATTTTGTGAATATTGCAATCTTGCCATTGGAAATTTGTGAATCAAATTCACAACCCAAAATAAAATGTGAATTACATTTTCAATTAATCGTCCAATGCGAATCCAATTCACATCAACATTTAATTAACAAATGTAAATTACAAATATCTCTCTCTCTCTTATATATTATTAATCACATTTATAATATATATGACTAATAGATATTTCTATCCACATTATTCATCTTCATGATAATTAAATCACATTTAATCATCTTGGATCTCTATTCTCATGTGCCCAAATAATATGAATCACATTCACATTATTTACATCTTTGATAATTAAATCACATTTAATTATACTAGATAACTCTCCTTATAATATGAATCAAATTTATATTATTCATGATAATGAAATCACATTTAATTATCAATTTTCTCAATGCTCGGATACACATATCAACAATGAAATTATCCTGAACTCTTTCAAGGATAATGTACTTTCTCCGCGGATACTTGGAGATAAGGACAGGGAGATTGTATTGTTCCACGTATAGTGACTTGGATATTGAGATCATATCTCAAATCCAGATCGCGGGCCTCCCATAGATGCTTGATTAAATCAACATCGCAAATCTTATCTTCTCATTGCATCTGAATCACATTTAGATCAATGTCCAACATTTGGACCAAGATCAGATTACTTATCTACTAAGAGGAGTCACTAAAATCCAGACCCATTTCATCACTCCCTAGGAATGGAAGAGTTATGGTTATACAATCGTTTATGATCACATGACCCTTAGGTATTCCCAATACCTGTACATCCTGCATACTGGAAGACTCAGAATGAAATTGAAGTATTTGATCAACTTTATACTGTCTACTTCATGATTTTATCAGTAAGTTTCTCATTCGATCATTGGGAGTCGGTATCGATCATATACTTTCCAAAAGCATATATCATAGCCAGGTCTTGATCATATACTTTCCAAAAGTATATATCAAACCTACATATTCATTCAAGCTTCCAAAGTGAGATGACCGTGCACGGAGTTTGATTCTTCCTAATATCTCATTAGTGAGCTCATGCCTTCCGGTTCAGTAAATGAACCTGTATGATCCCTTTGAGAGATCGTATTACTCATATGCCCTTATATGCATACCAGCGCACTGGTGTATACACCTTGGTTAGGTTATCAACCTATTGGTCTTCCAAATGTACATACTTAGACATATAGTAACACATCTATCTCTGGTCAGAGGATGCGTGCCTATATCATGACAGCATACGATATAGGACTTTGGTTATCTCGATCTCGTTAAGTCAACTCTTTGACCTAACTTATCTAACTCCTCCGGATCTCTATTCATATGCAGAGGACATGCATCAAGAGGTCGTTCAGATATCAGCCTATGTGAGAAAGGATTGCCATCTCCTACTCAGGCTGGAGATCATATCTTAACAATCATTTGATGGTGCTTGATGATTCCTCAATCTAACCCTTTAGATATTCATCCAAGCGCCAACCTCTATGATTCAATTATTGAATCAACAGTTGTATGATTATTAATATGGCCATGGTACATAACCCTAATTGTACTAAGGGACCTATTATGCAAATTGTTTATTCTTCTATTCAGATCAGGGAATGATATTTGCAATAACATTTATTGCATAATGGCTCATCATGGGCTCGCATTTCGAACAATCTCCCACTAGCCCAAAGAGCCATTAATGGCTAATCATTTAAACCCACACTCATGTGACAATCATAGGCTATTTAGAAAATAGCTAGGAAAGTTGATCAGTCACTCTGTTCTTGCTAGACTATGCCAAGTCCTTTTCGGCACTTGCATATCCCCAGTAACAGTGCTCGCATCTAATGCGAATGTTGCATCTTATGCAACCTATACTCAATCTTGTTGGTTACAGTGTCCTTGATACTATAGCCTAATAATTATTATAACCAGTATTTCCATAATCCTTATCAGAATACCCTTTTTCCTGGAGATCTCTATCTCCTAAGGTATCCACAGTTAAGACCTTTTAGATCTCTATCTATAAAGTCTTAAGTTTTTGAAGATAAGATTTTGAGATCACTATCTCAAAAATCTTGTCGTCTATGAAGATATTGTTATTACTGCAATCAAGTGTTTTCTCTCCATAGTAGGATTAGCAACATTTTACTATTCCCACTGCATGGAATATATCTAGCTTTTATACACATCTAGCATACACTCAGCTTTTCGTAACTGATGCACAAGTGTAAGCAGTTCTAGCATTCACTGGCTCAACTATTTGAGATGCTATCCCATTAGATAGGTCAGTACCATATCTTAAGGTATGGAAGCCTTTCTTGGAATTTCTAAGAATAGAATATGTCCAAGGTGTACTACAAATGTGACAGTCCCAATATCCTCTTCTCTTTGCTCTGAACAACTTCAGAACTAAAATCTAAGAGGTAACTTTGAAATCTTATTTCAAGATATGGAATATCCAGTCTATAAAACACTTATTATCATCCTTATATCGTTCCAAATGATTATTATATTATCTACATTTAGCACGGTGAACACAAAGCCACTCCCACTAAGCTTCATATGGTTCATCAAGATTCTATCTGAAATCATAACAATTATAATTTCATCAAATCTTATGTTCCAGCAACAAGAAGCTTATATGAGTCCATAGATGGATTTCTTTAGCTTGCAAATCTTGCTTTCCTCGACCATGAAGCCTTGGGGTTGCTTCATGTGAATATCCTCAGAGAGATATTCATGGAGGAATGCAATATTGACTTTTATCTCATAGATATGAAAGTCAAGTTGTGTAGGTCAGGTTCCCTCTCTGTTGAAGATCCATTTACACCTTAATGGGTCTTATCCATATAGGTGTATCCTCGAGGGTCCATATACAACACTTGTATATGAAGTCTACTTTAGACTTTCATTACTAAACTCCATCTTTCCATGTTATGATCCTCAGGAGTTTCATCACATGAAGTCCGATCATTGTCATACTTAACTGACACATGGAGTACATCCTCAAACTCATTTGAAGAGGTATTAGTGTTTCATCTTTAATTGTCCTTTTAGTTCCCGATTTCAGGAGCCTCATTATCTTCTCAAGATTAAATGAGTTCCTACACTTCATTTTCTTCTTGATTCTCAAGAGAGTCATCCTCTAAGAATCACATTCTCAGAGATGAGATCTTTTAAGAATCTCAGGGTTATAAAGTAGGTATCCAACACCATCCTTTATTTTCCTAATGAAGCAGTATTCTCAAGTGCTAGATTCCAACTTACATGCATGGAACCTTATTAATGATATACATTGTAGTCTCTACTACACATATATACTTGGAAATTATGGGATAATCATGCTAAAATTCATCATTGATACGATCATGTCACACATGTTCCAATTGTATCTCCCTATAACTCTATTGAGTTACGGTGTATTAGGAGGATTGAGATAGAAATGATATTCATATCTCTATAAGGTATTCTTTGAATTTATCTAACATGTACTTGCTACCAAGATTAGATTCAATTCATTTTATCTTCCTTTAAACTTTGGTTCTAAACAAAAAATAATGAAATCTTTGAACATTTCAAAGTTTTCAGAGGTGAAGAGAAGAAATCTCATATCATACATAATCATCAACATATATCACATATCCATAATGTTTACTATGATATGGATGATCCACATACATCAATATGTATGAGATCCTGAATACCTTGACATCTTACACCATTCCCAAAGAAGGGTGTATTGGACACTTTACTTTGAATACAATATTCATAAGTATGTAAGTTTTGAAATTTTAGACATTCTAAAGTTTCATCTCTTACTAGTCTATTGATCAAATCAATAGACAAATGTCTAAGGCTTGATGCTAGATCATTGTCAAATGTTCTTCATCCTCCTATTGATCTTAAGGTTTAATTTCAGTATTTAGAAATGTTAATGAACCATTCATTAATTTTCTAATTTAGTGGAGTCCACTAGATTTTAGATTACTATCTGAAAAATGTCCATCACAACTCTTTATGATAGGTCTATTCCAGAATTCATGTTTATTTCCAACATTTTAGAAACAAACATTGAGTGTATTCTAATGTCTAGGTCATAGAGACATTCTCTAAGACCAAGGGCTCTCTCACTTAAATTCTGAAGTCTATTGACCCAATGGAAATTATTGCAACAATTGCATCAATTCCAACATGGATGACCATTAAACCTTAAGATCAAATTTCTAATATTCTAATATATATATGAAACCAATTGCAAATGTCATTAGAAGATTAAGATACAATTATTGGACTTTATCTTATCAGATACGAAAGTGAATTTCAATGATTTATGTAAATTATTTTGATGCTCTATCCGAGTCCTTCTCTAAGGATTCTAGATAGACTTGACGGTCAAACTATCAAGACATTAATTTATTGCAGTATTGGCATTCATCCAACTCTTTGGATGTCATATGGAAGTCACAAAAGTACAACCAACTCTTTGATTATACTTCTCACATGGGTCCAATCCATGCTTCCACTGCGTTCCCTTTATCTATAAACAATCATTTCTTTAGACAAAGGATCTCTTATGTTGAACTCAAAAGAATTCAATGTAAGAGCATTTCAACATTTATACATGCTTCATTCAATTCATACAATATGAATATTATGAAGTTTCATGAATGACTAGAGCATAGACAGTAAAATGATGACGCTCATCTTGTCTACGTCCATTTAGACTCCTAAAAAAATTGGTTCAAGTAGGTATTCAAACAATTTGAAGACATCATCTCTTATAGAGCCATCATTCTGCATGATGTAGAGAACCACGACATTCATGATTAAATGTCAAGAGCACATATGTATGCAAAGAATGTCTTCGTTGATTTTATAAGGATTATCTGACAATTGCGATCATCATCGACATGTCACTTCCAAGGTACATCCGATGAGAGATCAAGACTATAGAGACATATAAATCCTAAGGTTGTAGTCCTAATATTATTTAATTGTCATTCCTCATTATTATGAGGAAACTTGCACATTGCAACCACATACATTATGTGTCCAACTACAAGTACAATATCTGGATCATGGGTCCAATCCATGATATTTTACTGGTTTATTGAGTATATTATTGGGTGGGTTTAATGTAGGATTATCTGAAATAAGAAATTTGCAAAAATATATAAATATATATTTTACTTTGATTTAGGAATTTTCATATCAAAGTTATCTTGCCTTGTCAACACTGAAAGTTCATTCCCTTAATCACTTTCAATGTAAGAGATATACTTACCATCATATCAAGATTTGAGATCTCCTTCCTTATCTTTGTTACATCCCAATAATATGTGAATCTGCAACTCGGATAAAAAGAAGCGGGAACGCATTCCACCTTACAAGTCCAACTTGCATCTCCCAGTTCGATCTTTAACACCCGGGCCCACCAGCCCTAAGGCGATGTTGACCCGTCATTAATTGAATCAACTGTCAACAGGAATAGTACTCGCCATGCGCAATCTAAGGTCGCCCCAATAATATGAGGATCCGATATTGGGGTCACTACGCATACGGACTTACTCTTTCGAGAAGCAAAGAGCCCAATCCAGATGCGCTTGCATACATGAGCTATCACTTCGGACAGGCGTCTCCCACATGCAATCCCTGGCGACGGAAGTCTTCGCCTTGACGGGAGACCATGGATGTCATTTATGTGATCCTCCATATCATGTTCAAATTCTAATTGATCATTATGAATCATATTCATTACGATTAATTCTTATAAGGGAATTGACACATCTATTTATAATAGAGTGTCTTAATTTTAATTGGATTCCAATTAATCTAATCATATTAAATTAATGATCCAATTAATATCTAACAAATATTCTTAAGTGTTACTTGAATTATGGTATTAGTTCTAATACGTATTATTTTGAATTTTAATAATTATAAATACATCATGATTTCTTAAGCATTATACTAAACCTACTCGCTGTCATGGTCAGTACCGACGGGAGTGGGATAGACCGCAGACGGTGCAACCTGCTACCCCAACGCTCCCCGACTAGACACCATATCCACCTCGGGGAAGGATAATGCAAAATAGATCACTTTGTACTTGAGATGATCATCGGTTCTTCAACCGAAATTATACCATATAATAATAATCAAAACAATTTCGATTAACATTATAATGAGATTTTCTAAACAAATCCCAAATCCTATTCAAGCAACATGTTTGTTGGAATGTAGATCATGTAGATCATGTAACCAATTTTATGATATAGATCACATCTAATCTATTATTGGTTAAGGCTATGTCATTTAAGGAAATAATTATCATCAAATATTTCACAAATATTTATGCACAATTATTCCAGCAAATTAAACAATTTAATTTCACTAATTGATTAAATGACAATCACTAGGTTCTTGATTAGGAAAGTATTTCCAGCTATGACTCTCACTTACTAAAAACATCATATCTCAATCAATTTAAATCCAAATTAAGCAAAGTAAGTTCGTAAAATTTGCTAATTTGATTTACACCAGGACCTAAGTGATTTGCATGCATTTCAAGGTGTTTCAAATCCGTAATTAACATCTTAATTACGCTAAGATTTGTAGTCCCCGAAACTGTGGATATATGTTCACTAAAATGAGCATAACTTGAGGAAACGGAATCGAAATCACGTAAACTCAGATCCTACGGTTTCCTTATTTAATGGGGAAAAAATTCAGTTATTATTTTCCTGTTTAAACAATTTAAAAAGTGTCGAAAATAATCTCAAAACAGAGATGCGAAAATGAAATGCAAGAAAACTTTCGCAAACCCTAATGAACCCAAGTCGTCTTAGGTTTATGGATCGCATCCAAAACCACCGACCTAAGGCTCTGATACCACTTGAAGGATATGGTTAGATCCTCAAGCGCATCACGGAAGCATGAGCATCGTATCGAAAACGACGAAGAACAACTAGTCAGACTAGTTGTTCTATGCAGCGGAATTTAACAAATTTTCATGCGACGAAACCACATGATCCAAGAATACTTCTCGGATCGTTTCATCTAAACCACAAACAAGTAATGGGATTACCTCTTGAAGCGTGGTTGTGATCGAGTCTATAAACAAAGAGACCTCCTGATCTCGAGTCTGATCCGACGGAGGAGACGCTTGCGAGCATGTTGATGAAACATGTGCATCCCGCAATCCAGGTTGATGATCCAAGCGACGGATCTCCTGATCTCGACACACGAGATCCGACGTCTTCTTCACAAGCGAGGCACACCAAAGGAGACAGAGATCTACGAGCAAACGATCGGGCAGCATAACAACGACGCTGCAGCGATGGAGACTCCCTCTAGGACATCCATGGTGGATGACCATAAGAGAGGAAGAGAGAGGACTGACGTGTAGAGAGAGAGAGAGACTTATGTTCTCTTGTGTGTTGTGTAAAGAAGAGAAAAGGGATGCCTCTCCTTTTATAATATTTTGGGATCCATGGATCTCAATCCAAGGGCAACACAAATCAATGGTTCTCATTGATTGTGTTTCTTTCAATGGCTAAGATTTTGTTGGTTAAAAAAACACAACAACTAATTTAATTTAGATTAAATATATTTGATAAATCAAATATTATTCAATACTTAATTAAATCACAAAATTGGAGATAATGAAGACGAGAATCTCCACATTCCATAAGGAGCCATGGACGGCCACCAATTCCAAGTTGGAATGGCTAGCCGTCCACACTCCAATTTGGAATGTGAGATTCTTCAATGAAATCCAAGATCTCATGATTATTCATATCTCCAATTACAACAACAATTGTTGTAAAATTATTCTACAAAATAATTCATAATAATTTTGTGAATATTGCAATCTTCCCATTGGAAATTTGTGAATCATATTCACAACCCAAAATAAAATGTGAATTACATTTTCAATTAATCGTCCAATTGGAATCCAATTCACATAAACATTTAATTAACAAACGTAAATTACAAATAGCTCTCTCTCTTATATATTATCAATCACATTTATAATATATATGACTAATATGGATATTGCTATCCACATTATTCATCTCCATGATAATTAAATCACATTTTATCATCTTTGATCTCTATTCTCATATGCCCAAATAATATGAATCACATTCACATTATTTACATCTTTGATAATTAAGTCACATTTAATTATCTTAGATAACTCTCCTTATAATATGAATCAAATTCATGTTATTCATGATAGTTAAATCACATTTAATTATCAATTTTCTCAATGCTCCGATACACATATCAACAATGAAATTATCCTGAACTCTTTCAAAGATAATGCGCTTTCTCCACGGATACTTGGAGATAAGGATAGGGCGATTGTATTGTTCCATGTATAGTGACCTGGATATTGAGATCATGTCTCAAATCCAGATCGCGGGCCTCCCATAGATGCTTGATTAAATCAAGACCGCAAATCTAATCTTCTCATTGCACCTGAATCACATTGAGATCAATGTCCAATATTTGGACCAAAATCAGATTACTTCTCTACTGAGAGGAGTCACTAAAATCCAGACCCATTTCATCACTCCCTAGAAATGGAAGCGTCATGGTTATAGAATCGTTTATGATCACATCACCCTCAGGTATTCCCAATACATGTACATCCTGCATACTGGAAGGCTCATAATAAACCCGAAGTATTGGATCAACTTTATATTGTGCACTTCATGGTTTTATCAGTAAGTTTCTCATTCGATCATTGGGAGTCGGTATCAATCATATACTTTCCAAAAGCATATATTATAGCTAGGTCTTTATCATTTACTTTCCAAAAGTATATATCAAACCTACAAATTCAGTCAAGCTTCCAAAGCGAGACGACCGTGCACGGAATTTGATTCTTCCCAATATCTCATGAGTGAGCTCATGCCTTCCGGTTCAGTAAATGAACCTGTATGATCCCTTTGATAGATCGTATTACTCATAGGCCCTTATATGCACACCAACGCGCCTGTGTATAGACCTCAGTTAGGTCAACCTATTGGTCTGCCAAATTTACATACTCAGACATACAACAACACATCTGTCTCCGGTCAGAGGATGTGTGCCTATATCATGACAACATACGATATAGGATTTTGGTTATCTCGATCTCGTTAAGTCAACTCTTTGACCTAACTTATCTAACACCTTCGAAACTCTATTCCTATGCAGAGGACCTGCATCAAGAGGTCGGTATGATATCAGCCTATGTGAGAAAGGATTGCCATCTCCTACTCATGCTGGAGATCATCTCTTAACAATCATTTTACGGTGCTTGTTGAGTCCTCAATCTAACCGTTTACATATTCCTCCAAGCACCAGCCTCTATGATTCAATTATTGAATCAACAACTGTATGATTATTAAGATGGACATTGTATATAACTCTAATTGTACTAAGGGACCTATTATGCAAAATGTTTATTCTTCATTTCAGATCAGGGAATGATATTCGCAATAACATTTATTGCATAATGGCTCGCCGTGGGCTCGCATTTCCAACACTTCCTCCCTTTTTTGAATCACTTCTACCTATTTTTCTCCCCTTCTCTAGTGCTTTATGGTTTGATATTCGTGTCACGCATTTCGTCCAACCTTAGGATGATAGAGACAACAACGTAGGGGCTGATCTCCACATGTCTGATGACCTCCACTGCTCTGAGGTCTACTTTGTTGGCTCTGGCCGACTCAAGGGTATTTTCTTTATTTTTAGATAGAATTTCGTTCTAGTTTTTATTTCATGCATTTATATTAGTGTTTAATTCATTGAATTAGCATTAAAGATCTCCTTCGTAGTTCATCGGAGGCTAGGTCCAGCGAACGTTTCCATCTTGCACCTGGTCATTCTCTAACTCACCAGCCACCTCCTCTCATTTCCCCATTCTTCTACTACGATCTGCCACCCTTCATTCAACCATATCCACCATGGATCTGGAATTAGGCTTTTCAACACCACTGTTTTGCCAAATTAGACTCCATACACTCCATTCCTGACTCCACTCCATTGCTTGAAGGTCGAGGCAATTTTCTCTCGATCTAGTAACCCTTTTCGCATGTGTTTAAAGACCAAAAGGCTCGGTTGGAGCGTTTTGAGCCTGGACAAAGGTACCTAGGTCTCTTCATCTTCTCGACCATTTGGGAGAGCTCCAGGGTCCCTCGTGCCCTTTTGAAGATTCCATAGGATGGAGGACCCTCCTAGAAGCATTTAGGCTGCTGTGGAGCAGCAAAGAATGACAAAGGGAGAAGATCTTGCTGGAAGAAGCTCGCATTGATGGAGCTTCTTCCCTGTTCGTCCATCACCCCCTCCACAGTTGAATTGGGCATTGTTCTTCGCATGCTACAGCCACCGTCCAAATATCCATGTTGAGCCTCCCCTATGATCTTATCTCAGTCGTTGATGCACGAAGAGGTATCACACATTCTCGAGCTGACACGTGGATAACTGGGACAAGCTGCTCCATCCGATCACGCGGTATTTTGCATTCCTCCCCCCCAATAGTTTTGTATTGAAATATTAGTAGTTAATCTTTCATCTGCAATTTAAATATTTTTGTATAACTTGTACATTGGACCCTAGAGTTTATTTTAATAGCAATCAGGTCCATGCCGGCAAGGCTCACATGTCCATATAATTGACTTTGGCTACTTTACGGTCGGATCCCTACGGGTTTATATATTTTGTTTGAGTCCTATAACTTTAAATTTCAGTTATAATATGTTAGGTAATTTGCATGAAACCCTCATCTTTAATTTTAATCACAAATAGACCCTTTTTAGGCCATTAATTTTTATGCATACTATTTAATTTTTATAATTCCCATTTATGCTCAGAAAAATTCACAAAAATAGGGATAAGATCTTGATTTCACAACTATCACGCCATATTTTTATATTTGAAATTTAGAATTTTTTATAATTTATTAAAAATAAAAAAGAACACAAATATTCTTTATTTGAATTAAAAATCCATAACAATATAAAATTGTTTTGAAAAATTCCCAAAAAATATATTTTGATTATTTAAGTTTTTTTAACCTACAGATTGAAAATCATTAAAATTAGAAAAACAAAATATATAAAATAAAAATGTCCAAAATCCTTTATAAAAATCTAAAAAAATCTCAAAAAAATCCAAAAACATTTATTCATATTTTCTATTTTTGTATTAATATTTATATATTAGAGCTAATTTAAAGAATTTTTGACATCATTTGTTATTTTTAATATTCATTTCAATTTTTCCTATTTAGTAAATCCCTGATTTGGGATATTTTTGACTTTACAGATCCATAAAATTAGTAAAAATCCTTAAAAATCACAAAAATAGTTAAAGAATTATATAAAACCCCCCAAAAATTAGTTATTCATATTTTTATTTATTTTTATTTTTATTTATATATATTATTCTATATTGTATATATAGTCTTATATATTATTATATATCATTTATAAAAAGAAAAGAAGTTTAAATTGAGAAAATATAAAAAGAAAATAAAAATATATAAATTTAGAAATAATTAAAAGAAAAATAAAAATTTAGATAGCACTATCCAATTATTCATATATATATATATCATAAATGTGATTTATAATATATTTGGGAGAGCCTGATGTAATTTATATTTGTTGATTAATTATGTTTGCGAATTGGATTCACATTGGATAATTAATTGAAAATATGATTAACATTTTATTTTCGGTTGTGAATGTGATTTACAAATTTCCAATGGCATGATTGCAATGTTCACAAAATTGTTATGAATTATTTATGTGAATAAATTTGCAACAAAAGTTTTTGCAAATTATTGGAGATTTTCATGGGATAATGTCATATCACAAGATAAAGAGATAAAAGCCACCTTCCATCTAAAGGTGGTGGACAACCACCAAGTCCTATTTGGAATTGGTAGACGTCCCCCTTTTATGGGAAGAGGCTAATCTCTTTCCAAATATCTCCAAGTATAATTGATTTAATTTGAATTTTTTATTATTAATTATTTATTTAATTGAATTATATTAATTATTGGTGTGTTTTTACAACAAAATATTGGTCATTGAAAGAAACACAAATCAATCTCATCCATTAACTTTGTATTGTCCATGGATTGAGATCCATGGACTCCCAAAATACTATATAAGAAGAGACAACCCTTGCTATTCAAATTACATCAACCATTGCGCTCTCTCTCATTCTCAAGCCTCATGCCACCCTCTCTCCGTCTTGAATGGCCACCTACTTTAACCCTAGAGAGAAGGTCACCGCCATCGTCACATCACCATTGTGTTGCTACCTCAACTACTCATGGATCTTCGTCTCCTTCGATGCGCCTCATTCATGAAGAGGGAATTTGATCACATGAGACGAGATCAGGAGATTCATTGCTTTCATCAACAAGTTGGATTGCGAGAAGCATGCGATTCATATTTGCACTCGCATGCATCTCCTCCGACATATCGGACTCGAGATAGGAGGTCTCTTTGTTTAGAGACTCGATCACAACCACACTACAAGTGGTATTCCTATATATAGTATGTTCTTTATATGAAAGAATCCAAGAAGTATTCTTGTATCACATGGTTTCAACGATTAAATTTTTATAAATTATGCTACATTGGGCAACTAGGTTGACTAGTTGCTCTCTATCATATATGATGTGATCCTCATGCTTTCGTGATGCAATTAAAAATCCTTCCATTTACTACAAGTGGTACAGGGCCTTGATCAGGTCTTGGATATGATCCAAAACCCTAGGAGATCATGGTTCATGTTTTGGATGCACATAAACCATTGTTTTGCATTGGATGCAAGATTCGAATTTGTTTTTGATGAAAAAAACCTATTGTTTATGCATTGTTTGGACATATTTTTTGGTTGATAAAATATATTTAGAATGTCTAAATATGCCCCAAAAATAGTAACCTTTAATTGGTTCTAAAAGTGCATAAAATTGATTCGAATAGTTCCCAATATGAAAATTATTTTGCATGTATTTACGGATCTGTAACAAAACTATTTTTGCTTATTTTATTCCTCTCACGAAATATGAAATAAACACTTAAATTAAGTTGAGGATCAAACTAGACAACTGCAAGATTTTATTTCGTGCGATTCTAACTCTATTTTCCCTAGATGTTCCTTGTTTAGTTGAGATGGGTTGGATAATGATTGGATCATGAAGATCTCTTTCTTAATTTGTTTATCATTCAATGCCAACCAAGGAAATTGAGAATTTGCCATGTTTAATTGATGGTTAGTATTTATTTATGGAATTAATTGATTAAACATCAATCATCTTTGAATGAGTATTTCATGAAAACTTTGGTTTATCCTAAAATAGTTGTAAGACAATCTCAACATGCAAAACATTGTTACTTGAATAGGATTGGGGATTTGTTTAGAAAATCTCCTTAGAATATTAATCAAAATCGTTTTCATTATTATTACATGGTACAACTTTGGTTGAAAGACGGATTATCATCTCATATGTAAAATGATCAAATCACATTATCCTGACCTGAGACGGTATGGTGTCTAGTCGGAGGGCGTTGGGGTAGTAGATTGCTCCTAAGCGATCTATCCCACTCCCGTCGGTACTAGCCGATGGCAACATGTAAATAAAAGATAATGTTTGAAGAGATCATGGTGTATTTTTCTAATTATTAAAATTTGAATAATATATATTTTTTATATTATACCATCCTTCAAGTAACAATCGAGTTTGTTGGTTGATTGAATTGGATTGATAATTTATATAGTATTATTAAATTGAGTATATACAATTAAAACACTCTATTATGAATAGAGGAGTATTTCCCTTGTAAGAATTAATTATGTGAATATGATTAATTAGAATTTGATTATGAGGTGGAGGATCACATAAGTGACATCCATTATCTCCCATCAAGGTAAAGGGTTAAGTGACATACATAATCTCTCGTCAAGGCGAAGGGTTCCATTTCTAGTGATTGTATGTAGGAGATGCATATCCAAAGTGATAGCTCTTGCATATAAGCACATTTAGATCGGGCTCTTTGCTTCTCGAAAGAGTAAAGCCATATGCGTAGTGATCCCAATATTAGTTCCTCAAATTATTGGGGCGATATTGGATGACGCATTGCGAGTTCTATTCCTATTGTCGGTTGGTTCAATTAACAACAGGTCAATGTCGCCTTAGGGGTGGTGGGCCGGGTGTTAAAGACCAAATTGGGAATGCAAGTTGAACTTGCATTGTAGAATGTGTTCCTTCTTATTTTTGCCCGAGTTGTAGTTTCTCATATTATTGGGATGTAACTAAGGTAGAAAAGGAGATCCCAGTTCTTGCTAGACATGTATTGGTAAGTATATCCCTTGCTTGAAGGTGATTAAGGGAATGAACTTTCAATGTTAAAAAGGCAAGACAAATTTGCTTAAAAATTCTTAACCAAAGAATTTCAATTGAATATATAATTTTTTATATGTTCTAATATAGTGCATTTTTAATTTCAGAAAATGAAGATCATGAACCCACTTAGCAAGCTCCTGGAGGTCAATCAGTTGAACAGACCAAATTATTCGGACTGGATCCATAATTTAGATATTCTCCTATCTGCGGAGCAAGTCTCTTATGTGTTATCGAAGGATTAGTACATAGACCCTCCGACATTAGAAGAGATTAAATTCAATGAAAACTATGATGAATATCATTCTTTGGGAAGGTGTTATTTTTTGGATTCATTGTCCAATGTGCTTCAGAAGCAACATCTAGACACGAATACTTGCCATGACATAATGATGAATTTGATAGAAATGTTCAGAGATGTAAACCACACACAACATAATAGTATCATGAAAGAACGTATTTGCCGCAAGATGTAGGAAGGGACTTTTGTCAAAGAACATGTACTCAAAAATGTTTGGGTACCTTTTTGAGCTCGAAATCCTCGGAGCTGACATGCACGCATATATGCAGGTTGAAATCATTCTGTTATCACTCCCTAAGTCTTTCAATAGTTTTGTGGTCAAATACCACATGAGCAAAGTTGACTTTATTAATGGTGGGCTATTGGCTACATTAAAGTCTATAGAAGACATAATGAAGAAAGACAACCCCTCTAGTGGTGCAATGGTTGCATAAGTTAAAGGGAAGCACGGTCAAAAGCATGGTTCACGGAAGGGTTTGACCCTCAAGAGAAAGAAGAGGAGTCAAAGTATTGGCTCACCGTCTAATTCTTCCACTATGACAATATCGAAGAAAACCGATGTCTATCATCACTGCAAGAAGCCGGGCTACTAGAGGTGTAATTGCCCGGATTGCTTAAAGTCAGGAAACAAAGGTGAAGCCCCAGCATGTCTGAAATCTATTTTCATTATTGTAACCAATTTTTTCATTGGACGAGAAGGTAGTTGGGTCATCAATTCTGGTGGTTCTATTCATGTATGTAATTTGTTGCATCTATTTCAGGAAACTAGGAATCTTGATAAAGAAGAGATAGTAATCCAGATGGGATCTGATGCAACCTTAATAGTAGCCGTCAGGACCTGCAAACTATCATTATCTAGTATTAGAGTCCTTTTACTTAAAGAATGTCTTTATGTACCAGATGTCAGGAGGAATCTTATATATGTATCCAAGCTTGTTAGAAACAGATATTTGTTTCTATTCTGTAATAAACTAGTCATAAGTCATTATGATAAACATATTGTGGATAGTGTTTTGACTTACGGTGGACTCTATGAATTTTGGATTGATGAAAATGTCATGAATGTTACTACCATTGATAAAAACCCTAAAAGAACCAGGGATTATGGAAATCATTCGAATGTGATTTGGCTTCAAAGGCTTGGTCATTTTTCTGTTGATAGGATCAATAGATCATTGAAAGATGGACCCTTATATTTTGTACAGGTTCAATCTTACAAACATTGCATTCGAGGTAAAATGACTTGTATGCCTTTTTGTAACAAGGTTACATGACGTTAGGGTATTCTTGACCTAATACGTACTAATGTATGTGGTCCCTTCAATTCCACGACCCGAAATGTATATCGATATGATTTGACGTTTATTTATGACCATTCACGATACGGGTTTATCTTCCTACTACGTCATAAATCTGAAATCTTTGAAAAGTTCAAAGAGTTCAAGGATATGGTTTAGAACAAAACCAACAGGAAGAATAAACGGATTTGATCTGATTGAGGTGGTGAGTACCTATCATATGACTTTAATGAATACCTTTAAGAGAATAGAATTGTCTCCAATCTTACTCCCCCTGGAGCTCCTCAACTTAATGATGTTGATGAAAGTCGCAATATGATTATCATGGATATGGTCTGTTCAATGATATGAGTAAAGCACATCTTCCTCTTAGTTTCTGGAGATATACAGTCCTAAACAAGATTCCTAGCAAATCCATACCTAAAACTCCTCATGAGTTGTGGTGTGGAACCAAAACTAGTATTAGACACTTAAGGATTTGGGGTTGCTTGGTCCATGTGAAAAACATGGACGTAACTAAGCTAGAATCTCGCACATGTGAGTCCTAATTCATTAGGTATATTGAGGATGGTATTGGATACCAGCTTTATGACCCTGAGACCCAAAAGTTTTTCATCTCTAGAGATGTGAAATTTCTAGAGGATGATTTCCTTAAAAGTGAAGACAAAAATTAAGTAAAGAAACTCATTGAGTCCCTTGAGGATTCTGAGCTTCCTGAACTAGAAACTGAAGAGATAAATGAAGATGAAAAACCTGTACCACTTTGAAGGAGTTCAAGTGTGATTTCACCACCTGAAAGGTACGAATTCCATGTGTCAGGTGAAACTGACAATGATCTAACTTAATTTGATGAAGCACTTGCATATCATGACATTGATAGATGGATGGTAGCAATTAAGTCAGATATTGACTCCATGCATAAAAATGGAGTATGGACCCTAGAAGATCCATCTAAAGGGGTAAAACCCATTAAGTGTAAATGGATCTTCAAAAGAAAAAGGGGAACTGATGGGAAAGTAGAGACTTTCAAGGCACAACTCATAGACAAGGGCTATACACAGAGAGAAGGCATCGACTATGATGAGACATTCTCAAATGTGGCTATGCTTCAGTACATCAGGACACTACTAACGCATCTCTTGACTACAACATTTGGAACATGGACGTTAATACGACTTTACTCAATGGATATTGATGAGCCGAAAATCCCACAAAATCCGGGTAAGGGAAATGAATCAAGGGTCGTTGCAACCCGGATCTTGTAGATCGGACTCAGAAAGAAAAAATAGACAACCAAAATGAATAATCTGTCAAAAAGCTGAATAAGCGGTCTTGCTATTTATTTAACCTAGTATAGCGACCGGGGTCGAACTCAAGGAGCACGGGTTGGCCAAGTGGCCTACGAAGTAGTCAGAAGATGAATAAAGTAATACAATGTTTTTTTAGTGGATTTTATATTTTTAAATTTTTTTATGATTTTTAATTATGGAGGAAATAAGGAAAAGGGGCAAACAACAAACAAACAACAATTTATTAGACACTCCAAAACAACTCAGAAAATTCAAATAAAATTATTTTTATATTTTAAAAATATTTAAGTGTTTTTGTTAA
This sequence comes from Ottelia alismoides, assembly GCA_037367405.1. Classification (NCBI taxonomy): domain Eukaryota; kingdom Viridiplantae; phylum Streptophyta; class Magnoliopsida; order Alismatales; family Hydrocharitaceae; genus Ottelia; species Ottelia alismoides. The sequence goes on from JAZKJV010009974.1 coordinate 466,395, forward strand.
TTTTCTCAACAATTTATGATTTTTAGTTGATTTTATAAAAATAGAAAAAGACGAAAACAGAGGACTAATGTGCAGTCAGGCTAATTAAAAATATATAATTAGCCTCTAAAAATCTGGAGACAATTTTTAGGAAAACTAGAAATAAAAACAAAACTTCAGAAAGAGAAATTGTATTTTTTTAGAATTTTTATTAATTTTATATTTTTTTAGGTTTTCCACTTTTTAGGTGTTTTATATATCCAAATGAAGTGAAAATTGGACTAAAGCAAGTAAATAACAAAACAAACAGTACTTATTTTTTGTAATTATTAGATGAGTTTTTATATTTTTACTTGATTTTATAATGCATACAGTAGTAAAAACAAGTGTTTTTGAATTTTTAAAAATAACAAACAGTAATAAAAATGTCCCAAAAAAATTAATGAAATTTTTACACAGTGGCAGGAGCCACGTATCCAAATTTCACAAGATTTGGAGTTTATTATTTTTTTATTCAACCACTACAAGGGGCACAGCACACAGGGACCCAAGTGCAAAGAAACGTAGTTTCAGGGCTAAAATAAAACACATGCAAGAACTATAGGGGCATCAGTGTAAAATTCACATCAATTTCCACACATTTTCAAATACAATACACATAGGGGTATTTCTGTAATATTCAAAACATAAAGTTCAATCAACAACAGTCAAAAAACCCAAGCCCTAAACATGCAATTTGTCCAAAAACTTACGCGTTTCACACTCACAAGGACTAAATCGCAAATACGAGAAAGTTTAAGGTCCAACGTGTAAATTACCCAAACTAAAAACAAATATATATAATATTTACAGGAATAAACTATAAATTCAAAAGGAATAGGAGCCTAAGTGATATTACCTCATTATTACAATCCACGGCAGAAGGGGGTCCACGTGTAAGATCCGATAGTGGAGAATGGACGATGCCCCTTGATGAATCTACGTTTCATCATCTTTGTTCTATCATTTTGGCCTTAAAAACCCTAGTAAATTAATAACAAGGGTTCGGCAAGGGTCTAAATACGCCCCACACACGATGGGGATGAAGTCGCTGAGGCGACCACTCATTAAACCCCTGTTAAGCAGCAATTAACCCACAGTACATAATAAGTCAATTAAGTTCCAAAAATGTGAATTAAAGTTTATTAACTCTACCATAAAGTACATAGTGTGTAAGCATGTAGAGGTCGAACCACAGAGAGCAAAAACTGGTAGCCTACAACTATTGATGTACAAACTGGTCCTGTATGCACACAAGTCTTTTTGTGGGTTTTTAATATTATATTTTTTTTCTCGATTTTTAATTTGATGATTTTATATTTTATTTTTGGATTTTGCATTTTTTTATATATTTTTTAAACAGGCATATAATACATACTAGGGTATATATATATATATGCGTGGGGCAGTTTCCCCCCTTTTTTATTTTTTTTTTGAAATTTTTTTTATGTTTATTTATATATATCCCTCCTACATGTCATTCAAATTTCGTGAGAAACGGAGACTCTTATGGTCTCCATCTAGAACAGGTACTTTACAGCAAATTTCAGGCCGTTAAATATTACTTGTTCTAGATGGAGGGCATAGGAGTCTCCGTTTCTCACGAAATTTGAATGACATGTAGGAGGTATATATAGATGAACAAACATAAAAAAAATTTCAAAAAAAAAATAAAAAAATGGGGGGAAACTGCCCCACGCAGCAGCCAGCTTGGCTGCTCCGCGGAGCAGCTTCCCTTTTCACTATATATATATATATGTATATATATATATATGTATATATATATGTATATATATATATGTATATATATATGTATATATATATATATATGTATATATATATGTATATATATATACATATATATATATATATACGTATGGGTATACTAGAGAAAAGAAGGAGGTGAAAATAGGGAGAAATACTCAAAATACACTAAATAAAATAGTTTTGTGATATTTATATTTTCTAATGTTTTTATGATTTTTCTAGATTTTTCCTCATTTTTTGGTATTTTTAAAGTCAAAAGCACTAAAAACAGTAAATAAAGATTGCTGACCGAAATTAAAATGAGGATGAAAAATACTAAACATGGTCCAAAATTCCTCAAGTTAATTTTAAAATAAAGATAACGAAATAGGGAAAATTCAGCAACTGGAAATAATATTTTTAGGATTTTTCTGGATTTTTTAATGTTTTTATATAGGTTTTTGGGGTTTTTAAATTTTTTGGAGTTTTGTTTTATATTTTTAGTGATTTTTGGTCAAAAAATCAAGCACCCTAAAAAGCAAAACATATATGTTTTTAAGAATTTTTCCAGAGGTTTTTATATTTTTTTGGGATTTTATGATGCAAACAGTAACAAAAATGCATGTTTTTGAATTTTTAGATATATGAAAATGCAATAAAAATGCAAAATAAAATACAGAGTAATAATAAAATGCAACAGGGATCTATGTCAAATTTTTGGTGATTTTTGGAATCTTAGAGATGCATGCAATAAATAGGGAAAACACAAAGAAATTCCAACACTAGCATGGGCATTTTTGCAAATAAAATAAAGTCCAGGGGGTTCTTTGCAGTTTTACCAAAAGTTTAGAACGTTAACATGAAGTTTCAAGACCAAAATCATATTTCACAACCCGTTAGGGGATCGTTGCAATTTTTCCAATCACGTGGTATTACACGTGACTTACACGTACAGGGACCAAAATGCAATTTCGTAAAATATAAGAGGTCTACGTGCAGCTTTCTCAAAAATATAACACTGCAAATTTTATTTAATGCATCTTTATGAAATACAACGACATGCATGGGCATTCATGAGATATTTCCAAACGCACGTGGGACATCACATGGTCTGACGTGGAATGGACCACGATGTAAACACCAAAAACCAAAGGGTCACTTTGCAAAAATACCCACTTTATTTTAAATGTTACACAATACTTAATGGACTGAATAATAAATACAAAAAATAGGGGATTAAAATGCAGATTACCCCTTATTACGCGCTGATGGACGGCGGATCTTCATTCACTTGAACACGTGTCATCCATCGGACGGTTGATGATGCTTCGTGGTTGGATGGTTGAGATTAGATATCCTGATGAGATCGGACGGTCATGAGGCTTTGCATCCAACGGCAGCTGCTACGCCTGGGGGCTTCATCTTCATCGGACGGCTCTGGAGCGGCGTAGAAGAACAGGGACGAAGATCGCGCGCGATGATCTTCGATCATGAAGAGCTGACGCCTCCGGCCTTCTTCGTCCCCTCCGATGGTCTCATTACATTCCCGGAAGCTCCCCGCAGCGGCTGATGGTCTCCACTCGGCCCCTGGAGGTCCCATACATTCATGTGAGCTCGAGGAAGGAAGGGACCTCCAGGAACCTCTTCCTGGAATCGATCAAGCCCAAGAGGGCTTCTTATACGTCAAGACATGCACAGGAAGAACCAGCGGCTCGAGGCGAAGCTCCTCGACTTGGGGTTTGAAGGTTTAGCGCAAAAAATGAAGGAGGATGACGAGGTTCCGGCGAGCGGCGGAGGCGAACCTCGATTCGCAGATTCACGAAGAATCCGGATGATCAGGGGCATACGAGTGATGAAGAAGGCGATGGGGAACGATATGGATGCGAAATGGGGGTCAGAGGTTAACTAGAGAGCTCAGGAGTCGTCGCCGGAGCGAAGCTCCGGCAAACTACGACTTGACCAAACTGAAGCGATCTACTGAGCTAAATGCTAAAATAAATGCGGGAAAAGAACGCTGGAATTAAATGATATCTACTAAAGCGATAAAGCAGCGCTTATACCTGGCCGAACTCCAGGGAGCAGGGCGATGCCGGAGCTCCGTCGTGGGTGCTCCCTCGACTCCTCCATCCTGCTCACGACTCCGGAAGGATCCCCCTGTCACGAGGATGCACTCTAGAGTGGATGCGAGGGTGGAAAAAGCTCAAAAGGAGACCAAAATGGGGATGGAGGTCGAGTCACTTATTTATGGACAAGGAGATGCAAACTTATGACCGGGGTGCCACAAAGAATCGCTAGGTCAGATGATCGATCTGATACGGTGGCGTGGAGGATGGATTATTGACGAAACTTTTTCATGAAGGAATCGAGGCGATCTACTCATTGGCTTGGTTTGGGAAAATCGGAGAAAATGGGCCGAAACAACATCTGACACAAGGCGGCTGGTAGCAGAGAAGTTGATAGGGCGGTCAACGAAGGACAGGCTCTGATTGGTCCACATCAGCGCCGATTTGACCCCTCGATTAAACATGATAAATGATTTTATTAACTTTTGTTTATAAAATAAAAAATGTCTACAAAATAATGTAGTATTTCTTTATGATTTTTATTTATTTTTTTGATGTATTTTATTATAAGTTTATTTTAATGGTGTATTTATAACTGTATTTATATGTATTTTGTATAATTTATTTTTATTTTGTATATTTTATTTTATTATTTTATTTTCTTATTTTATACATTTGTAACTTATTTTTATATACCTAAATGTATTTTTATTTTATTTTTATGGGTTTATTTGCATCTTCAAATAAATAGATATATATAATATGTATGTTAACTTATAGGTATTTTACCTGTATTTTTCATATATATTTTATTTATTTAATGAATTCTATTGGGTTGTATTTTGGATTCACATTTTTAATAGAGTATAGATAAGATTTACAATTTAATAAAAATATAAATGAATAAAGAATTAAAGAATGAGATCCCCTTTTATTTATATACATAGGTATTTTTGTCTATGTATCTATGAACATATTTTATTTTACAATTTATTTTAGGTTTAATTCATATTATAATGTACGCATATGTTATAAATAATGTTTACAAAATAATAAAAATATGAATTTGGAAAAATAATAAGTAATGAATAAATTGAATATTTTAATCGGTAAATGGTACAATGAGTGCCAAAAACCAAACTTTCACATAGGAACCCCAAAAATTATGAACCCAATTTTATTAAATAGCTCGTGAGAAGTTATATACAATTAAAGGTGATTTTGTTGGATTTTGAGTTTTTATTTGCAAGATATGGGTTTGTGAAGTTGAGATTCTGGCTTTTTATCCTGTGTATAAAATGTACACAGTATATTATTTTTGTACAAACTCAATTTTGTCTTTTTATTTACATTATTATCTACAACTTTTGTATACAAATTTTCTTTGTTTGATCAATAAATACTTAGATATAAAATAGGTTTCAAAAATTCATAAATGAATGAATAAATAAATGGGGAATTTATTGTATTATTGGCCCTTATCTCCCCCTACTTTGTTCCTTGTCGACCAATTCCATTCTGGCCTTGGTCTTGGGGTCAGGGTCATAAAATATTTGCAATATTTTATTCATTTTTTTCTTCCCTTTATTATATAATTTTTGCATTAAAAATTTTATTTTATGTATACTTAATACAATAAATAATGAATGTTATTATAGACAAATTGATGATATTTTCATGCATTTGCTGGGGTTTTTAGGGCCAAAATGATAGAATAAAGGTGATGAAATGGAGATTCATCACCCCCCCTATACTTGCCTTTGCTAGTCCCTGACAAATACATATGCAATAAGTACAAAAAGAATAAAGAATGAGAAGAAAAGAAAAAGAAGACAGAGCGAATAGTATTGCTTTCAGTGTAAATTTGTCCTTACAAAATCAGAGTTTGGAGCTCAAGTTAGACCTTGGTGTGAAAATGTGTGTGGAACCTAGTTGGGAGCCAAATTTAAAACACAACAGCCTTTGAGAGTCATAGAACTCGGTTCAACCCACCTCAATAGCCTCGTCAGAACTGGCCTACATCATACGCAAACCCTAATGACTATGAACCTGACTTGTACAGCGTAAGTGATTATGGCTCTCGCCAACTGAGATGACAAAGGAACTGACTTCTCCAGAATGACAACCCAAAGATTCCCCAATCCAGCCCTCTACCGTTGAGGAGCGGGGTATTCCCTTCTAAGTTCAAGTGGCGTCCAACTCAAGAGGAGGAGGTGAAGAAGAGAATGGATGGTAGCCAATGTAGCTACCTATCCTGGGATGCAAGACCAGTGTAGTCAAGTCATCCAGCTGCAGGCTCACATGGTATAACTTTGATGCTCAAGCTTGCTTATTTTCTATACAACATATATACATGCTCCGGCAGGAACTTTTATTTTTATTTATTTACAAGCCTGTCCACTTTTTTGGAGTTTTTTTTTCAAACATACTATTTACAGCAGCATTTACATAAGGACTTTTTCCTTTTGAGCCAGAAGACTATCCCTCTTTTGAAGCTTTATCGCAACCCACACTCTCCTGTCATTCAACTTCATTGAAACTAGACCAGGTTGGGGTGCACCTCTCCTCCCTAGACGAGGATGAATGTTTCCACCCGTGTGCATCTCAAACTAGCAAATCCAACCCCCTCACCACTCCAATTGAGTTGAGCCAAGTGAAGGGTGTAAGTGTCCAAGTTAGGTCACGGTCGACAAGAGTCATGCGTGCGTCTCGAAAAGTTCTATTTAGTCAGTTGAGGGGACTTGAACCCAGCCCTGATTTCTCAAAGAATTAAGTCTGAATAGACCTGAAGTACCCTAAACCTAGTTCCCATAAGGTTCCAGTGCAGTTAGGTGCAGTAAGGTCAAACCAAGCTCCAATCTTAGATTTTATCGGACTGGTTCAATCATCAAGCTCACTCAAAAAGAATATGTATGATGTGCACATGCGATGCAATGATGCAAAGAATAATGTAAATTTTTAAAGAATTTGAAATCACAAGAAAAGTTTTTAAAACAATAATTTTGGCAATCAAAGTATAAGATACGTACAACTATTTACACGGGTGTGCCGCTTGACTTTAAAGGACTTAAAGAATTTACAGGTTTTAATAAGGTGATTTATTCAGGAGTATATACAATTTATAAAGAATTTTATATATTTTATATGCATATATATTATAATAATAATAATAATTTTTTCTTAATTTAATGATGCTCTTATTCCTCGAATTTATTTTAAAATAATTTTGAGAAGTATAGTTCACAATATTTTTTGCAAATAGTTACAAACATCTGAAATCCATTTTGCAAAGATTTCGCAAACCTTATATACATTTTTCAAAATTGTTTTACAAACATTTTCAAAATCATTTGCAAATAGATTTTCCAAACCATTATTTCACACAAATACAAGAATTTTTGCAATCATAATATTTTTACAAAGGTTGAAAATATTTCACAAAAAAGTTTCCAAACAGTTCACACCATTTTTCAAATCATTTTGCAAAGATATTTAACCTGATTTATTAATCAGTATATACGAAGAAAAACTATATTTTATGTACAAACTTGTTTAGGCTCTTATGGGTTTTGATTGGCATTATTGCTTCTTTTTGCATGATGTATTTTTGTGTATATTTTGTATATACTCCTCAGACTTGTTTGAAATAGGTTTTAAAGACTATAGTCCAAAATATTTTTGCAAACATGAACACACATTTGAAAACCATTTTGCAGAAGTTTTTCAAACAGTATAGATAGTTTTTTCAAAATAATTTTACAACCATTTTTCCAGTCATTTGCAAACTGCTTTTCAAACATCTTTATTTCACGCAAAGAAAATAATTTTTGCAAACAAAAATATTTACAAAGGTTGAAAACTTTTTACAAACAATTTTTTCAAATAATTTTCACAAGGAGTTCCAAAACTTGTATAATGCTGCTTTTCGCCTAATTTATTAATCAGTATGTACAAAAAGAGTCTGAAGAGTATACAATCATTTATGGTGTAAATACTTTTAATCTTGTTTTATCTTTAGATATTATTTTTATTTGCAGTGCGAGTTATGGATGATAGTATATACATAGTATATACGACCCCCCTATACTTAGCTCGAGCTATGTCCTCATAGATCAAAGAGAAGAAGCAAGAACATAACTCGGACTGAGTAGAGGAAAGTCGAAAGAATGAATGAATAAGGGGATAAATAAATAAAGAAGTTGACCGTCCCCCCTATACTTAGTATCAAATAATCCTAAATGTAGCAGGATGTACACAAGGCAGGGATGGCAAGGATGAGAATAGACAGATCGTGCTCAGCTTGTCTCTCCCTATACTTAGGATGCAGTAATCCTAAGTATAGACAAGAAGAGGAGACAATGGAGAGGATCAAAGAATAGAGCAACTCGGGGTGCACACCCCCCCTATACTTAGGACAAAGTGCGTCCTATGTATCAAAGACTGTCAACAAGGGGCGACACCAATTTTTTTTGATAGAAAAAAATAAGATCGAAAAGAAAAAGAAGAGAAGAAGAAGAGAAGAAATCAGATGAATAGATTTTGAGGTGCAGCGTCTGAATCTTCTAATGCTGACAATGTTGTGGGTATGTAATCAAGGTACAGAAGCTGGATGGATTCGATAACGGCCAAGAAAATGTGGCAGGCTCAAGGTAAGGCTTCAGGAGTTAACCGTTGACGAGGAATAGTTGTGCGTCAGGAGAGAATTCTGATATGGCAATACTTCCATTGTCACGTACTTCACGAACTTGGAATGGCCCTGTCCATTTACTCGTTAATTTACCCAGGAAGATCCGTAACTTTGCATCAAACATCCACACTTTCTGTCCAACTACAAAGGTCTTTCGTCTGATGTGCCGGTCGTGCCAGCATTTAACCTTTTCCTTGTACATCAATGTGTTATCGTATGCATAGTCTCGAAAGTCCAAGAGTTTGTTCAGATCATCTTATCTTTTCTGACCACTTTTCTATGAGTCCAGATTTCACATGTTGATTGCCCATAAAGACTTGTGAATTAATTCGACGGGCATATGGCACGTCTTCCCATATACAAGACGATAGGGTGACATGACCTGGGGAGACTTGTAGGCGGTTCTATTAGCCTAGAGGACTGAATCCAAGAGTTGAGACCAGTTCTTCCTGTCCGACCTTACAAGTTTCTGAAGGATCGTCTTGATTTCCCTATTTGATAATTCGGCCATGCCATTGGTCCGAGGATGATAAGGAGATGCGACTCGATGGTAGATGCCGTACTCCTTCATTAATTTCTTGACCTCTTTGTTAATGAAGTGGTTACCCCCATCTGATATGAGAATCTTTGGAATCCCGAACCGCGTAATGATGTTATCTCTAAGGAATCAGCACGCTGTCCGACTGTCGGCGGCTCGAGCGGGAATAGCTTCAACCCAACGACTCATGTAATCTACGGCAAGAAGGATGTGCTCAAAGCCCTGACTGTTAGGAAAAGGTCCCATGAAATCAATGCCCCATGCATCAAAAACATCTTCTATCTGAATGATCTTCAGGGGCATCGAGTCTTTTGCAGTGAGTGTACCCTTCAATCTTTGACCGGCAATGCATTGTTTGACGAAGACTGCTACATCCTTGAATAGTGTGAGCCACCAGAAGCCACACTGAAGTACTTTAGCTGCCATATTGTCTCCAGAGTGATGTCCACCAGATTCGAGCGAGTGACAATGCTCGAGGACACTATAATGCTCTTCCTGAGGTATGAAGCCAAATACAATCCGCTCCTTCCCTGAATAGAAGAGGATCTTCCCATTGATAGAAATGGATGGTCGACATGAATTTATTCTTCTAATTCTTCGTCCAATCCGATGGTGTTACCCTCGAGGAGAGGTAATTGACTATATCAGCATACCAAGGGAGGGAATCCACTCCTAAAATCGACTTGTCAGGGAAGGTTTCTGTGATAGGTGCGTTGTTCAAGTGAAGCTCTTGCTGCTCAATTCTGGAGAGATGTTCTGCTACCACATTCTAAACTCTAGGCCTGTCCTTGATTTCCAAATCAAATTCCTGGAGGAGAAGAATCCATTGAATCTGTCTCGGCTTGGCATCCTTCTTCTGTTGTAGGTACTGGATAGCAGAGTGGTCTGTAAAAATGGTAACTTTTGATCCAATCTAATAGGATCTAAACTTCTCGAGGGTGAAAACCACATCCAGCAACTCTTTCTCTGTCATAGTGTAATTTCTTTGTGCCTCATCTAATGTTTTGCTGGCGTAGTGAATGCATAGGGTGCTCTTTCTTTTCTCTGTCCCAGAACAGCCCCGATTGCAAAGTCTGACGCATCAGTCATGATCTCAAAGGGGAGAGACCAATCTGTCGGCTGTAGGACTGGAGCCTGAGTGATAAGCTCCTTTAGCTGATTGAAAGCAAGGAGAACCTGCTGATCGACATTGAACTCGGTTTCCTTGCATAGAAGTTCTGTTAAAGGTCAGGCGATGCGGCTAAAATCCTTGATGAATCGTTTGTAAAATCCCACATGCCCCAGGAATGACCTTACATTCTTCAATGACTGATATGGTTCTAGATTGGCAATAACATCCACCTTTGACGGGTCGACTTCCATGCCACGTTTGGAAACAACGTGACCCATCACAATCCTTTCGGTGACCATGAAGTGGCTCTTTTCCCATGAGAGCAATAAATTAACTTCACGACATTTCTGAAGCACTCTATCTAGGTGCCCAAGATAAGAATCGAAACTATCACCATAGACTGAGAAGTCGTCCATGAACACCTTGAGAAAACTGCCTACCATCTCGGTGAAAACTGCTAACATGCATCTCTGGAATGTCGCAGGTGCGTTGCATAATCTAAAGGGCATTATCCTGAAGGCATAGGTGTCGAACGGGCAAGTGAAGGTATTCTTCTCTTGATCTTCGAGAGCGATTTCCACCTGGTTGTACCCGGAATACCCATCCAAAAAGCAGAAGAACTCCTTGCCTGCTAGTCTTTCCAGAACTTGATCAATGAATGGCACGGGAAGTGGTCCTTTTTATTTGTTGCATTAAGACGACGGTAGTCAACACAAACCTGCCAGGATGTTGGTACCCGAGTGGATATTTCCTCTCCTTTGTCATTTGTAACAACGGTAAGTCCCGATTTCTTTGGAACCACATGCAGTGGGCTTACCCATTTTGAATCGGAGATGGGATAGATGAAGCATGCATCACATCATTTCGTGATTTCTTTCATGATGATGTCCCGGAGATTTGGATTCAGTCTTCTTTGGAATTCGCGGGACAGCTTGGCATCTTCTTCCAGATAAATATGGTGTGAACACAAGGCTGAATTTATCCCACAGAGATCTGATACGCACCAACCAAGTGCCTTGTGGTTCTTTTCTAGAACCTCAAGAAGTCGAGATTCCTGCTCCTGATTCAGCCTGCTGCTGATGATGACCGGATACATGTGTTCTTCACCCGCGAGGAAAGCATACTTCAGATCTGCAAGAAGTGGCTTGAGTTCTAGTTTTGATCTGTCCAACTTGTTGGTCACTTCAGAGACTATACTGGTGGTGGGATGTACTTCTTTGATGGATCTACCATCCTCGGTATTCTGTTGAGACCCTGATGATGTGTTGAACTGTTCTGTACTATGCTCATTGTGTTTGAGCTAGAGTGAATTCTCGGAATCACATAGTTGCGCCTGCATCTGGGAATCTGTCTCCCAAGAATCATCGGAGCACAGGTCAACTAATGCTTTTCAAGTCCTCCTTGAGAGTGAGGATTTCTCAGGTCCATGAATCATTCATTGACAGTGATGAGAGTCTGATCCTTGCAATAAAGTCACAGTTTGCTTCTGATACTGCATGGCTCTCATCAGTCGTGGCGTTCGACTCTCTGATCAGTTTATAGTGATCTGCTTGTTAATCGAGCTGAAAGTGATCTTGCCAGACCCGTAATCAACCACGACACCTGAGGTACGTAGAAATGGTCGACCAAGGATGTAGGGGTTTGGAGTAAGGGTGTGGGCGAGTCCATATCAAGGACTACAAAATCAACCAAGAATTGCATCTCCCGCACCTTAACTACAACGTCTTCCAACAGACCTCGAGGTCGCTTGATGGATCGGTTAGCGAACTGAAGGATCATTCGTATCTGCTTGAGTAGACCTAGACCAAATTCTTGCGTTATTGATGATGGCAAAAGGTTGATGGAAGACCCGTTGTCAAGGAGAGTGCGCTCGAAGACTTGATCGACTTGATCGAAAATCTCACAACTGATAAGAGGTGCTCCATTGTCCTGCTTTTTTTGTGGGAGGTTGCTGATGGCCGCAACTGTGGCCAAGGTAAGGACATGCTTCTCAACTTGTTGGCGTCTGTTCTTTCGTGCCGAGCGACGCCTGTTGGTACATGCTTCTTTCAGACCTTTCTTAAGAGCTAACATGTATTCCATGGCCTTCAGCAAGGGAATCTCAACAGTTAAGTTATCTATTATTTCCACAACTCCAGGATCAGACAGTGCACTTTTTCTTTTTGCAATTTTTTTGGATTTTTCAATTGCATTAGGAAAAGGAATATTTACATCATTGCTAGGGAGAGTAGAGTTCTTGTCTACATGATAACTATCACCCACAAATTGTTGTACATCCGGACTACAAAAGGGAGTACAAATTGTATCCTGAGATACTGGTGCTGATGGGCAAGCAAAAAGTAGGGCATCTGCTCCGTCGGCTGGCGAGGGATCGGTTGCTGCTGGCAGCTCCTCCGAGGCTGGCACAACTTTGCTTCGGCTGCAAACTTCTTTTTGTTGTTTTTGCTTTTGCTGATGTTTTTGTATTTTGGCTGAGGGTGCTGGTGCTGCATGACTGCTGGGAATGGCTTCTCCTTCTTCTTTCTCCTCACCCACCCTTGTAGTTGGCATGGATGATGCAGAAGATGACGATCCACCTGGTTCTTTATTCTTCCCATTCTTGATAGCAGGCGGAGGCAAGGCCCTACCGCTCCTGGGAGTGACAGTATTAGAACAAACAATATTATCATTTTCTGACTCTACAGACACAAACATGACATCACATTCTACCTGCTCTTTATTTTTAAAGCTATTGGGGTTGGCTTTGACCTAAGCTGGTATGGTGGTCTTGGTGGCAGTCGGCTCGTCGAGCCTCTTGGTCATATCAGCCAGCCCTTTGACGAGTTGGGCTAGGCAATCCATGGTTGGGTTCACAGGAGTTGCCTCTGAAGATTCAGCGTGCAGACCACGCTGTTGCTGCATGTGTTGGTGCTGAGGCTATTGTTGGTGGTGCTGGGGTGGTGCAGGAAGCTGAAATTACTGGTATGAGGGAGGAGGATACTGCTAGTACTGTTGAGGTGGAGCAGCTGCATACTGATGGAAGCACTGTGGTTGGAGGTATTGCGACTGCTGATAATGCTGATTCTGCCTCCATTGATTTGCATATGGGGGTGGCTAATGGTACTGTAGCGGCGGCTGTGAGGACTGCCCAAACCGACCACCCTGAGGTTGGTGATATTGCCGGTTGGCTGGTGGCTGACCCTGAGGTTGTCCCATAGGATGGGTCGGTTGTGCTTCATTGCTCCATACCCCGTTGACTTCTTGAATCAGGGGTGGTGGTGGGAAGACTGGATCGGATCCTATTGCAAAGTCTGGTTGGTACACAACCATCTGCTGCTGCGGCTGGCTCTGGTTGAGGGCCTGCACGCAGTACACGTGCTGGACCGGGCTGCTGGCTCTGTTGAGGCTGATGTGGTGGTGGTAGATCGTCCTTCTTCTCAGCGGGAGGTTTTGATGGTACTGCCGACTGGACAGAGTTGATGATGCCCACTATCAATTCTAACTGTTTGGTGATCTGATCTATCTTTTCAAGGTTTTGAGTCCTCTTTTCGATCACAACAAGTTTTTCAAGGTCTTGTGATTGCTTTTCAATAATATCAACCTTCGAGGAGATGGCCCCCGATGATACCGAGGTTGGAGCTCTCATCTCTCTCCATCTCCCATGACGCTGCCATGTGTACTTGTTTTAGGAGGATCTGGGGCTGCTTTTGGTATGCCTTTGATGAAGAGAGGGCGGCCTCTCCTTCGGCCATTTCTTCGAATATCTGCCAGACTACATCTTCATCCTTGTAGAAGTGTGAACCCCTACAGGCTGCGTCAACGAGCCTTTGGCTCTCAATGCTTAGGCCCCCAAAGAAGTGTTGGACCAAACTGGTCTTTGGGATCTCATGATGAGGGCATTTCCTATGCAGATCGGTGAACCTCTCCCATGCTTCATGTATGGATTCGTGGGCTCCTTGGGAGAAGTTTCTGATCTATGCTCGCATCTGGTTGAGCCGACCAAGAGGGTAAAATTTATGCAAGAATGCTGACTTCAATTCCTCCCAGGTTGTCACAACCTTCCCCAGATGGTTGACCCAATAAAGGGCCTTGTCTTGCAGGCTGAAGGGAATGCCATCATTTTGACTATGTCCAAATGGGCATTGGGGTAGTGAGTAATGTGACAAATGTGTGAAAACTGCTGCAGGTGGATGTATGGCTCTTCACTGGTGTTTCCATGGAAAGCAGGAAGAAGAGCGAGGAACTGGGGCTTCATCTCAAAGTGAGCATGCACCGGTGGAATGAGGATCCACTCGGTCATCTGGCTGTCTCCAGGATTATAAGTCTCCTTCAGTGTAGGTTAGGGTCTCCCATGTCCTGGATCTCCCTCATCATCTGAAGGGATATCACCTCCTCGGCCTCCTCCTCCCTCGTGTCTGTTCATTACATCATTCAGCATATCCTGAAAAGCGGTCTGTGCTAGGGCATGATCCGTCAGCTGTTGTTGGATAGCTTGGATGGATGCCAATAACTGTGCATTAACTTGATTCTGATCAGGCATCTGTCCTTGCTCTGGCTAGGGTAGCTGCTGACCCTTGCCCTTCCCTTGAGGATCCATGTCAGGATCTGAATTTGACGAAATGAATTCCGTATTATGATTCAGGGCTTCGTCTGTCTTCTATCTGCATTATGAGAGAATCCTAATCAGACCACTTCACAATATCATTCAGCTGTCATGATGGATTTGGGATCAAGGTCAATCCCAGAATGTTATGAACGGAAAAAAAATATGGACTGTGATCGACTTCCATTCACAACGACGACGGTGGGACAAAAGTTATCCCGGTTTATTGGGTGGTCAAAAGGAGGGTAGAAGACGAGGAGTCTGGAGATCTATCCGCAAAGTTTGGATCGGGTTCTCGGGAATTGCCTCGAATTTATTGGCGAAGTCGAGTCCATGGAATCGATGTGGGTGTCGGCAGGGTCCCGACGGAAACCATCCATGGATCGAATTCGCGAAGCAAGAGAGGATTGTATGTTGGAGGAAGGATACGATGGTCAACGAGGCACAAAAAGGAGTGCAAAACAGTAGAAAGTCACAAACTGAGCGGGGGTCAAAGGGGAATGACACAACAGAATTTGCGCAAAGGCGCGGGACTTGATCTTTGAACCTTAATCTAGATCCATACGAAAACAATACAAGATTGGGTTCACCAACTCACGCCATGTGAAGCCGTGAAAGTTTGGCTATTTGTTATATTTTCAGTTTTAGAGTTGTTATTTCAAGCATATCTTTTAACAAGTCCTTAGCACGCTACCCCTACAGGAGAGAGAGTACTGCCAGAAAAGTATCACGTACTTGTCCTCCTCCTTTGTAACTTGTAGTCTGTACTTTTTGAGGTCCTTGTAACCCTTTCTGGATCCCTACTCAGCCAAATAAATAGAGAGAGGAAGCCAATAGGCGAAAGCGATACTTCAGTTCTCGCTCGCAACGGAATCACCGGTGAGCGTGCAAGAACCTACTCGGACACAAGACAATGAGACAGACACCCCCGTGAAGGCGTGGCCTATGCTCGATACTTCGGATAAGGTCAATGCTCTACCAACAGAGACTCATCAATTTTGACCAAGCCCTACTCGCCTACGTACGATAGAAGAGCCAATACTTCGGAAATCCAAGCAATACACAAGGCAGTTGCAGACTGGGATTTTGGTTCTATTCCTTATGGGACGTGCCTCTCTCAAGGGAGTGGGGTTTTTGTCCCCCTCCAAAGGTACCTGAAAACAATGAGGGCTTTATGAACCTAGTACAATGATAGTCCATTACAAGTTTTAATTAAGGTCAAAGTTTATTTAGCAGTCCCCTTGTTTTTTTGGGTTTTCACTTTTTTGAGTTTGTTTCATACCAGTTCCTAACGTTTTTGTAGATTTTCATTTATGTCCTAGGTGCTCAAAATCAGAGGGAGATAGCGGAAAAGCCGTGCAAGTTAGTTCTATGATGGAAATCTCACCATTGAACTGAATGATGCATGCTGAGTTAGAAGAATTACAGTGCATCCCAACTCTCTCCATGCGGTATGAAAAACAGAATTTTTAAACCTATCTACTTGACGGTATGAAAGCGACAAAATCGTCCTAAACAGTAGTTGCTATTAATCGTGAAGAACCATATGTTGGTTATTTAAAGTCTAACCCTGGAGTCCGGTCTTGGAAATGTCTCGATGCTCGTCACAACGGGTCCTGCCAACGCTGTACGTCGTCTCTCACGACACGTAGGTCGGACTCTAAACAACTAACATCTATTAGATTTGACTAGATCCATACGTAATAGACTATAGGAACAGACATTCTTATTAATGTGTGGACCTAGCTACCGAGTCAAGCAACCTAAGTCTAGGGGCTCCATGCACACAAAACAAAGTAAAGAAAAGGTGGAAAGCTCAAAATTGCAGGAAACAAAGAAAAAAAGGCGGGAAAATATGAAAAAGCTGCGACGAGGCCCCCAGGTGAACAGACACCGAGGCACTGGACCTCGTTGTGAAGAGTAGAGTCCAAGTTATATTACATGCAAAAATTGTCTCTCTCTCACAATAAATTACAAAATTGATCCTAATTACTTCAAGGCCTAGCTAATTCACATCCCTTTGCATCCTTGGTGGTCTCTCTCCAGCTGGTCATGAAGTGAGACCAACCTCCTTCAAGCTTAGCTGCCTTGACTTCCTAAGAAACCATCCTCGCGTGGCAGGCCCTCGCAACAAGGTCACAAAGAGATAGAATTAATATACAAGCTCAATCAATGAAATAAAGAATCAATTAATTAACCAAAATAAATGAATGTATATGTCACTAATCAAAGAATCATGTGTAGTTAAACACTTTCAAATAAATAACTATTCACATAATGAAAGGTGAATAAATGAATTTTTATACAAGAATGACAAGGTATAATAGGCTACACTCATTGCTCCCCGGCAACGGCGCCATCTGATAACAAGGGTTCGACAAGGGTCTAAATACACCCCACACACGATGGGAACGAAGTCGCTGAGGCGACCGCTCACTAAACCCTTGTTAAGCAGCAATTAACCCATAATACATAATAAGTCAATTAAGTTCCAAAAATGTGAATTAGAGTTTATTAGCTCTACATAAAATACATAGTGTGTAAGCATGTAGAGGTCGAACCACAGAGAGCAAAAACTGGTAGCCTACAATTATTCATGTACAAACTGGTCATGTATGCACACAAGTCTTTTTGTGGGTTTTTAATATTATATTCTTTTCTCGATTTTTAATTTTCTGATTTTATATTTTATTTTTGGATTTTGCATATATATATATATATATATTTCCGAATAGGCATATAATATTTACTAGGGTACATATATATGTATGGATATACTAGAGAAAAGAAGGAGGTGAAAATAGGGAGAAATACTCAAAATACAGTAAATAAAATAATTTTGTGATTTTTATATTTTTCTAATGTTTTTGTGATTTTTCTAGATTTTTTCCTAATTTTTTGGTATTTTAAAATCAAAAACACTAAAAAATAGTGAATAAAGGTTGCTGGCGAAAATTAAAATGGGGATGAAAAATACTAAACAGGGCCCAAAATTCCTAAAATTAATTTTAAAATAAAGATAAGGAAATAGAGAAAATTCAGCAACTGAAATTATATTTTTAGGATTTTTAGGATTTTTCTGGATTTTTTAATGTTTTTATAAAGGTTTTTGGGGTTTTTAATTTTTTGGAGTTTCTTTTTATATTTTTTACTGATTTTTGGTCATAAAATCAAGCACACTAAAAAGCACAACATATTTTTTAGGAATTTTTCTAGAGGTTTTTATAATTTTTTGGGATTTTATGATGCAAACAGTAGTAAAAATGCATTTTTTGAATTTTTATAAATATGAAAATGCAATAAAAATGCAAAATAAAAATATAACGTAATAATAAAATGCAACAGGGATCTATGTTAATTGTTTGGTGATTTTTGGAATTTTAGAGATGCATGCAATAAATACGGAAGGAACGAAGAAATTCCAAAATTGGTAGGGGCATTTTTGCAAATAAAATCAAGTCTAGGGGATTCTGAGCAGTTTTACCAAAAGTTTAGAATGTTAACATGAAATTTCAGGACCAAAATCATATTTCACAACCCGCTATAGGATCCTTGCAATTTTTCCAATCACGTGGTATTACACGTGACTTGCATACACAGGGACCAAAATGTAATTTCGTAAAATATAAGGGGTCTGCATGCAGTTTTCTCAAAAATATAACACTGCAAATTTTATTTAATGCATCTTTATAAAATACAAGGACATGCAGGGGCATTCATGAGATATTTCCAAACGCATGTGGGACATCACGTGGTCTGACATGG
Organism: Ottelia alismoides; assembly: GCA_037367405.1. NCBI lineage: Eukaryota > Viridiplantae > Streptophyta > Magnoliopsida > Alismatales > Hydrocharitaceae > Ottelia > Ottelia alismoides. Next base: position 484,905 of record JAZKJV010009974.1, read on the forward strand.
AATGGACCACGATGTAAACACCAAAAACCAAGGGGTCAATTTGCAAAAATACCCACTTTATTTCAAACCTTACACAATACTTAATGGACTAAATAATAAATAGAAAAAATAGGGGATTAAAATGCAAATTACCCCTTATTAGGCGCTGATGGACGGCGGATCTTCATTCACTTGAACATGTGTCATCCATCGGACGGTTGATGACGCTTTGAGGTTGGATGGTTGAGATTAGATCTCCTGATGAGATTGTATGGTCATGGGGCTTTGCATCCAACGGCAGCTGCTACGCCTGGGGGCTTCATCTTCATCGGACGGCTTTGGAGCGGCGTGGAAGAACAGGGACGAAGCTCGCGCGCGACGAGCTTCGATCGTGAAGAGCTGACGCCTCCGGCCTTCTTCGTCACCTCTGATGGTCTCAGTACGTGCCTAGAAGCTCCTCGCAGCGGCTGATGGTCTCCGCTCGTCCCCTGGAGGTCCCAGACATTCAGGCGAGCTCGAGGAAGGAAGGGACCTCCAGGAACCTCTTCCTGGAATCGATCAAGCCCAAGAGGGCTTCTTGTACGTCAAGACCTGCACAGGAAGAACCAGCAGCTCGAGGCGAAGCTCCTCGACCTGGGGTTTGAAGGTTTAGCGCAAAAAATGAAGGAGGATGGCGAGGTTCCGGTGAGCGGCGGAGGCGAACCTCGATTCACAGACTCACGAAGAATCCGGATGATCAGGGGCGTACGAGTGATGAAGAAGGCGATGGGGAACGATATGAATGCGAAATGGGGGTCAGAGGTTAACTAGAGAGCTCAGGAGTCATCGCCGGAGTGGAGCTCCGGCGAACTACGACTCGACCAAACTGAAGGGATCTACTGAGCTAAATGCTAAAATAAATGCGGGAAAAAATGCTGGAATTAAATGCTATCTACTAAAGAGATAAAGCAGCTCTTATACCTGGCCGAACACCAGGGATCAGGGCAACGCCAGAGCTCTGCCGTGGGTGATGCCTCGACTCCTCCGTCCTGCTCACGACTCCGGAAGGATCCCCCTGTCACGAGGATGCACTCTAGAGTGGATGCGAAGGTGGAAAAAGCTCAAAAGGAGACCGAAATGGGGACGGAGGTCGAGGCACTTATTTATGGACACGGAGACACACCCTTATTGACCAGGGTGCCACAAAGAATCGCTAGGTCAGATGATCGATCTGATACAGTGGCGTGGAGGATGGATTATTGACGAAACTTTTTGATGAAGGAATCGAGGCAATCTACTCAATGGCTTGGTTCGGGAAAATCAGAGAAGATGGGCAGAAATGACATCTGGCACAAGGCGGCTGGTGGCAGAGAAGTTGACCGGGCGGTCAACGAAGGACGGGCTCTGCTAGGTCCACATCAGCGCCGATTTGACCCCACGATTAAACATGATATATGATTTTTTTAATTTTTTCTTATAAAATAAAAAATGTTTACAAAATAATGTATTATTTATTTATGATTTTTATTTAATTTTTTGGTGTATGTTATTATACGTTTATTTTAATGGTATATTTATAATTGTATTTATATGTATTTTGTATAATTTATTTTTATTTTGTATATTTTATTTTATTATTTTATTTTCTTATTTTATATATTTGCAACTTATTTTTATATACCTAAATGTATTTTTATTTTATTTTTATCGGTTTATTTGCATCTTTAAATAAATAGATATATATATATAATGTATGTACACTTATAGGTATTTTACCTGTATTTTTCATATATATTTTATTATTTAATGAATTTATTGGGTTGTATTTTGGATTCACATTTTTAATAGAGTATAGATAATATTTACAATTTAATAAAAATATAGATGTATAAAGAATAAAAGAATGAGATCCCTTTTATATATATACATAGGTATTTTTGTCTATGTGTCTATGAATTTATTTTATTTTACAATTTATTTTAGGTTTAATTGACATTTTAATGTGCACATATGTTATAAATAATGTTTACAAAATTATAAAATATATGAACTTGGAAAAATAATAAGTAATGAATAAATAGAATATTTTAATCGGTAAATGGTACAATAAGGGCCAAAAACCTAACTTTCACAGATGAACCCCAAAAATTATGAACCCAATTTTTTTAAATAGCTCGTGAGAAGTTATATACAATTAAAGGTGATTTTGTTGGATTTTAAGTTTTTATTTGCATGATATGGGTCTGTCAAGTTGAGATTCTGGCTTTTTATTCTGTGTATAAAATGTACACAGTATATTATTTTTGTAAAAACTCAATTTTGTCTTTTTATTTACATTATTATCTACAACTTTTGTATACAAAATTTCTTTGTTTGATGAATAAATACTTAGATACAAAATAGGTGTCAAAAATGCATAAATGAATGAATAAATAAATGAGGAATTTATTGTATTATTGGCCCTTATCTCTCCCTACTTTATTCCTTGTCGACCAATTCCATTCTGGCCTTAGTCTCGGGGTCAGGGTCATAAAATATTTGCAATATTTTATTCATTTTTCTTTTCTTCCCTTTTTTATATAACTTTGGCATTAAAAACCTTATTTTATGTATACTTAATACAATAAATAATGAATGTTATTATAGACAAACTAATGATATTTTCATGAATTTGCTGGGATTTTTAGGGCCAAAATGATAGAATAAAGGTGATGAAATGGAGATTCATCATAAATGCGTGTAAATAGCGTTAATTCATGCATGTTATCATCCATGCATCATTGTGTAAATAGTGTATAAAATGTGGTTTTTAAAGTCAAAATTATAGAATAAAGGAAAGAAAAGAAAACGAATAAAATATTGCAAATATTTTATGACCCGAAACCCCAAGACCTGGGCGTCTCGATGACTAGGTCGACAAAGAATAAAGTAGGGGGTGATAAGGGCCAAAGTACAGTAAAAACACCTTGTATTTCATTCATTCTTTATTCATTTAGGACCTATTTTTGGTTTCACTTTTTATACTTCAAATAAAGAAACTTTGTACATGAAAGTTATAGATTATTACATAAAGAAAAATACAAAGTTGATTTCACTCAAAAATAATGTACAGATAAAAAGTTATGATCTAAAGAAGATTCCAGAATCCCAACTTCCTAGACCCGTGCGCCAAACTCACCTTTAATTGTATATAATTTTAAATAAGCTATTTAATGAAGGTGGTTTCGCATTTGGCGGAGCTACGGGTTGAAAGTTGAGTTTTGGACCCCTATTGTATACTTGTACAGATTAAAATATTCATTTTATTTATTATTCATTATTTTTATAATTTTATATTTTTATAATTTTGTAAATATTATTTATATTATATGTGTACATTAAAAAAGGAATAAAACACAAATAAAACACAAAAATAAAATACTTGTATACAATACCTATGTATAATACCTATAACCATACGTACATAATTACTACTTATATTTTATTAAGTGTATAAAATACATCAGAAAAATAAAATAAAAAGGTAATTCAGTTCATAAAAATAAGTTATACATTTCTAAAATAATAAAACAAAATATTTAAATCAAATAAACAAAGTAAAAATAAAATATTAAAATATATAGATGATTATACCTATATATAAGCTATAAAAGGAAATATATAATTTAATACCTCGAAAAATAAATAAAAATCGTAATAAAATAATTCCTAAAATAATAATATTTTTTATAATCTAAAATAAATAAAATCATTTATTATTTTTAATCGATTTTCTAATCATTTTTTCCAACGATTTTTCTGGTTGGTCCACGTGGAGCAACCAGATGCAACCGTTGGTTGATCTCGGTCAACTCTCTGACCGAGGTCTGATTAGTGTCAGACTGTGGTTTTTGACCATTTCGTGATTTTTTCGAGGAGTCTCCTTTCATCTTTTCGCATAGATTTCTTCTTGACATTTCCTCCCCTAGTATCCATGATACATGCCGGGGATCTATCTCGATTTATAGATCATTGAGGCGCTCCAGATTCCTCGTTCTTTGAGCCCCTGCGCCACTCGTTCAAAAACAACCTCCGCCGCCTCCTTTGAACTTTGAACCCTTTTTTCCCTTGCCTAACTTCCCCCCCCCCCCTAGCGCCCTGGATGGAGGAAGGTGACATCTACTCTCCGATGTTGTGGTGGCGAAGTTGGGCCAGGTGAATCGTGGTCTCCACCTATCTCAAAACCTTGGCCGTGAGGTACTTATCTCGCGATTTTCCACCGCTAGAGGTTGCCTTGTTTGTTTTTACTTTCTCTCTAGATTAGCTGAAGTTATATCCTTTAATTTAACCTCTTTATTTGTCAAATTCCCATCGTATACCACCCGCTAATCCCCTCACCAGAGCGTGCTCCGGCGATCTCCTATTTGCGCCTAACACCATCCCACTCACCCATGTTTGCACTGGAACCCCTCGCTGTCGTTGTGTATTGTCCTTGCAGGTTCCAGGTGCCCTGATACTCTTCCTGGAGGTCATTTTTGCTGAGATACGAGCAGCCTGGAGCTTTCTTCCCTCTCCGACCGTCGCAGTGGTGCTCCGCTGGTCTACCATCATTTTAAAGCTGTTGCCCGTTAGAAGAAGCTCCCAGGAGGTTTATGGTGTCATCGGAGAGGAGAAGGCAGCGTCGAGCATGAAGATTTTGGTGTTTGAGGTTCATCCAGGCTGTGTTCATAAGTTGTTCTTCCTCCGTGCCCTATCATCATCAGATCTTGCCCTTCTCTTCACGGAATATAGTCAGCATCGGATCAGATCTCCCCCCTGTCGTTCAATCGCCGATGGGGGTCTAATCGTGTCCCTCCAATGTTGAAGGGATATCGCACGATTTGGGGCTGACACGTGGATAAGTGGCTTCAGCTACACCGTTGGATCGTGCCCAAGGTTGGGAATTTTGCAAGCTTCACCCAGATGCATTATCATTTTTTAATATTTACCAAAAGGCCTTTATACTTTCTGAAATTGCACTCTCGTCCTTGCCAGCGAGGCGCACGTGCGCGGGCACGTGCACTTGGCTATTTTGCGGTCGAGACCCGGTTCTTTCTCGTATTTCAAATCAGTCCTTAAACATTGGTGTAGCGTATAAAATTTTTGGATAATTTTGCATTTTAGCCCTGGGCTTTTTAGTAATTACCTCTTGGTCCTTGACAGTCACGTGTTTTGGCACGTGGACTCTAGCGTTTTTGCAGGGAAGGGCTTGCGGCTTTGCATATTTATATTTATTCCTCTAATTCTATTAATTAGTTGTATAATTTTTGGGAAAATTACATTTTGGACCTGTAACTTTACGCATATTACAGAAACGCCCCTGCTAGAATGCCTTTTCTCTTTGTTTCTAGTATTCAATTCAAGCATCTGTAGTTCCAAAAATCAAAAAACAATTACCATAGCTGTATGTTGCATTGCCCTTTCACGCCTTATTTTTGTTTCACATTTTTATTGCATTTCATTATTTATAAAAATTCAAAAACATGCATTTTTATCATTGTTTGCATTAGAAAATACATAAAAATTATAAAACGTTTTTGAAAAACTCCAAAAAATATATATTTTGTGTGTTTTGTGTGTTTTAGCTCCACTCCAAAAATCACTAAAAAATACAAAAGAAAGAAAAACTCCTTAAAATTAGAAAACCCCAAAAACATTCATAAAAATCTAAAAAATCCATAAAAAATCATAAAAATAAAATTCATGTTTCTTAATTTTATTTATTGTATTGTCTTTAAATTAAAATTAGTTTGGGGAACTTTTTACACTGTTTGATATTTTTATCTCCATTTTAATTTCGGTCATTTAATTTATTCATTGTTTTCAGTATTTTTACCTTTAAAAATACAAAAAAATTAGAAAAAATATAGAAAAATCACAAAGACATTAGGAAATTATAAAAAGCACAAAAATATTTTATTTTCTGAATTTTGCTAATTTTTACCTATTTTTATAAATACTTTATCCCTCTCTTTCTTACTTTGCATATATATTCTATTTAAAGAAAAAGAAAATATAAATATATATATATAATACAAAAAAATACAAAATCAGAGAATTAAAAATCAAAATATAAAAATATAAAATTAAAAATTAAATAAAAAATATAAAATTAAAACCCCGGAAAAAATAGCTTAGATAGACATTTGATCGCATTCACATTTTTGAGCATTATTGCCCCGTTCTACCTGTCTGCTCCTTGTGTTCGACCTCTACACATACTTGCATCTATACACATCTTGTTTTAGAGTTATACTAAATTTTAACTCCGTACATTTACTTTCATTGCTTGAATTACTTGTTGTGGGTTAATTGTTGATTGATTGAGGTTTCGTGAGCGGTCGCTCAGCGACACTGTGGTCCTGCCTTGTGTGGACTATTTTAGACCCTCGCAAAATCTCAATTATCAAATGGCACCGTTGCCGGGGAGCAACAACATTTAGTTCGGATTTTTGCTTATGCTTTTGATTATTTGTCTACTCTTGCGGTTTTATTTGTTTGCTTGTTATTTGATATAATTGTTTGAGTTGTCTAACCCCTCTCTTTGTTGACTTCGTGCGAGGTACCACGGATCGAGGGAGGTGCTCCACCCTAGGCGCTTACGCACCCATGTGAAGCTGGCGACAGTCTGCAGCCTAACACCTAGGAGACTTAGAGATTTTTGAGGACCGGGCTCCATTTATTTAATTTTATTTATTTGCATAACTTTAGTGAGAGAGAGACCACTATTTATTGTAATAATATAGGTACTTGTACATCGGACTTTCGGGCCCAATTTCCAAGTGTTTGTTCACTTGGAGGCTCACCGCGGTTTTGTCGGTTTTCTTCGCATTCTTTTTCATTTGTTTTCCGATTTTGTTTTCCTAATTTTTGTGTGATTGAGCCCTTAGATTTAGGACTGTTTGTCGATAGTATTAGGTACAAACACATTAATCATCATTGCATGCTCTTATAGTCAACGTTTGGACTTAGTCAAATTTTGAAAATTGTGCTTCACGCTAATAGCAGCTTCTCACCCTAGGGCGATTTCATCAGCTTGCATTTGCATATAGATAGGTTTCAATTCTATTGAGCATCCTTGCATGCAGAGTGCGAGAGGCAAGGTGAGCATCTACACTTTAGCATTCATCATCGTTTTGCCGCTTGCATTGCTTTTCCGCTCGTCTACCTCTGATTTTGATCACCTAGGTGTTTAAAGGAATGGGGTCCTCTTTAGGCGCGTGCATTTCTCACTAAAAATCCAAAAAAAGTGATAACAAATAAAATTGGGACTGCTAATCTCTAAAATCGATCAAAAAGAAAAATATTGTCTTGGGGCAAGTAATCCCCTCATTGTCTTTGTTTTACTTGCTAGCTCACACACTAAGGATTAGTGCCCAAATCCCATTCAGCCCCTAAATGTTTGTGCAAATCTTGGACTTCTCACCTAACTCTAAAATAGACAAGATAAAAAGACCGACTTTTTGGTCTCTACTGAGTTGAGTAGGTGAATTGAGGGTTTGTATTTGTCTGAGTTTTGCTTGTGACTGTTTGTGTGCTTTCTAGATCGCCTCTGCGCATTTGCGCATTTTTCTCACTCCTCTTGATTTGACCATCGTGTTCTCCCAACTATCATTTTCTTCTTGTTTTGAGATGGTCGACTGGAGCGTATTTTATCCGGACTTTGTGGATCCCTCGTTCACTCCTGCTGGTCCACCTCTCTTTTTCCAGGAGGACTTCGCTCCTGGTTTTTGTGCATATCCGACCAACCCACTATTTCAGGATTCGGACTTTGACTTTCACCAATCATTTCCACCATCGCCACCCTCACATTTTGACAATCCGCTCTTCCTTGAGTATCCTGCTCCGGAATGTGAATTTTGCCCACACCCACCACCCACATTCGACACACCTGATCCTGAGATTTTGGAGTCACCTATGATGATATCCACACTTGAGACCTTGAATCAGATGATGGAGCAGATGAACTCGAGGACGTGTGATACAGTTAGAATAAATAAGATCAAGAATATGGCTCCATTCTTTGAGGATTTGGATTCACTTGAGGATTATCATGAGATCTTGCAATCGCCCAAAATACAAAAAAAATAAGAAAAAATTAAAAATACAAAAAGAGTTGTGGAGACACGTAATCGATTCAAACTGTGAGGAGAGGGAACCTTTGCCAGATCCTTTGACCACAAATCCATTCACACCCTGACCCATCTTTGACCCTGAGGATGTCGCTGTACAGATTGCTCTTGGCATGCCTCGTGTAGATGCTGATTCCGACTACCTCCCTTGTATGGAGGAAGTCCAAAAATTCAAAAAAATGTTGACTGGACCGCAGTGGTGGCAACCATTCATGAGATCATCCGTGCCCCACTTCATCAGGCCATGACGGATTTATCTGCTCCTCTTCCCAAGAAGAGAAAGCGGAGGAGCAGATCTGAGCATCATATCTTGACCATGACCACTGCTCACGCCATCACACTCCGTCTCATTCCTAAGAAGAGGAACACTGCCACACCTTTCATTAGTTGCACCATCTCTGACCACACATGTGATCACACTCTCCTCGACGGTGGTGCTTCGATTAGCATATTACCCTTCTCGTTGGTACAGTCTCTTCACTTAGGTCCTCTCAAGAAGACCAGGATGATAGTTAGATTTGTTGATGGATCTATAAAGAGGCTGAAGGGTATCCTTGAAAACATCGTCATTTGTATTCAGGGCACGAGCCACACAGTTGATTTTGTCGTATTGCCCATGAAGACCTCCACAGGGGAGCATTCTCCAATCATCCTGGGACAACCATTCCTCACCTCTGCGAGAGTCGTTATTGATTACAGATCAGGAGAGATTCGCTTCCATCCTGTTGAGGAAAGCAAAGTATTCATTACCACACAGACTGCTGACCAGAGGCCTACACCTGATGTGACTACACCTATCTTGGTTGACTTTGATGATCACGACCTTGATGAGACTATCAGAGAATTTTGTTGTTTATTGGATTCCACTGAGACCCAAGAATTCCTCTCCAAGGAGGAAGACTTGGAAAGAATGGACCTCGGAGTTCCTATTTCTGGGACTTGGCGTTGTTTTGATGATATCCGCGGGATTTACACGATTGATACCATTGAGTGGAGGGCATATTTAGAGACTAGAAAGGATGGGCATATTTCGACTACTTACACTGATAGGTCCGCTCCTGTTCACCTAGACACTGATGAGAGAAAGGCCGAATTTGATTTAGTTTCTTTTATTCAGGAATTCGGGCCTTTTGATGAGAGAGATGATCCGATTGAGATTATTGAGGATGAACAGAGTTTGAATACTTCCACTGATGAGTTCGTTCCTTTTGGTTTTGACCTGGACGAGACCTCGCAGGATGACACAGATTACACTTCTTCCGATGATGATGAGTTCGTCCCATTCCACTTCGATACCAGCGAGACTCCTAAGGCCGGACCTAGTCATACTTCTTCCACTACTTCGTCTGTGCCTTCACACTCTAGGGCTAATGAGGACCTTTACCATGTCGACCATGGTTGGTTTGCGTCATCTGAGGACCCTGATGTCGATCTGCACCATACTAGATCTAGTCCTCAGCGGTCCCGCAAGAAGGTTCGCTTTCAACCTTCTTGTTCCCGTGTATATCCACCTCCGTTGTACATTCTCCTTTGTTTACCTATGTCCCTCTACCGTATTTCTCGTCCACCCATTCTCGTGTTTGCCTTGCTTAGGATGTACTTTGTCCTGAGTATAGGGGGTGGAAGAGCCGAGTGTTCATTCATCATTCCGTTTCATTGCTCCTGTTGTTGCCTATACTTAGGGCTTATTTTACCCTAAGTATAGGGGGAGTGATGCGTACATCCGTCTCTATCCGTATCCATCTTCAGATCTCTTTTCTTCTTTTCTTCTCTTCTTTTTTTCCTCTTCTATCTTCTTTATCTATCGAAAAGGTGTCGCCCCTTTTTTGTCAGTTTTCTATACTTAGGACGTACTTTGTCCTAAGTATAGGGGGTGTGCACCCCGAGTATCTCCATTCTTTGATCCTCTCCATTGTCTCCACTTCTTGTCTATACTTAGGGATATCTTACGCTAAGTATGGGGGGAGACAGTCCGAGTACGATCTGTTCATTCCCATCCTTGACCCTCCCTACTTTGTGTACAGTCTGCTATACTTAGGATTATTTGATCCAAAGTATGGGGGGACGGTCAACTTCTCATTTGTTTATTCATTCATCTATTATCCATTTATTCTTTAGACTTTTCTATACTCAGTACAAGTTATGTCGTCTTTTCTCTCTGATCTATGAGGACATAGCTCAAGCTAAGTATGGGGGGTCGTATATACCGCGTATATACTTTAGCCATAACTCGTACTTTCGTATTTTCTTAATAATAATTGCTAATTATACTTATAAAATTCATTAAAAACCTTAATAACAAGATGTGATTATTCCTCAAATTCTTTTTGTATTTACTGATTAATAAATCAGGTGAAAATATTTTTTGCAAAATGTTTGAAAAATAGTTTGAAAATCCTTGTGAAAATCTTTTGATAACTATTTTGAAAATGTTTTGTTACATGTTTTCAACCTTTGTAAAAACATTTTGATTGTAAAATTATTTTCTTTGTGTGAAATAAAATATTTGAAAAATGATTTGCAAATGGTTTGAAAAATGGTTGCAAAATTATGTGAAAAATCTATATATACCATTTAGAAAACTTTTGCAAAATGATTTTCAATTGTGTGTACATGTTTGTAAAAACTGGTTGTAAAAATTATTTTGGACTATAGTTTTCAAAAAAATTTTAAAAAACTTTGTCAAATAAGTTTGAGGAATACATACATCTAACCAAAATTCATTGTATATACCTATAAAACTGACCACTTACCCTTGTAAATCCTTAAATTTTTATTCTTGTAAATATTAAATGCATCCCAATGTAAATATTTGTACCTAATTTTTAGCCAAAACCTATTGTTTTCAAAAGTTCCAAAAAACATTTGCAAAATTAAAATACCGAAAACATTTGAAAAACCTTTTTGAAAAAAAATCCAAAAATGCATATGCATCATCTTTTTAAAAATCCATAAAAAGTTCAAAATCTTTGAAAATTGCATCACAAAAATATTTTCTGCATTTGCATAGCAAGAGTATTTTTTGGATTGAGTTTGATAGTTGAACGAGTCCAAGTAAAATCTGAAGATTGGAGCTTGGATGGACCTTAAATCTACCTAATTAATAGGAACCTTATAGGAACTGGGATTGAGGTACTTCAGGTCTAGTTGACTTAATTCTTTGAGGACCACGAGACTTGGTTCAATGGATTCTTGACTACCTAAGTAGAGTATTTCGGAGCACACGCGACTCTTGTTGATAATGACCTAAGTTGAACACATGCACCTTTCACTTCGCTCAACTCAGTTGGAATGGTGAGGAGGTTGGATTTGCCGGTATGAGACGCACACTCTATGGTGGGAAGTGTACCCCAACCCATCCGGTGATAATGAGTTTCGAGGACAGGAGATTGTGGGTTGTGATAAAGCTTCAAAAGAGGGATAGTCTATTAGCTCAAGAGGAAAAACTCCCTATGTAAATGCTGTTGTATATAGTATTCAAAACAAAATGCAAAAATCAAAAACTCCAAAAAAGTGGTCAGGCCTGTACAAAAATAAAAATTCTTGTCGGAGTGTACATATGTGTAAAGTCAAATAAGCAAGCTTGAGATTCAAAGTCAAATCATGTGAGCCTGCAGTTGGACGATTTGACTACACTGGTCTTGCATCCTAGGATAGGTAGCTACACTGGCTACCGTCCATTCTTCTCTTCACCCCCTCCTCTTGAGCTGGTTGCCACTTGAACTTAGAAGGGAATACCTTGCTCCTTGAGGAATGAGTTGTTGGATTGGGGAATCATTGGGTTGTCATATTGGAGAAGTCAGTCTCTTTGTCATTTCAGTTGGGAAGAGCCACCATCACTTACATTGTACGAGTCAGATTCATAGTCGTAAGAGTTTGCGTATGAGTTGAAATATTTCTGACCTGGCTATTGAGGAGACTTGAGCAGAGTTTTGGGATTCTCGAAGGTTGTTGAATGTCAAGTTGGGTTCTCATTAAGGTTCCGCCCGCACTAAATTTCTAAAGGTTCGACTTAAGCTCCAAACCTCGATTTTATGATGACAAGTTTAATTGTTAAACTTAATCCAATTTTCTTCTTTTTCTTTGCTTTGTTTTTCTTTTCTGCACTTATTGCATAAGTGTTTGCTAGAGACTAGCAAAGACAAGTATAGAGGGATGATGAATCTACGTTTCATCATCTTTATTCTATCACTTTGGCCTTAAAAACCCTAGTAAATGCGTGTAAATAGGGTTAATTCATGCGTTTTCTAGTCCATGCATCATTGTGTAAATAGTGTATAAAATGCGGTTTTTAAAGCCAAAATTATAGAATAAAGAAAAGAAAAGAAAACGAATAAAATATTGCAAATATTTTATGACCCGAAACCCCAAGACCTAGGCATCTCGATTACTAGGTCGACAAGGAGTAAAGTAGGCGCAGATAAGGGCCAAAGTACAGTAAAAACGCCTTGTATTTCATTCCTTCTTTATTCATTTGGGACCTATTTTTGGTTTCACTTTTTATACTTCAAATAAAGAAACTTTGTACATGAAAGTTGTATATAATTAAATAAAGAAAAATACAAAGTTGATTTCACTCAAAAATAATGTACAGATAAAAAGTTATGATCTGAATAAGATTCCAGAATCCCAACTTCGCAGACCCGTATCTCTCAAATAAAAACTAGAAACATGCCAAACTCACCTTTAATTGTATATAATTTTAAATAATCTATTTAATGAAGGTGGTTTCACGTTTGGCGGAGATACGATTTGATAGTTGAGTTTTGGACACCTATTGTATACTTATACAGATTAAAATATTAATTTTATTTATTATTCATTTTTTTTATAATTTTATATTTTTATAATTTTGTAAATATTATTTATAATATATGTGTACATTAAAACAAAAATAAAACACAAAAATAAAATACTTGTATACAATACCTATGTATAATACCTATAACCATACCTATATTATTACAACTTATATTTTTATTAATTGTACAAAATACATCAAAAAAATAAAATAAAAATATAATTCAGTTCATAAAAATGAGTTATAAATTTATAAAATAATAAACCAAAATAATTAAATCAAATAAATAAAGTAAAAATAAAATATAAAATAAATATAGATGATTATACCTGTATATAATCTATAAAAGAAAATTTGTAATTTAATACCTCAAAAAATAAAAATCGTGATAAAATAATTAATAAAATAATAAATTTAATACCTCGTTCTTTGTGCCCCTACGCCACTCGTTCAAAAACAACCCCCTCTGTCTCCTTTGAACTTTGAACCCTTTTTGCACGTGCCTAACTCTCCCCCCTAGTGCCATGGATGGAGGAAGGTGACAGCTACTCTCCGACGTTGTCGTGGCAGAGTTGGGCCAGGTGAATCGTGGTCTCCGCCTATCTCAAAACCTTGGCCGTGAGGTGCTTATCTCATGGTTTTCCACCGCTAGAGGTTGTCTTGTTTGTTTTTACTTGCTCTCTAGTTTAGCTGAAGTTATATCCTTTAATTTAGCCTCTTTATATCTCAGATTCCCACCGTACACCACCCACTAGCTCCGGCGAGCTCCTATTTACGCCAAACACCATCCCACTCACCCACGTTTGCACTGGAACCCCTCGATGTTGTCGTGTATTGTCCTTGCAGGTTCCAGGTGCTCTGATACTCTTCCTGGAGGTTGTTTTTGCTGAGATCCGAGCATCCTGGAGCTTTCTTCCCTCTCCGATCGTCGTTGTGGTGCTCCGATGGTCTACCACTATTTTAAAGCCGTTGTCCGTTAGAAGAAGCTCCCAGGAGGTTCATGGTGTCATCGGAGAGGAGAAGGCAGCGTCGAGCGTGAAGATTTTGGTGTTTGAAGTTCATCCAGGCCGTGTTCATCAGTTGTTCTTTCTCCGCGCCCCATCGTCGTCAGATCCTCCCCTGTTCTTCGCGAAATACAGTCACCATCGGATCAGATCTCCCCCTGTCGTTCGATCGCCGATGGGGTTCTAATCATGGCCCTCCAACGCTGAAGGGGTATCGCGCGATTTGGGGCTGACACGTGGATAAGTGGCTTCGACCACACCGTTGATCGCGCCCAAGGTTGGGAATTTCGCAAGATTCACCCAGCCATTTCTTCTCAGAGCCGTAACATCAAATTTGATGAAATCATAAAGAGTTATAATTTGTGCAGAATCCAGAAGAAATGCGTGTGTACAAGAAGATTAGTGGGATTTCCATTGTGTTCATCATGCTTTACGTAGATGACATCATTATCATGGGGAGTGATACATGGATGATGACCAGTGTTAAGATTCGACTATCCCATACCTTCAAGATGAAAGATCTTGGGGAAGCCTCTTACATCTTGGGTCTGAAGTTGTTCAGAAACCGAGGAAAGAGGATATTAGGATTATCACAACATGGGTACATTAAGAAGATCTTGGAGCATTTTCGTATGGAGAATTCCAAGAAATGTTTCCTTCCCTTAATATATGGTATCCACCTATCTAAAGGGACGGCTCCTCAAAGTGCTGAGGAAAAGAAAGCCATGCTTGGATGCCTACACATCATGTGTAAGAAGCTTAATCTATGTCATGATGTGTAGAAGACCAGATATCTGACATATAGTAGGAGTGCAAGCCGTTACCAATCCTGCTATGGTTAACAACATTGGAATGCAATGAAGAACATTTTCAAGTATCTAAGATGGATGCAAAAGAGTATATCTTGGTCTATCGAGATGGTGATCTCCAAGCCTTAGGATACACAGATTTAGTCTTCACTCATATATTGATGATTGAACGTTGACATCAGGGTTTGTGTTCCTGTTGAATGGTGGTTCTGTGAGATGGAGAAGCGAGAAGTAGGACACTACGCTGGATTGAACAAAAACCAAAAACATTGCCGCATCAGATTCTACAAAGGCGGTGGTAGTTGCGCAGGTTCATCCTGGAACTTGGTGTGGTTTCCTTTGATACTCCCATCCCGCTACTCTATGATAAAGCGAGAGCCATTTCGTAGACAAAGGAACTCATATGGCTTCAAAAGAGCAAGCACATGGAAAGGAAATACCACTCATTCTGGATATTCAAGAGCGTAGTGGCATCATCATCATCATTAAGTTGGCCTCTACTGACAATATTCTCGATCCCCTTACAAAACCTTTGATGCAAAAGGTTTTCGACCATCATGTAACGAGCATTGGTTTAAGGATTGTACCTGAATGGTTCTGAAGGCTAGTGGGAGACTGTTAGACACGTGAGTCCGAGGCAAACCATTCCTACAACAAATGTTATTGTAATGTTTGTTTGATTAATAAAAGTTAGTGGTTATTTCACTCCCTGTCTGAGATTAAATGAATGAATGCACTATAAGGTCCCTCTGTACAATTAGGGTTATGTACCGTGTCCATCTTGATGATCAGACATCATTGATTTAATGGTTGAATCATAGATCCTGGTGCTTGGATGAATACCTAAAGAGTTAGATTGCGGACTCATCAAGCACCATCAAATGATTGTTAAGAGATGATCTCCAGCCTAAGTAGGAGATGTCAATCCTTTCTCATTTGGCCTATATCTGACTAACCTCTTGATGCTGGTCCTCTGCATGGGAATAGATATTCGGAGGTGTCAGATTAGTTAGCTCAAAGAGCTGACTTAACATGAAAGAGATAACCAAGTCGTCGTATACTATCACAATAGGCAAACATCCTCTGACCGGAGATAGATGTGTTGCTATATGTCTAAGTATGTATATTTGTCAGACCAATACGTTGATTGTCTTAATAAGGTCTATACACCAGCAAGCTGGTGTACATATGAGGGCATATGAGTGATACAATCTCTCAAAATAAATCATACAGGTTTACTTGAGAACCTGAAAACATGAGCTAACTCATGAGGTATTGGGGCCCATCAAATTCCATTCATGATCATCGTACTTTGGAATCATGACAAGAATTTGAAGGTATGATATATGCTTTTGGAAAGCATATGATCGATACCAACCCCCGATAACCGAATGAGAAACTTAATGATGAAACCCTGAAGATGACAATGTAAATTGATCTATGTCTTCGTGTTTATCATAGGTCTTCCAGTATGCAGATGTACATATATTAGGAATACCTGCGGGCGATGTGATCATAAACGATTGAATAACCATGAGACTTCCATTCCAAGGGAGTGGTGAAACATATCTGGATTTTAGTGACTCTTCTTAATAGAGAAATGATCTGATCTTGGTCCAATTGTTGGACAGTGATCCAAATGTGACTAAAATGCAATGAGAAGATTAGATTTAAGGCCTTAATTTAATCAAACATCTATAAGAGATCTAGGAGATCTAGATTTGAGATGTAATCTCGGCATCCAAGTTACTTACATAGAAGATACAATCGTCTTGTCCTTATCTCCAAGTATCTATGGAGAGAGCACAATATTCTTGAAAGAGTTCGAGAATAATTCCATTGTTAGATTAAATCAAAGAATTAAGAAATGGATAATTAAATGTTATTTAATTACCATGAATGATGCAAATTTTATTCATATTATTTAGATGCATGAGAATAATGACCCAATATAAATAAATGTTATTTAATTATTAAGGATAAGAATAATGTGTATAGCTTATCCAATTATTCATATATGTATATTATAAATGTGATTTATAATATATTAGAGAGAGCCTATTGTAATTTATATTTGTTGATTAATTATTGTTGTGAATTGTATTCACATTCGATAATTAATTGAAAATATAATTTTCATTTTATTTTAGGTTGTGAATGTGATTCACAAATTTCCAATGACATGATTACAATGCTCACAGTATAATTATGAATTGTCTGTGTGAATAAATTTGCAACAAAAGTTGTCATAAATTATTGGGGTTTTCATGGGATAATGTAATCTCATGAGATAAAGATATAAAATCCACCTTCCATCTAAAGATGGTGGACGATCACCAAGTTCTAATTGGAATTGGTGGTCATCCCCCCTTTTATGTGAAGATGCTAATTTCTTTCCAATTATCTCCAATGATTATTGACTTAATTTGAAATTAATTTATATTGATTATTCAGTATATCTATTTAATTAAATTCAACAAAATATTTTCCATTGAAAGAAACACAATCAATCTCATCCGTTGATTTAGTGATGTCGACGTATTGAGATCCATTGACTCCTAAAATACTATATAAGAAGAAGCAACCATTGCTCTACAAATTACATAAACCATTGCTCTCTCTCTCTCTCTCATTCTCAAGCCTCATGCCACCCTCTTTCCATCTTGAGTGGCTGTCCACTCTAACCCTAGAGAGAAGGTCGACGTCGTCATTGCATCGTTGTTGTGTTGCTGCATTAACTACTCATGGATCTCTGTGTCCTTCGATGCACCTCGTTCATGAAGAAGACATTTGATCTCGTGAGATGAGATTAGTAGATTCATTACTTGGATAAAAAACTTGGATTGTGAGAAGCATGCGATTCATCTTCGCGCTCGCAAGCGTCTCTTCCTATAGATCTTACTTGAGACAGGATGTCTCTTTGCTTAGAGATTCGATCACAACCACAATACAAGAGGTATTCCTTTATCTAGTATGTTGTCTAGATGAAACTATCCAATATGTGTTCTTGGATAATGTGGTTTCATTAATTGAAGCTTTTAAAAGAGCAACTAGTGCGACTAGTCGCTCTCCATCGTATATGATGTGATCCTCATTCTTCCATGATGCGATTAAGACTTCTTCCATATCCTTCAAAAGTACCCAAAGTTTTGGAATTAATTACAAATTTTATAAAATAAAATGAAATAATAAAACCCACAAGGGTACATCTGCAAATGGCTGCCTTACATGGGAGTCCACGTGAGGTGACCTAACAAGGACCTAAAGTAATATGCAAGAAGCTTGAGATCTCTTTTAAAAATTTTACTAATTTATTTACATGGAAAATAATATTACAGGACTAAAGTAAAACATACAAAAGGTAGGGTATCAAGTGTAATTTACCCCCAAAACATACACGATCCGATGGCTCTTAAGAATTTCTCACATAAGCGCATCCGGCGATCCCCAAGCGTTGATACCACTTCGCCGCTCTACGGTTAGGATCAGATCAATGTCTTCATTGAACGATGGAAGCATGAGGTGATCCAATGATCCTCATCAAACTCTGACAGCTCCATCGATTGGACGGTTGTCGCTCTCCACGAAGAAGAGGGAAGAACACCAAGTTTTCCCCTACTTCGATCGCCTGATTTCTACCCCCAACATTGATAAATGCCCTCAAGAGGCTGGAATGATCCCTATAGGTTGTTCGCAACAACTGGTGGTTCTCAAAGGGGCCCGGGCTCCATCGATCAGAGCCTGGAGCTCGTGAAATGCGGGAGCACCTGGAGGTCTTCGGCAGGGACAAACACACCCCAAAAGGGGTCCTTTTGCTCAAGTAGCTGCACACAAAGAGTCAGAGGTTGAGGGGTAAATTGCCTCGACCTTGTTTGGCATGAAATGGGGGTGAGTGGAGGGAGGTGAATAGGTTCGAAGATGGGTGGTGGGAACGGATATTAATCACTCGATTGGTGGGAATCAAGGGGAGTAGGGGAGTGGGTGGTCTAGGAAGTTGGAGAAGCGAGCGGAGAAACTGATGAGGTGGTCAGGGGAAAAATGAGGCGTGTACAATGGACGATGGCCAAAGCTTTTAAAGCTCTGATGTACTTTAATCATAGATTCTATGTTAAAAATAAAAGGCAAAAGCATGAAATAAATTGTAGAAAAGAAAGGCAGAAAGGAAAATTACCTTGAAAAAAAAAATAGGGTGAAAATGAAGAATAAGTCAAAATAAAATAGTTACGTATTTTATTAAATAAAATTTATTATTTTGTAAATTTTTTTTGTATGATTTTTTTATTTTTACAACCCTATTTGATTGGTGTTAATTTTTACAAGTATACTTATATGTATATTTACCTATGTTTGCCTATTTTATTTTATTTTATATACTTAGTACTTATTTTTTACATTCATATATTTTACATATTTATAACATAAGTAATATATATATATATATATATATATATTTTATTATTATGATTTTATTGACATACCTAACTAAATGTATGTATGTACATTATATGTATAGTATACCTATATATTTTAATATATTATTTTTTATTATATTTTGCATTTTTATTTTTTATTTGTATTTTCATAATTTTCAAATAGTATTCACAATTATTTATAATATAAGGAGTGTAAAAATATAAAACTAAAAATATATGAATAAAATATATAGATACATAGTACAATGGAAACCTAGAAAGTCGACTTTTCTACATAACTCCATTTTTAATGAAAATCTTAATTAAATAGATTAATTAATTTAGAATACAATAGAGTGATCTTGGTAAATTTTGATTTCATAAGAGAAGATATTGATATGTGAAGATTGGTTTACGTTTTTTCATCAGTGTGTCCTAGTTTCACAATGCACTATTTTTCTATGTACAAGTTTTATGTAGATCATTTTAGGTGTATACAATGAATAATAAAATAGATTAAAATGGGCTATTTATACTATTTGAATTAGGGCTTTATGTGAATTATATTGACCCTTATCTATCCATGCTTTATTCCTTGTTTACGAAGTCAATATTGGCATGGTCTCAAGGTTTAGATTCAATTGGTATTGACAATACTTATGTTTATTTTTCTTTTTTTTCTTTATTCTTTTTTTATTTAAGTACAAGTACTTATGCATTATTTATAAACAACAGTTAATGT
The DNA here is from genome assembly GCA_037367405.1 of Ottelia alismoides. NCBI lineage: Eukaryota > Viridiplantae > Streptophyta > Magnoliopsida > Alismatales > Hydrocharitaceae > Ottelia > Ottelia alismoides. The sequence goes on from JAZKJV010009974.1 coordinate 504,781, forward strand.
GTTAATTTGTACAAGTTAAATTTATTTAATTTTATTTATCTAGGGTTTTAATTAGAAAATAAAGGGATAAAGGTGAATGAATGGGTATTCATCACCAATCTCATCCGTGAGAGCAACTTTTGCCTACATTAGGGATGATATATACCTTGAAAATTCCACTATAACATAGAGGAGGAGATGACACTTAACATAGACGGATGAGGAGCATTCTTCCAGAAGCCCTATGAGTGAGATGGTAATGTGTATTTGAAAGTTTAGATTGTGTGATGTGGGCGGGGAGGGACAATGCTCCGAGCTAGAAGTTCGGGAGGTGTTTCATTTCGGTACGTATGTCTGGCTTTGAATTTTGGGAGAGTGGTTGTGTTTTTCATTTTGGGAAAAGTGTTATTGGTCGGTGCATAATGGAGGTGCCATGCAAGGGGCAGAAGATATTGGTAGTGCTTGGCTTGTTGACCTTCTCTATAATAGTTGAAGAAAATGATGTGGAAAGGGAACAAGCATTTCATATACCCATTTTAAAGGCATTGTAAATAATAGAGGTGTTGTGAGGGAGAAAGGGGTGGTGGTAGTTTGTTCGAAGTTGGTTGAAGGTGATGATGCGATGTATATCTACATACGATATGCAAATGGACAAGGGTTATAGTATGTGCCTCAGCTTGTGTCAAAGGTTAGTGTGATATGAAGTTTTTGTTGTGGTGTAGGGGTTTGTAATGGAGATTTTTTTCAAACGGGCCATGGTAGGGACCATTTTCCTTATCAGGGCTTGGATCGGCAAACAGTTCGTTGATCCGTGAATGGTTTGATGATCAACCCTAATTTCCACATCAGAGGGTTCTTGATATAAGCAATGATTAGCATTGAAATACATTCGGTAAATCATTCGTCAATCGGTGAATGGTTTGCCAGTTCATGCCCCATCCTTCTTACCTCTTAGTTCTCACCCCTTGCCTTAACTAATTTTAAAAATATAAATAAAAAACTCTAATTCATAAACAGGGAAAATTTAAAAAAAATAATATATTAAAAAATATAAATAAAGGGATATTTACACCCATAACCCTGAGTAATTCCATAATTACCCCAGGTACCCAAGGTTATCACGAATTACATACAAGACCCTGAATAACCACTCCATTTTATACCCATAACCTTCTGTTAGTTTACTTCATTAATTCAACCATGTGGATGAGTTATCTAACCCAATCCATGATCTAACGATTGAGATTAGTAAAAAAGGAAGGACATAGATTAAAATAAAATGAAAATTAAAAAGAAGCATCCCCTCTTCCTCCTTCAACAACACCCCCTTCCTCCTCCAGCAACCTCGACCCTTCGCCGCCGACGATCTCCCCCTTCCTCCTCAAGCACCTCTGCCCCCGCTGATCATGAAGAGTATCGACATAGGCGGGTTCTTATGAAGGAAGGCAGCAATGGTCTAAGTAGCTTGCGTATTGACGAGGGACGCTGACAAGGGGTAGGGGTAGGGGCCAACCAGGGGGAGGGGCGGGGCTTTGAACAAGGGAGGCATCATGGGGTCTGGGGTAGTCAGAGGGGGAAGGGGACGGGGATGGAGGCAGCAGAGGTAAAGGAGGTCAACCGGGTTAAGGAGGGTGTGGGAGGGGGGCTTTAACGAGGCGTCAGTGGGGAGACCAAAGTGGGGCCATGGAGGGCCCTCCGATGCTGGTGGCTACAATACTGGCTGGAAGATACCGCCTTCTTCCGATGAGATGGCAGGAGGCTGACAGAATACGGTGACTTCTTTCTCTCCAGGTATTCACAGTTGCTCATCGACCAAGGCGACCGCATGCTCTCCGCCGCCGCCTCCGTCTTCCATGACCACACAAATTGTCGAGGCCTGAAGTGGTCGACGAAGGTAGCCGGAGTCCACTGGCACTAAGACACACGGTCCCATGCTGTTGAGCTCACCGTCGGTTACTAAAATACAAGAGAGGGAGAGGGGTACCTCCAATCGCAAAGATGATCGTGTGTCACGGCGTGGTGCTCAACTTCACCTACGTGAATATGAAAGAGTGGGAGTAGCCGTGGGAAGCGCAGTGCAGGCCGGAGGCGCTGGTGAAGCAAGTGGCCGAGGCAGCAAGGGAGGCCGGTGTGGAGATGACAGGGGAGAACACGCTGTCACGTTACGACGACAACGCGTATTGCCAGATCGTGAGGACGACGATGACGGGAGGAGGTGGAGCCGTGAAGAGCGCGAGGATGCGTGGGTTTACGTACCTGAGGATGTGTCCTACTCTCTTCCATTCCTTATGTGCCTCGGGTTTATTATATAGTTGGGAACTTCATGTCTCTGTTGTTGGAAGCAGAGGATGTAGAATGCATTGTAAATGTTTGTATATTATTTCAATCTCCTTGTTGTGATTTTGTATAATCTCTGTTGTGGTTATGTGTTTTTCTTTTTGCGGGGGAGGCAGGGGACGAGCTTCCACTTCCATTCCTTTGGCTTTTCCACTGCGCTTCGTTTGTTGTCCTGTTGTGATGTTTCATATGCACTTGTGATTGCAGAATGGCTGGTTTTGATTTTATTTGATGTGTCTATGTGTTGCGATTGAGACCAAGTGTTTGATTGAACCTTTACAGTTGGCACCAACATCTATAGCTATGCGACTGCTACTTGTCTGGAGATCATAAGCAATGAGGCGACATGGGGGAACAAAGGGATGCGACAAAAGTTGGGGGGTTGGCGGTGACGAGGCGGTAGAGGGGAGGGAGGCAGCAGAGGTAGGGGGGTCGACGGGAAGCTTGCACCAGCGCGGGGGAGGGGGTGGGGGTCTACAGCTTCTTCGGGATTTGACGATGGGGAAGTAGGACTGAAGGATATGCATTTATCCCTAAGCGCATCACAGAAGCGTGATCGTTGTATCGAATACGACGCAGAACGACTAGTCGTACTAGTTGTTCTGTGCAGCGGAATTTAAATTTTTTTCATGCGATGAAACCACATGATCCAAGAACGATTCTCGGATCATTTCATATATAACCACAACAAGTATAAAGGAATACCTCTTGAAGCATGGTTGGTCAATTCTCGAAAGAAAGAGACCTCATGTCTCAAGTTCGGTCGTCGGTGAGATCGCTTGCGAGCGCGGGGATGAACCACGTAGTCCTCGCAATCCAAGAAGATGATCCAAGCACGATTGCTCCTGATCTCATCGTACGAGATCGAACATCTCCTTCGTGAGCGTAGCACTCCAAGAAGACGGGGAACCGAAGAAACGTCGAAGCGGCAGCGCGGTGGCAAGAGCGTCGATGAGAACCTCCCCTAGGGTTTGGTGGTCGGCCACCAATTATAGAGGGAGAGAGAGTTGACGTGTATCAATAAAGAGAGAGAGAGCTCCAATATTGCATAGCCTTAGAAAGCATGGTATGCCTCTCTATTTATAGGGTTTTGGGATCCATGGATCTCAATCCATGGGACATATAAAATCAATAGATGAGATTGATTTATGTCAATCCAATGGTCAAGATTGTTGTTGGTAAAACCAACAAGTTATGATCTAATTTAGATTAAAATATACTTGAAAAAATCAAATATAAATCAATCCTAAATTACACCAACCAATAAGTAGAGAATATATACATGGAGATTACGTCTCCATGCATAACATGGTGGACGGCCAACCATTCCAAATAGGACATGGGTGCCGCCCACCTATTTCCTAATGGCGGCAATCTCATGAGATTTCATGAGATTGCATATCTCCATGGAAATCTCTCATTATTTATTTCCAAAAATTTATTGTGATATATTCTTCAAAAATAATTCACAATTATATTTGAGAATATTGCAATCTTGCCATTGAAAAATTGTTAATCATATTCACAACCCAAAACAACATGTAATTTACATTGTCAATTAATCACACAATGTGTATCCAATACACATAATAATTAATCAACAAATATAATTATAATTAACTCTCTCTAACACATTATAAATAATATTTAGAATATATTATAAATAATTGGATATTTCCATCCACATTATTCTTATCCATAATAATTAAATCATATTTAATTATATTGGATAATTTCCATCACACATCAAGATGATTAAATCATATTTAATCATTATTTATTCATTGCTTAGATCTTATGGAATTATTCTTGAACCCTTCAAGAATAATGTGATTTCTCCGCAGATACTTAAAGATAAGAACTGGGCGATTGTATTGTTCCACTTACAGTGACTTGGATGTTGAGATCATATCTCAAATCCAGATCCCATGGACCTCCCACTGATGCTTGATCAAATCAAGACCGTGGACCTAATCTTCTCATTGCATCTAAATCTCATTCAGATCAATGTCCAGTTCATGGACTAAGATTGGGTCACTTCTCTAATGAGAGGAGTCACTAAAATCCAAACCTGTTTCATCACTCCCTCGGAATGGAAGCGTCATGGTTATATAATCGTTTATGATCACATCACCCTCAGGTATTCCCAATACCTGTACATCCTGCATACCGGAAGACCTATGATCATCCAGAAGATAAAGATCACTTTTATACTGTCATCTTCAGAGTTTGATCATTAAGTTTCTCAATCTTGGTCACTGGGAATTGGTATAGATCATATGCTTTCCCAAAGCATATATCTTACCTTCAAATTCATGTCATGCTTCCAAAGCATGACGACACACATGGAATTTGATCAGTCCCAACACCTCATGAGTGAGTGATGAATCCACGATTCATCGTCTTAATATCTTGATCTTAGCAAAATCCCCGAGTAAAATCCAAAATAAATGTCCATAAAATCATTAAAGTAACAAAATGTCTCTTGTAAATAAAACACACTAATTATTGTATATTAGATTTTACAAAATAAATTACACATAAAAACCGCAAAAATAAAGGAGTTTTATACATGTAAATAGCCAAAACTTTATGTATTTTTAATAATTTTATTTCAACTATTTTTTGGCTAATTCCTTCTCCAACTTGGTCATAACAATGTATATAAAAATACAAAAATACAAAAACAAATTTTACCTCAAATAAATGCTCCTAGATCCCAAAGGGAAAAAGCCGTAAAGACCAACTTCCAAGCCAAATTCCTGCTCCGTATGAAATCCAAATTCACCAAACACACTTTTAAAGTTCAAGTTGGAAAATTATCTATCCAACGGAAGTGATTTCATTAAAATCGGAGCTCATTTGCAAAAGTTGGGTTTTGAGACCTAGATGTACATTGTATATATTCATTCTTTCTTCATTTTTTATTTTATCTTTACTAATTACTAAAAATACAAAAAAAATCATGCTTGCATTTTATTTTGATTGTAGTATTTTATTGTATTTTTCCGTTGTAAATATCTCTTATTAAAAAGACAAAAAAAATACATATTAGAAACGCAAATAAAAAATGTACATGTTTTATGTATTCACTTGTAAATTCACCACTATTTTTCCTTCTTTATTTTTGTTGTATTTAAAGTATCCTACTTTATATCATTATTTTATTTATTTATTTATTTTACATTCTCCACAATAACCACCATTCAACTCCATTCTACCACCAACCTCCATTCAACCCCACCATATTTTAAACCTCCCATTCAACTCCGTTAATAAAATAACCTCCCACCATTTTAATAACTTCTCATTTCATCATCTTTATATACATTCCATCCTCCTCAATTTGCACTTGATCCATCTTTATGTGAGGAGAGCCCAGTTCCCAGAGTTGAATCAGTGACAGCGACGCAACCGCGGTCGAGCGACGACAGCCCTCTCTCTGGTGAGATCCATTGGCTTTTTGGCCAACATCGCAGCCGCAACTGCGTGCTGCTCGAGCTCATCGCGCGCCGGCGATACGAGCGAAGACCGTGCTCTCACGAGCACACCGTAGGCGATCATCTCCATATTAGGTAATTTTTCTTCTCATTTGATCATCTTCTTATTTTTGCAATTTTTTATCACACCATATAACCATCCACATGTCCCCATTTGTTTATTTCATGTCATCTTCTCACTACCATTTTCCCCCCTTCTTTTTGTGTACATATTTTCTGTTTAAAGAAAATAAAAAAAATAAAAAAAAATTAAACAAAAAAAGTCTTTTATTACAGCAGAAAAAGAAAAAAAACTACATGCAACAGCGGTGGGGGGAAGTTCCCACCGCCGCCGCTCACCCATTCTCCTCCGCCACGCCGCCGGCCAGCAGCGCGTCCTCGCCGCCGGCCAGCAGCCCCCGACGGAGCACCGCCCCAGCAGCCGCGCGGGCTACGCGGTCACCGCCGCCACCTCCAGCGGCCGCGCACTCCGCTCCATCGTCGGCCCTCTCCTCCGCGGGTGGCCGCGCCGCCATCGCGCGCCGCCCTCGCCACCAACCCTCCCTCGCGTCTCCGTCGTGCCAGGAGGCACCGCGCGACCGTGCGAGCCGTCCCTCCTCCGCCTCAGCCCGCTGCTGACCACCTCCCTGTTGGGTTCATCCCTAGTCGTGCCCAAAGAAGAAGAAGAAGAAGGTCTTTCTCTCATTGTTTTATATAAAAATTGCATGTTGTTTATTATATGTTTGGGTAAGAGCTCAATTTGGGTAAAATATGCAATATTTCAGTTGAACATTTTTAATTAATTCACAATATCTCACAAAAATATAAATAAATATTCAGAATGTAGAAAATTTGTTGCTGAACATAATGGTTTTTTCATTGAATATAATGACGCAAAATAGATGTCCAAATTAATCAGCAAACACGGGGTTATCTTTACAAATTCAGAAAACAATATTTACATCAAAAACATGTATAGGGACCTTTTTGTAACTATAGAAACTACATGGGACAACTAAGCAATTATTATAATAAAAAAATAAAAAATTTGACCTCTTCTTCTTCAGCAGGTAGCAGGCGGCTAGGGCGCACGGGGAAGGCTTGGAAAGGGTGGTACTGTCACGCACGGGTGCGCGGAGGAGGCGGAGGCGGTAGCAGCAGCGAAGGGACGGTGGCGCGCGGTGGATCATCGGAGGACCGCAGGCGGAGGAGGGCCGATGTGGCGCGGGTGGAGTTTTCGGCCACCTGCGGAGTTGTTGCCGGAGGCCGAGCCTCCGGAAGCCTGCAGGCGGCGATGGAGGCTGGGAGGGGCCATCGACGCGGTGCGGGCGTGGGGGGGCCACGACCTCTGGGGCGGAGGCTGGTGGCGTCGTGCAGGCGGTGGCCAGCAACTGCTGGGGGGCCGGCCGCCTACGCGTGCGTCTTTTTTTTATTTTTTTAAATTTTTTCTTTTGTTATGCTATTGTAATAATAAAAAACTCTTTTTCATTTTACTTTTTTTATATTTTTTGTTTTGTTAATCAGGGGATGCCAATGGAGAAGGGGGGGTGATGAAATAAAAATAAGGGAGATAATGGTGGTGATGATGATGGTAAGGTGATGTGATATATAAAAAAGTGCAAAAACAACAACGATGATAAAATGAAGGGGAAATAATACTTACGATGAATGCGGTCGCCTTGTTGTGCTCACGAGAGCACAGTCTTCACTCGAATCGTAGACGTGCGATGAGCTCGAGCAGCGCGCAGTTGCAGCTGCGATGTTGGCTAAAAAACCAACGGATTTCACCAGAGAGAGGTTTGCCGTCGCTCGACTGCGGTTGTGTCGCTGTCACCGGTTCAACTCTGGGAACTAGGCTCTCCTCACATAAAGATGGATCAAATGCAAATTGAGGAGGATGGGATGTATATAAAGAGAAGACATGAGAAGTTATTAAGGTAGTGGAGTTGAATGGGAGGTTGTATTATTAATGGAGTTGAATGGGAAGTTGGAAAAGACGGTGGAATAATGGAGTTGAATTGGTGGTTATTGTAGAGAATGAAAATTAAATTAATAAATAAAGTGAAATAAAGTAGGCTATTTAAATACAACAAAATATATAAAGAAGGAAAAAATAGTGGGGAATTTACAAGGGAATACATACAACATATACATTTTTTTGTTTGCTTTTCTATTGTGTATTTTTTTATCTTTTTAATAAGAGATGTTTACAACGGAAAAATACAATAAAATAGTATAATCAAAATACAACACAATCATAATTTTTTTGTATTTTTAATAATTAGGAAAGATAACATAAAAAATAAAGAAAAAATGAATATATACATAATATACAATGTACATTTAGGTCCCAAAACCCAACTTTTCCAAATGAGCTCCGATTTTAATCAAACCACTTTCATTGGATAGATAATTTTCTAACTTGAACTTTAAAAGTGAGTTTGGTGAATTTGGAGTTCATACGGAGAGGGAATTTGGCTTGGAGGTTGTTCTTTACGGTTTTTTCCCTTTGGGATCTAGGAGCATTTAGTTAAGTTAAAATTTGTTTTATATTTTTGTATTTCTATATACATTGTTATGAACAAGTTGGAGAAAGAATTAGCCAAAAAGGAGTTCAAATGAAATTATTAAAAATACATGAAGTTTTGGGATATTTACATGTATAAAACTCCTTTATTTTTGCAGCTTTTTATGTGTAATTTATTTTGTACAATCTAATATACAATAATTAGTATGTTTTATTTACAAGAGTCATTTTGTTAATTTATTGACTTTATGGACATTTTTCTGGGATTTTACTCGGGGATTTTGCTAAGATCAAGATCTTGAGATGATGAATCGTGGATTCATCATCCCCCCCCCCTATACTTAAACTTTGCTAGTCCTCAAGTAAATAAAGAATGAATAAATTGGATTAACCCCTGACTGTGCATGTGAATACAAGACTTGATTCGTTCAAGAACTCTCGGTTTTAGAGATCCTAAAATTCTAAGCTGAACCAAGCTCTAGTCAAAAGGTATCAAATTTCCCTAATCATCAGACCCTCTTTGTATACATACATAGTAAGAATACGACTTAAGTGTTGACCGCAGTTACAAGAGTAGAGTCACAACGTCACCCAACGTTATAGTCCAAGAGACTCTCCTAAGGACCCGATCCTCAACACTAGGGAATAAACCATTTCTTGCATCCAATCCACCGTCTCTTTAGTTGTCAGACTTAAAAGTGTAGATGGAAGGCTAGTTGATGGAGGGCATAGGATTGTGTCATTTCTTCTCTCCCTCTCATTGGAACAAGGATCGTCTCAAGTGCCATATTACGCAACGCATATTTTTTTTGGTGTTGAGCAGTACGTCCGTCAATAGAAGTTTGACTCGTCTGCACTTGTTTTCTTGGGAGTACACCGCGGTGTGCCTTTATTGAGTATCTATTATACCTTCTACACCCAGACTTGTAGCATTTACAATGCAGAGCCCTTTTCTGGTGCAAGCCTAACTCCTGGTCTTAATAGCAGTGGTCCAAGTGGACACTTTGAAATGGTCGGGAGCGCTCGCCTTTGATGGAAGCTCTTTGATATTTGACTTTGTGGAATGAGAGCTTTTCTTTATCATTTTATTGCTTTTTAGTATTGTTGGCTAGCTCCATTGCTTTTACCAAGAGTTAGCGCACACTGATCTACATTTTTTATTTTATCACACCCTGGCACATAGGTAAATGTCAAGAGATAGTACAAGAACCATGTTCTCATACTGGATAAAGATGCTGACACTCAGGTTTCATGAAGCTTTCATTGATTTTATCCCATCCTCGAGCATCATCAAATCAAGTCCAAACTCAAATCCCTCATCCCAGTTCCTCAAGTAAAATTTCAACTCATCTCATCATAACTGCAGTCGTGTATGTGAGGTGCTGATCATATTCTTAAGGTAGAGACTAAGCATGCAATATAGCACACAAATCTTAGGGAAATGTGAATAATTAAGTCAAGGACCCTAATGACTAAGGTTGGTTAACTCAAAATTCCAAGACCTCATAAACCAAGTGCTCTTGAACATCACTAGTCTTGTGTGAAAGTGAAGGTGTCAGGGATTAAACCAACTTATTAATTAGTTTTTTTACCCAACCATAATTATTGTATAATATATTTATAAAAATACGTGAAAGTACGAACTATGAGTAAAGTATATGTGTAATATATACACGCCCCCTATACTTATCATGTGTTATGTCCTCAGAGCACAAGAAGCGAGAAAAAGACATAGCTCGTGCTAAGCATAGGATGACTAAAATAATAAAAAGTATAGAAGTTGATCCCCCCCCCATACTTAGGCTCTGGTCAGCCTAAGTGTAGAAGAATAGCAAAAATGGGGCGGACGAGGTCAAGAGGAAAAATGGATGAGTGTATACACATGGCGGGCATCGGTTCCCCCTATACTTAGGCTCTGGTCAGCCTAACTATAGGACATGAGTAAGTGTGAGAACTGATGTGATCTGGAGAATATACAAAGAAGGGAGAATATATACAAGAGTGATTGAATCTTCAAAGCTGCTGAATCTCGATGATGCATCTTCATGAAGAGTAATACAATGTATCTGCTCTGTGCTCACTCTGCATGAAACTGATGATGTCGACTTGGACTAACTGCTCTTTTGAATCAACAAAATGCTTCAATAGTTGTCAATTCACCACATGAGATTGTGCACCATCTGTGAGATCAGCTATCTCTACACTTTCATTCTAGTGCGCTTTCTTAACAACAAAGGGACCCGTCCATTTAGATTTGTGCTTCCCATGGAACATCTTCAACCTGGCATTGAACAACCATACCTTTTGTCCAGGGACAAAGTCTTTGCACCTAATGTGCTAATCTTGCCATCTTTTTACTTTGTCCTTATAAATCAAACTGTTGTCATGTGCCCTGTTTCAGATTTCCACAAGCTCGTTCAAGTTCAAGTCTCGACAAAGCTTCCCTAGGTGACAACTCCAATTAATCTTCTTAATTGCCCATTCGGATTTAGAATTAACTCTACGGGCAAATGGCATGGTTTTCCATAGATCATTCTAAATGGTGAAGTACCCAATGGTGTCTTGTAGACTGTCCTATAGGCTCACAGAACTTGGTCCAAGAGCTGAGACGAGTTCTTCCTATCGGGATGAACCAATTTCTGCAAAATACTCTTCACCTCTCTGTTTGAAACATCTGCCATGTCATTGGACTGTTGGTGGTAAGGACTAGTAACTCTATTCTCAAATCTATAGTCCTTAGCTAAAGATCTCATATCTCTGTTCACAAAGTGAATACCCCCATCAGATATCAAAACTTTTGGCACCCCGAACCTAGCAATAATATGATCTCTCACAAACTTACAGACAGTCTTGCTGTCTGTGGTTCGGGTTGGGATAGCCTCCACCCACCTAAATAGATAATCAACCGCCAAAAATATGTACTCATGTCCTTGGCTGTTGGGAAAGGGACCCATAAAATCTATGCCCCATGCATCAAAAACATCACAAATAATCATCGGTTACGTGGGAATCTCATCTCTCTGTCCAACTGTCCCTCCCATCTTCTGACAGATAGGGCACGACCGTACAAAATCAATAGTATCTCTAAATAAGGTCGGCCAATACAATCCACATTAAAGTACTTTGTGAGGGGTTCTCTTTCCCGAATGGTGTCCTCCAGCCTCAAGTGAATGACAATATGTGAGGACACTCTGGTATTCCTCCTGAGGAATACACCTTCTCCAAACACAATCCGGTCCTTCGAAGAAAAGGAAAGGATCGCCCCAGTGGTATCTCCTCGAATCTGACTTCAGTCGATCAATGCTGCTCCTAGTCCAACCATGGGGAACCTGCTTGGAGACAAGAAAGTTCACCATGTTGGCATAACATGGGAGTGAGTCAATAACACAAATTGACTCATCCGAGAAAGGTCTCTCTAATCCGCTCATAATTAGGAGAATCCTTAAGCTCCATCCGAGAAAGGTAATCAGCCACAACATTCTTCACTCCAGGTTTATCTTTTATGTCCAAATCAAATTCTTGGAGGAGTAAAATTCACCTAAGAAGATGCGCCTTCGCATCCTTCTTTTCCATTAAGTATCGAATGGTTGTGTGATCTGTGTAAATTGTAACCTTAGAGCCCAAAATATATGATCTGAACTTCTCGAGGGCTCATACTACTACGAGTATTTCCTTTTCAGTCACTGTATAATTCTTCTGTGTAGTATCTAATACTTTGCTCGCGTAATGGATCGCAAACGAGATCCCCTCTCGCCGTTGTCCTAACACAGCTCCTATAGCAAAATCTGAGGCATCAGTCATGATCTCAAAGGGGAGAGACTAGTCAGGAGATTGTAGGATAGGCGAGGCACAAATCTTCCTCTTCAAGAGCTCAATGGCCTCCAGACACCTATGATCTACAACGAACTCTGTGTTTTTCCCTAAGAGCTTAGTCAGTGGGCGGGCGATCTTTGAAAAAACTTGAATGAATCTCCTATAGAATCCAACATGCCCTAAGAATGATCGCACTGACTTAACATTGGTAGGTGGATTCTTTATCACCTCCACCTTGGCAGGGTGAACCTCCATTCCCCTTTTGGAGATGACATGCCCCAACACGATACCCTCTGTCACCATAAAGTGACTCTTCTCCCAGGAGAGTACCATATTCACCTCTCTACACCTCGTGAGGACTCGGTCCAAGTGCGCTAAACATGTATCAAAAGAATCATCATGGACCGAGAAGTCATTCATGAACACTTTCAGGAAATCTCCCACCATCTCGGCAAATATGGATATCATGCACCGCTGAAATGTGCCCGTGGCATTGCAGAGCTTGAATGGCATGCGCCTGAAAGCATAAGTGTTGCATAGACATGTGAATGTGGTCTTTTCCTGGTCCTCAAGGGCTATGGCCACCTGGTTGTAGCCTGAGTACCCATCAAGAAAATAGAAGAACTCTTTCCCTGCGAGTCTCTCCAAGATCTGATCAATAAAAGGCAAGGGAAAGTGATCTTTTTTGGTCATAGCATTCAGGAACCTGTAGTCAACACAGACACGCCACGACGTAGGTACTCGTGTCGCGATCTCTACCCCTTCCTCGTTGGTGACCATCTGAATTCTCGACTTCTTCGGGACAACATGAAGCGGGGCCACCCACGTGGAGTCAGAAATAGGGTATATAAACCCTGCTTTGCACCATTTCTCAATCTCTTTCTTCACCACTTCCCTATATAAACCCTGCTTTGCACCATTTCTCAATCTCTTTCTTCACCACTTCCCGTAGATTGGTGTTAAGTCTCCTTTAGAACTCACGGGAAGGTCTCACATTATCCTCAGTAAAAATGTGGTACGAGCAGAGAGCAGGGTTGATCCCTACGAGATCCGACACTGTCCAGCCTATTGCTTTGCGGTTCCTCTCTAAGACTTCTAAAAACCTAGACTCCTGTTATAAAGTCAAGTCTGAGCTAATGATGATAGGATATCTCTCTTTGGGTCTCGCAATAAAGCTATACTTGAGTGTAGGAGGTAGTGATTTCAGTTCTGGCAATGTGGTATCATCAAGAAAATCTGGCTGAACTGAATCTGAATCTTGTTCTTTGCTGCATGAAGGTGGGCTAAGCTGAGTAGTACTCGCCACCAACTCAGAAGTAAGGGGAGTCGGATCGCTAAAGAAACGCGGTAGTTTGGCCAAAGCCACGTCCAACTCATCGTCTATGTCCCATGATCATTCCGAAGGGGATGGAACTGACAGATCCAGCTGGATCTCTATGTCATCATGGGGATAGGTAGATGCACCTCCCACAAGATCAGACAAACCTGGCAAACTGCATCATCCACTATGCCCTTTCCAGATGAAAGGAAATCACTCTGTCCTGAAGGAATCTGTCCTCAAATCCCAACGATGCTAATCATTCTGCAATCTGCCTCTGATGATTAGTACTCTGTGCTACTCTCTGAATCGGGTCGCTGACACTTGGTTTGCTTCATCTCAAGGTTCACTTCTCCACCTGGATAACGGAACTTCATCATTCCCATACCATAATCGAAAGCTATGCCTGCGGTCCTAAGGAAGGGCCGCCCAAGAATGATCTGAGATTCTCTCCAATGATTTGGGGTTTCCATGTCCGAGACTGTGAAGTCAACCTGATAGTTCTACCCCTCAATCGAGATAACGATGTTCTTCACTTCTCCCTTAGGTCTCTTCACTGAACGATCATCTAATTGGAGTAAAGCTCTAGATTTGCGAAGTGGTCCCAACTCCAATTTCTGATATAGTACTAAGGAAAGTAAGTTGATCGAAGAACCATTATCCAAGAGTGTGCGTGCAAGCGCAATGACGTTAATACGACTCTCCACATAATGAGCAACCATGTCTCTCTTTTTCCTTCGCAAAGTCTGATTCTTGAGACAATAGGTTGTGGATACTGATAAGACATGAGTCTTTATATTTCGATTATCTTTCTTCCTGCTAACCCGTGTAGGTGTGCATCTCACCTTAAGGTATTTTTGGAATGCAGGATGGTTAGCCACATATTCATCAAATGGCACCTTTACAGTGATGTTCTCTTTACAAAACCGTTCCATACTGGGGTCATCTTTCTAAATTTTTTTGATGCGCTTTCCTGCCATAAGAGCACGGTGGAAAGGGATTGAAGCTTGAGAGACAGAGGATGAAGAGTCTGAATCATGAACTGAAAGATCATTCTTTGCATTAATGGAAACAGAGTTCTTCATACAAGAATCTGTTTGATGCAACATGAAATCAAAATCTAGACTATCTACTAAAGGTTGTGGAATAGAAGCTGGAGTGGTATCCGCCACAACCAGATATGCAAGGTCCTCCGTAGAATCAGAAGTGTATCCATGCTGCCGATGTTGCATACGTGCTCTCCTCCTCTTCTCGTCTCCCTGAGTAGGTATCCTCAAATGTTGCTGATGGGACTCGGATATATGATGCCTCTCCTCCTCGTCTTCTGAAGACTCCTCAGGTAGAGCTCCATAGATGCCCCTCCTCGTAGCCCTCGCCCGGTCAGGTACGGTCACGGTCCTTCCGCTCCTGAGTGACATGTGGTTAGCTTCGTCACACGAAAGAATCTCATGTTCAGATCTAGGAGATTCTGAATAGTATACCTGACCAAAGTGCTGCTGAGAACTAGATCTGTTCAGGCTATTGGGGTTAATATCCTGAACTTCGGCTGAGATAGAGGTAGAGGGTGCACTCTGCGCGTCTCCCATCTGGACAGGTGGTTGACATCCACCCGTAAGTCATGAATTTCGTTCCTGTAGGAACGTAGCTCGTTGAGTATCTGCTGCTGAATATCCACGGGACTAGACGATGAAGGAAGGGGATAAGACTTGGAAGAAGAACGGGAAGAAGAACGGGAAGACTGGTCCTACTGGACAGAGTACTGCCTCTACTGTTGCTGCTGGGGTTGCGGGCCCTGCTGGCCCGTCTGGTAATGGCCCTATCGGCCATACTGCTGGTACTATTGCCTCTGTTGTTGGGTGGCTGGAATCCAGGGCTCTGTTGTGAAGGAGGTGGTGCAGAGGTGAATGCGGTGTTATGAAAGATCGGTGGATTCTTGAATGTTTGTCAGTCTCCTGAACTTCCCTGCCTGGCAGGGTCCTAAGTATAACATACTCCATTCACCTCCCAAACCGGTGGAGACTCCTCCTGAACTGTCTCTGCTAATGGAGGTGGCTGCTGGAAAGAGTGGGTGTAGGATTGGTCCTGCTCCCACCGCTGGGGTTGCCCTGACACCAACTGCTCCTGAACATGGTGAACTCGGTATACGGGAGCAGAGGGTGCAGTCACGGTAGGTGTCTTTATCTTAGATACCCTATCAATCAACTCCTCCATTTATTTTGGAATCTTGGAGACGCTCCGGTCCAATTCATCAATTCTCCTGTCAATCCTCTCGACTACAGTAAGCTTGTCAGCAAAGAGTCCCATGCTAGGGATCACGTCCTGAGAGAGATCGACTACAGTTGATTTTCCCCTCCAAGTGAGAGTGAACTGGGGGATGGTGTATAGGCCCTGGTGGCCATCTGTGAGCAGCTAGTTTCAGCCATCTGCTCGAATACCCTCCAGATGGTATCCACTCCTCGTTATGTATAGCTGCCTCCACAGGCAGCGCTCATTAAATCCTGCATCTCAGGGTTGAGACCAGTGAAGAATGATTGGACCAAGATGTTATCATCTGGTCCATGATAGGGACACTTCTGCAGGACGTCCTTAAATCTTTCCTAAGCATCACAAATGGCTTCATGGGGTAATTGGGAAAAACTCGTAATAAGCATCCTCATCATGTTAGTTCTACTCAACGGGTAGAACTTCTTTAGGAATAGGTCCTTGAACTGGGCATAAGTGGTGACCGTGATTCCAAGATTCTTCACCCAGTAGTCGGCTTTTCCACCCAAGGCAAATGGAAGGGCTTTGAGCCTAATATAATCTTGGCTAACATTATTATGTTTGAGGTTAGAACAGATGAGCTCGAAGTCCCTTAGGAATGCATATGGCTCCTCAAAAGCATTCCCATCAAAGTGTGACAGCAGGTTTAGAAAATGCGGCTTCAATTCAATATCAACAGTGGGTTCGGCCGGACTCAAGTAGTTCCGAATCTGATATTGTCCGGTATTATATGTCGCATCCATAGGTGGAGCGACCCCAACATTTAACTGTCCTAACTAAGCTCTCAATAATGTGTGTTGCTGCTCAGATGCAACTAATCTGGCAAGTATCATTCTCATTGGGTCTTTATGGTTCTCTTCTTCCTCATCTCTCTTCTTTGGAGGCATTTTCCTTGAATCTTCTTTATGGCGATGAATCGGAAAGGTATTCTTGATTAGAAGAGGATTTATAAATCAAGATATTCTCATCGAGGTGAAGATCTTCCTCGGTGAGGTGGGAAGAGATAAGGGAATGGTTTGAGAGTAACCATCCCGAGAGTGCGTGATCCTGGGCTTAAGAGAGTCATGAGTCCAGGTTGGTCCAAGTTGCGCATGGACCTGTGAAGACATACTTCTTGGAGGATTCAATGGAGATTCGCAAAATCTGAATAAATATCCCCCCAATCAGTCATCTTCGATGTCAAAAGAACTGATTAGAACTAGTTCTACGGTGCACGTAAATGTGCGGAGTGAACTCACACAATACAAACACAATTTAAACCCTTAGTTTCACCAACTCAACACGTGATGACCGTAAGAGTTCGGCTGAATTGTCTTGTCAATTTTAGTTGGTGAGAAATACAATCTTGGAAAGATTAACGAGTTGTTAGGTGCCCGTATTTTCCTACAGACTGACCCAGTTCTTACGACTAGTTTGTCCTACTTTCAGCCAGTATAGGCGTAAGTACAGGCCAAAGCCCGTTCCTTGAGGACTAAATCACCCTCTAAACCTCCCACTTTGCTAAGGAAGTCTGGACCGTATAAATACGGCTACCCATATTTCTCACTGAAAAGTAGCTAATCACCTAAAAATAAAGAACCAGTAGTAAGTAAGAAATCCTGGCTTAGCTCTATCCTAGGGTCGTCTCTCTCTCACTTGCAAGTAAAACAAACAATGAGGGTTTTATGCACCCGAGAACAAGGGTTCTTTTTATTCCAATTATTTAATCGACCTGCTCAATTCAGTCCTAATTTTAGAGTTAGGTTATCACTTGAAACTTTATGTGAACACACAAGCACGTCTACCATTTAGTCCCAATTTCCTTTTGACCTTAAGTTGTAAAGCAAGAGGGGAATCGGAAATCAGAATGCAAACGAGAAATTATGATGCATGCTCAGAAGAAGGTATACTTACAGTGAATCCTGGCACTCTCCATGCGTTATGCAGAACAAAATTTGTAAATTTTACACTAAATGCATGCAGATCGAGAAAACCGCACCTAAACAATATACTATTAGCGGGGAAGAATTGATTTGATTTTGAGCTAAGTAGTACGTATCTATGTGTGTCTCATTATGAATCTTATAAGATAAGTGAATCTTCTAAGATATGTGTGGCCTAAATTACGATGGGCACAAACAGATTTGATGCTAAACTACCGTGTGCCTAATCCTTAATTTCGCCACTCAAGTCGAGCCCTACCCTCACCGAAGAGTGAAACAGGTCTCGACACACCACAAATAAAGTCCAAGTCTCTTTATACGCGCAATCTCTCAAACAAGAGCTGCTATAAAGAAGCAATCTACCTAAATAATTACAACACGATAATTACAAAAAATTACAAAAATTCTCTCAAAAATAAATCGATTCTCTTGCTCTTCAGCAGTCGGCGCGCGTCGCGTCCGTCGACCTCCGATGCACTCCAAGTCCAACGGGCCTTTGCAAGTAAAATAAGATTTATATTAGAGAGATAAAAACAAAATATCTACAAAAATATGAAGAGAAATAATTGCAAAAAATGGACTAAATACAAGGTGGCTCGGTGGTCAGACTACCCGAGTAAATGAAAATCTAAATCCAAAATTTTAAACTAATCCCAAAGCCGTTTGCCTCCCCGCAACGATGCCATCTGACGAGTAAATACATGCTTTAATTCGGCTACGTTGTAGTACGTGTACCTAGCGATTCAGTCAGAACCGAGAGAAGATCTCCGTGAAGAGTGTCTCTGTTTAATTTATATCATGGGCATGTCCGGGGTCGAACACCGGGAAGCAAAGGAACAACTTTGGGGTTAATTCGAAAATTAAGAACTAGATTCTCAATGCGGTTTTTTTATATTTTATAATGCAAAAATAAATGAGAATGCAAATGCAGGTGGATTACGTTAATGAAAAAGGCACACAACTTAGCCAAATTAAATTTAATGCGAAATTAATCCAATTTAGCTAAAATATATTTTTCCAGTAAACTTAATCCAATGATGAAAGTAGCATATATTTCTTTTTTGAATTTTCAGGATTAAAATGCAACAATGAAAAATGCACACTTTTTAAGGTTTTTTCGTAATTTTTCACACAAACAGTAAGCAAAAATAATGAAAACTTTACTGGAATATAAACATGATGCAAGGAAGCTACAGTAATATTTTTGAAATTTTTTGACAAAATATGAATTTTTTATGGATTTTTTAGTGAAAATAGAGCGACAGTGAGTAATTAATTCCTAATTAATCCACAATAGCAAGTTAATCAGAGTGCGAATTATCCCAAAAAGATATTTTCATATAGAATGCAGGAAACTTGAAATTTCGCAAAAAGGATGTATGTGGATTTAACTAAAAATCAAATACTAAAATAACTCTATAATTATTTCAGGCACAAGACAAATCCACTTTGGACGAAATTTGGATGTATCTCAATCACATATCAAGGCATCATTCCTAATTTTTGTGGAATTTTTAGAGCAACCGTATGTGAGATATAAATTTAAGAGCTCAATTTGGGTAAAATATGCAATATTTTAGTTGAAAGTTTTTAATTAATTCACAATATCTCATAAAAACATAAATAAATATTCAAAATGTAGAAAATTAGTTGCTCAACATAATGGCATTTTTCATTGAATAAAATGACGCAAAACAAATGTCCAAATTAATCAGCAAACACAGGGTTATCTTTGCAAATTCAGAAAACAATATTTACATCAAAAACATGTACAGAGACCTTTTTGTAATTTTAGAAACTACGCGGAACAACTAAGCAATTGTTACAATAAAAAAATAAAAAAATTGACCTCTTCTTCTTCAGCAGGTAGCGGGTGGCTAGGGCGCACGGGTAAGGCTTGGAAGGGGCGGTGCCGCCACGCATGGGCGCGCGGAGGAGGTGGAGGTGGCAGCAACGGCGGAGGGACGGTGGTGCGCGGGTGGATCGTTAGGAGGACCGCGGGCGGAGGAGGGTCGGTGGCGCGTGGGTGGAGGTTGCGGCCACTTGCGGCGTTGCTGCTGGAGGCCCAGACTCCGGAAGCCTGCAGGTGGCGATGGAGGCTGGGAGGGACCACCGACGTGATGTGGGCATGGGGGGGCGCGGCACTGGGGCGGAGGCTAGTGGTGGCGTGCAGGCGGTGGCCGGCGGCTGCTGGGTGGGGGCGGCCGCCTGCGCGTGCGTGTTTTTTTATTTTTTTTTATTTTTTATTTTGTTTTGCTGCTGTAATAATAAAAAACTCTTTTTGTTTTATTTTTTATATTTTCCTTCTTTTGTTAATGACAGGATGCAAATGGAGAATGGGGAGTGATGAAGTAAAAATAAGGGAGATGATGGTGGTGATAAATATGGTAATCTGACGTGATATATAAAAAATGCAAAAACAACAACGACGATAAAATGAAGGGAAAAAATACTTACGATGAACGTAGTCGTCTTGCTGTGCTCACGAGAGCACGGTCTTCGCTCGAATTATCGGCGTGCGATGAGCTCGAGCAGCGCGCGATTGGGGCTGTGATGTTGGCTAAAAACCCAACGGATCTCACCAGAGAGAGGGCTGTCATCGCTCGACCGCGGTTGCGTCGCTGTCATCGATTCAACTTTGGGAACTAGGCTCTCCTCACATAAAGATGGATCAAGTGAAAATTGAGGAGGATGGAATGTACATAAAAAGAAGACATGAGAAGTTATTAAGGTGGTGGAGTTGAATGGGAAGTTGGAAAAATGGTGGAATAATGGAGTTGAATTGGTGGTTATTGTAGAAAATGAGCATTAAATAAATAAATAAAGTGAAATAAAGTAGGCTACTTTAAATACAACAAAATATATAAAGAAAGAAAAAATAGTGGAGAATTTACAAGGGAATACATACACCATGTACATTTTTTTGTTTTCTTTTCTATTATGTTTTTTATCTTTTTAATATGACATATTTACAACTAAAAAATATAGTAAAATAGTATAATCAAAATACAACACAACCATATTTTTTTGTATTTTTAATAATTAGGAAAGATAAAATAAAAAATGAAGAAAAAAATGAATATATACATAATATACAATGTACATGTAGGTCCCAAAACTAAACTTTTGCTAATGAGCTCCGATTTTAATGAAAATACTTCCGTTGAATAGATAATTTTCTAACTTGAACTTTAAAAGTGAGTTTGGTGAATTTGGTGTTCATACGGAGTTGGAATTTGACTTGGAAGTTGGTCTTTACGGCTTTTTCCCTTTGGGATCATGGAGCATTTATTTGAGTTAAAATTTGTTTTCTATTTTTGTATTTTTATAAACATTGTTATGAACAAGTTGGAGAAAGAATTAGCCGAAAAGGAGTTGAAATGAAATTATTAAAAATACATGAATTTTTGGGCTATTTACATGTATAAAACTCCTTTATTTTTTCATCTTTTTATGTGTAATTTATTTTATACAATCTAATATACAATAATTAGTATGTTTTATTTACAAGAGTCATTTTGTTAATTTATTGATTTTATGGATATTTTTCTGATATTTTACTCGGGGATTTTGCTAAGTCAAGATCTTGAGAAGATGGATCGTGGATTCATCACCCCCCTATACTTAAACTTTGCTAGTCCTCGAGCAAATAAAGAATGAATAAATTGGATTAACCCCTGACTGTGCATGTAAATACAAGACTTGATCCCTGCAAGAACTCTCGGTTTTAGAGATCCTAAAATTCTAAGCTGAACCAAGCTCTAGTCAAAAGGTATCCAATTTCCCTAATCATTAGACTCTCTTTGTATACATATATAGTAATGATATGACTTAAGTGTTGACCGCAGATACAAGAGTAGAGTCACAACGTCACCCAAGGTTCTAGTCCAAGAGACTCTCCTAAGGACCCGATCCTCAAACATTAGGGAATAAACCATTTCTTGCTTCCAATCCAACGTCTCTTTAGTTGTCAGACTTAAAAGTGTAGATGGAAGGCCAGTTGATGGAGGGAATAGGATTGTGTCATTTCTTCTCTCCCTCTCATTGGAACAAGGATCCTCTCAAGTGCCTTATTACGCAATGCATATTTTTTTGATGTTGATCAGCGCGTCCGTCAGGAGAAGTTGGAGTCGTCTGCACTTGTTTTCATGGGAGTACACCGGGGTGTGCCTTTTTTTAGTATCTATTATACCTTCTACACCCAGACTTGTAGCATTTACGATGCAAAGCCCTTTTTTGGTGCAAGCCCGACTCCTGGTCCTAATAGCGGTGGTCCAAGTGGACACTTTGAAATGGTTGGGAGCGCTCGCCTTTGGTGGAAGCTCTTTGATATTTGACTTTGTGGAATGAGAGATTTTCTTTATTATTTCATTGCTTTGTAGTATTTTTGGCTAGCTCCACTGCTTTTACCAAGAGTTGGCGCACACTGATCAACATTTTTTATTTTATCACACCCTGGCACATAGGTAAATGTCAAGAGATAGTACAAGAACCATGTTCTCATACTGGCTAAAGATGCTGACACTCAGGTTTCATGAAGCCTTCATTGATTTTATCCCATCCTCGAGCATCATCAAATCATGTCCGAACTCAAATCCCTCATCCTAGTTCCTCAAGTGAAATTTCAACTCATCTCATCATAACCGCAGTCGTGTATGTGAGGTGCTGATCATATACTTAAGGTAGAGACTAAGCATGCAATATAGCACACAAATCTTTAAAACTAGGGAAATGTGAATAATTAAGTCAAGGACCCTAATGACTAAGGTCGGTTAACTCAAAATCCCAAGACCTCATAAACCAAGTGTTCTTGAACATCACTAGTCTTGTGTGAAAGTGAAGGTGTCAGGGATTAAACCAACTTATTAATTAGTTTTTTACCCGCCCATAATTATTGTATAATATATATACAAAAATACGTGAAAGTATGAGCTATAGGCAAAGTATAAATGTAATATATACACGCCTCCTTCTGACGAGCCGCTAAATACGATGGTTAATTTGGACACGTTGTAGTACGTGTACTTAGCGATTCAGTCAGAACCGAGAGAAGATCTCCTTGAAGAGTGTCTCGGCTTAATTTATATCTCGGGCAAGTCCGGGGTCGAACACAGGGAGGAAAAGGAACAACTTTTGGGTTAATTCGAAAATTAAGAACTAGATTATCAATGCAGTTTTTTTGATATTTTATAATGCAAAAATAAATGAGAACGCAAAATGCAAGCGGATTAAGTTAATGAAAAAGGCACACAACTTAGCCAAATTAAATTTAATGCGAAATTAATCCAATTTAGCTAAAATATATTTTTCAGTAAACTTAATCCAAAGATGAATGCAACATATATTTTTTTGGAATTTTCAGGGTTAAAATGCAACAATGAAAAATGCACACTTTTTAAGGATTTTTTCCACAATTTTTCACGCAAATAATAAGCAAAAATTATGAAAAAATTATTGGAATATAACCATAATGCAAGGAAGCTACAATAATATTTTTGGAATTTTTTGACAAAATGTGAATTTTTTATTGATTTTTTAGTGAAAACAGAGCGACAGTGAGTACTTAATTCCTAATTAATCCACAATATCAAGTTAATCAGAGTGCGGATTATCCCAAAAATATATTTTCACATAAAATTCAGGAGACTTGAAATTTCGCGAAAAGGATGTATGTGGATTTAATTAAAAATCAAATACTAAAATCACTGTATAATTTATTTCATGCACAAGACAACTTCACTTTGGATAAAATTTTGATACTATCTCAATCACATATCAAGGCATCATTCTAATTTTTGTGGAATTTTTAGAGCAACAGTATGTGAGATATAAATTTAAGAGTTCAATTTGGGTAAAATATGCAATATTTCAGTTGAATATTTTTAATTAATTCAAAATATATCACAAAAACATAAATAAATATTCAGAATGTAGAAAATTAGTTGATCAACATAATAGCATTTTTCATTGAATAAAATGACGCAAAATAGATGTCCAAATTAATCAGTAAACACAAGGTTATCTTTGTAAATTTAGAAAAGAATATTTAATCAAAAACATGTACAGGGACCTTTTTGTAATTATAGAAACTACGCGGGACAACTAAGCAATTATTACAATAAAAAAAATAAAAAAATTGACCTCTTCTTCTTCAACAGGTAGCGGGCGGCTAGGGCGCACGGGGAAGGCTTGGGAGGGGCGGTGCCGTCGCGCACGGGCGCGCGGAGGAGGCGGAGGCGGCAGCAGCGGCGGAGGGACGGTGGCGCGCGGGTGGATAGTCGGAGGACCACGGGCGGAGGAGGGCCGGTGGCGCGCGGGTGGAGGTTGTGGCCACCTGCAGCGTTGCTGTTGGAGGCCGAGCCTCCGAAAGCCCCCAGGCGGTGATGGAGGCTAGGAGGGGACACCGACGCGGTGCGGGCGTGGGGGGCCGCAGTCGCTGGGGCAGAGGCCGGTGGCGGCGTGCAGGCAGTGGTCGACGGCCGCTGGGGGCGCCTGCGCGTGCGTGTTTTTTTTTATTTTTTTAAATTTTTTATTTTGTTTTGCTGCTGTAATAATAAAAAGCTCTTTTTTTGTTTTAATTTTTTATATTTTTATTTTGTTAATCAGGGAATGCAAATGGAGAAGGGGGAGTGATGAAATAAAAATAAGGGAAGTGATGGTGGTGATGATGATGGTAATGTGACGTGATATATTAAAAAATGCAAAAATAACAACGATGATAGAATGAAGGGAAAAAAATACTTACAATGAACGCGTTCGCCTTGTTGTGCTCATGAGAGCACGGTCTTCGCTCGAATCGCCGGCGTGCGATGAGCTCGAGCAGCGCGCGGTTGCGGTTGCGATGTTGTCCAAAAAACCAACGGATCTCACCGGGGAGAGGGTTGTCGTCGCTCGACCACGGTTGCGTTGCTGTCACTGATTCAACTCTGGGAACTATGCTCTCCTCATATAAAGATGGATCAAGTGCAAATTGAGGAGCATGGGATGTATATAAAGAGAAGACATGAGAAGTTATTAAGGTGGTGGAGTTGAATGGGAGGTTGTATTATTAATGGAGTTGAATGGGAAGTTGGAAAAAATGGTGGAATAATGGAGTTGAATTGGCGGTTATTGTAGAGAATGAAAATTAAATAAATAAATAAAGTGAAATAAAGTAGGCTACTTTAAATACAACAAAATATATAAAGAAGGAAAAAATAGCGGAGAATTTACAAGGGAATACATACTACATGTTCATTTTTTTGTTTGCTTTTCTATTATGTATTTTTTTATCTTTCTAATAAGAGAAATTTACCACGAAAAAATGCAGTAAAATAGCATAATCAAAATACAAGACAACCATAATTTTTTGTATTTTTAATAATTAGGAAATATAAAATAAAAAATGAAGAAAAATGAATATATACATAATATACAATGTATGTCTAGGTCCTAAAACCCAACTTTTGCAAATGAGCTCCGATTTAAATGAAACCACTTTTGTTGGATAGATAATTTTCTAACTTGAACTTTAAAAGTGAGTTTGGTGAATTTGGAGTTCATACGGAGCGGAAATTTGGCCTGGAAGTTGGTCTTTACGGCTTTTTCCCTTTGGGATCTAGGAGCATTTATTTGAGTTAAAATTTGTTTTGTATTTTTGTATTTTTATATACATTGTTATGAACAAGTTGGAGAAAGAATTAGCCAAGAAGGAGTTGAAATGAAATTATTAAAAATACATGAAGTTTTGGGTTATTTACATGTATAAAACTTCTTTATTTTTGCGGCTTTTTATGTGTACTTTATTTTGTACAATCTAATATACAATAATTAGTATGTTTTATTTACAAGAGTTATTTTGTTAATTTATTGATTTTATGGATATTTTTCTGGGATTTTACTCGGGGATTTTGCTAAGATCAAGATCTTGAGATGATGAATCGTGGATTCATCAATTACATCTGGACCCCCATATTTTTCTACAGTTAATATTACCTTCTGTCAATTAATTATGTAGTTTAAAGTTTCTGTAACATTTGCGTTCAGACCCCCGTCCTTTTATGTATTTGCATTTATATCCATGTCATGTCACCTCACGTGACACCCCACATGTTGGTGATTTTTGTTGGTATGCCCTCTTCGGTGTATTTTTATTTAGTCAAAAAAAAATTAATTCAGTTATAACTTTTTTCGTAAAATTACGACTAGGCCCCTATTCTTTCAGATAATGACTTAAAGGTCCCCGCCAATGTGGCTCATGTGTTTATACACGTGAGCTTAATATTTTTGCAGGAGGACCCTTGAGGATTTGGGTATTTCGCATTACTAGTATAATTTTTTGTTCACATTATAATGTTTTGTAGAAATTGCACTTTGGCCCCTAGAATGTCTGATATTTACATATACATCCTTGCTAGTAGTGCAGTTTCCTTTTCTTGTCTCTATTTATTTTAAATAGAAATTAAAGTCGAAGAATCTCAAAAAATAGCTATAGAGTCCTATTTCATTGTATTTTCATGCACTATTTTTAATTTTGCAATTTTAGGATTTTTTATTATTTTTAGAAATAAAAAAGTTTCCTTCTTGTCCATGTTTACAAAAGAAAATCCACAAAAATGTAAAATATTTCAAAAAGTTCCTAAAAAAATATTTTATCTATTTATGTATTTTTAACCTTCAGACCAAAAATCACTAAAAATTATAAAACGAAAACTCAAAATATAGAAAAGCCTAAAAACCCTTATAAAAAATAAAAAACTCTTAAAAATCCTAAAAATATATTTTCTATTTCTAAATTTTCTTTATATTATTATATATTAAAATTAATTAGAGAATTTTTTATACTATTTGTTATTTTTAATCTCCAATTTAATTTTAGGTATTTAATTAATCTTTTTTAGGGTATTTTTTACTTTAAAAATATATAAAAATTAGCAAAATTATCTTTAAAATCGCAAAAATAGTAAAAAAATATTTGACATAGCAACAACAACAAAGCCTTTTCCCACAATTAAGTAGGGTCATCTACATGGATTCTTCGCCTTCATTTAGATCCATCGTGGATCAATACGGGGCTTATATCCACAAAACTACGATCCCTTCGTATAATCTCTTTCCAATACTTCTTAGGTCGTCTTTGTCCTCTCTTAACTGGCTCAACATCCCAACACTCGCATCTCCTAACTGGTGCACCAGCTGATCTTCTTTGCCAATGACCAAACCATCTTAAATGATTTTCTTGCTTCTTATCCTCGATCGGAGATATGCCAACTTCCTTTCTGATTGCATCATTCCAAATCCGATCTTTACACGTGTGTCCACACTTCCACCTTAGCATTTTCATTTCTGCTACAACCATTCTCTGCACATGTCTATGGTTCACAGGCCAACACTAAGATCCATAGAGCATAGCTGGTCGCACAGCTGCTTTGTAAAACTTTCCTTTAATTTTTAAACGAATTTTCTTATCACATAGGACTCAGAGCCTCCTCTCCACTTTAGCCAGCCTGCATTTATTCTATTAGTAATATCTCCATCAATTTCCCCGTCATGTTGAAAAATAGATCCCAGATATCTAAAAGAATCTCTCTTCTGAATGTTATCGTCACCAATCTTTACCTCGATTCCTTCACCATTGCTTACATCAAAGGTGCACTCCATATATTTCGTCTTAGCCCTACTTATATGAAATCCTTTAGTCTCCAAGTCATGTCTCAAGACCTCAAGCTTCGCATTTACACCATCTCTAGTCTCGTGAATCAACATAATATCATCAGCAAATAACATACACCATGGAAACTCATCTTGAATGTGACTTGTCAACTCATCCATAATCAAAGTAAAAAGAAATGGACTCAAAGCTGAACCTTGGTGTAGGCCAATGTTGATGTCAAAATAGCCAGTCTTCCCAGACGGAGTCCTTACATAAGATAATGTCATATCATACATGTCCTCTATGAGGTTAATGTATAGGACACGTACTTGTCTCTTCTCCAAAACTCTCCACAATATCTCTCATGAGACAAATCATAAGCCTTCTCCAAATCAATAAAGATCGTATGTAGGTTCTTCCTTTTAGCTCTATAAATCTCCATTGTTCTCCTCAGCAAATGGATGGCTTCAATAGTTGAGCGACCTGGCATGAATCCGAATTGGTTTTCTTTTACGTTGTAAACTTACCTCAACCTTCTTTCGATCTCATCAGCTTGATACCTCTATAATTTGAACAATTTTGAATGTCTCCTTTATTCTTATAAGGAGGCACCACGATACTCCACCTCCAATCTTCAGGCATTTTCTTACTTCGCCAAATAACATTGAATAGATTTGTAGGCCAAGTCAAACTGCGCTCACCTAAAACTCTCCATACTTCTACAGGGATATCATCTGGTCCTACACCTTTCCCAAGTCTCATAACCTTCAAATCCTCCTCTACTTCCTTTTTTTGTATCTTTCTATAGCTTGCATGATTCAAGTAACGCTACTAGCTAGATCACCCAAAGTGATCTCTCTATTTCCTTCCTGATTGAAAAGTTTATGGAAGTACTGCTTCCATCTAGTCTCGATATCCTTTTGAGTAACAAGCACGCGACCTTCCTCGTCCTTAATACATCTCACTTGAGAATGGTCTTTGGTATTTCTTTCTCTTTCTTTGGCCATCCTGAATATATCCTTCTGGCCCTCCTTAGGGTTCGTTTGGTTACATGGTTGGGCAGGGTTGGTTGGGTACTATTCACAGGGGTACTCCCTCCTCATAGTTTACTATTCACCCAGCCATGTGAATAGTACCCAACCCTGCCCAACCCTGCAACCAAACGAACCCTTAGAGTCGAGATTTATAAAAAACTTCATAAGATTTTGACTTATCTTCGCTTACAGTCTTCTTTACTTCTTTCTTTGCTATTTTATAGTTTGTGACAGTTTCCTCTATTATATCCTTAGACAATGCATTAAAGCATGATCTTTTAAGTTTTATCTTCTCTTGCACCCCTTCACTCCACCACCAAGCCTCCTTTTGACCTCGAGCTCCTCCCTTTGATTCGCCTAGCATCCCTTTGGCTACCTTTCGGATACAAGATGCCACTGCCTCCCACATCTCATCCGCACTTCCGCTACAATTCAAGATTAGTCTTCTAAAATCTTCTCCCTGAAGCTCGGCTGCTTCAATGGCAGATTCCACCATCTAGTTCTAGTGATCTTGAGAATCCTCCTTTTCTTGACCAGACCTTTTATTTGTACATCCAAGACTAACAAGCGATGTTGGGTTGTCAAACTCTCTCCTAGGATTACTTTGCAGTCTTTACAACACAACCGATCTCTCCTCCTCAATGCAAAGTAATCTATCTGTGTTGTAATTGGCCCACTCTTATAAGTAACTAAATGCTCCTCCCTCTTCTTGAAGAGAGTGTTTGCTATGACGTTACAAAATCCAAGATGATTTTTCCCTCTTCATTTCTATCCCCAAAACAATGTCCTCCATGAACATTAGCATACCCTGAAGCATCTTTTCCCACATGCCCATTAAGATCTCAACCTATGCAAATCATCTCTCTTTGTGGGATTCCTTGTAAAATCTTATTTAGATCCTCTCGAAAAGCTTGTTTAGTTCTTTCATCTAAATCAATTTGCGGTGCATAAATTGAGATGATATTCAGAATTTCTTCTTCATGTACCAATTTTAGCAAAATAGTCCGATCATCGAATCTTTGCACCTCAACCACACAATCCTTCATTCTGTATGAGTGCTTAAATCCATGTTGAAAAGATCTCACTGTCATGAGACAACTTCCTAAATAGTATTTTTTAAAATAAAATAATATTTAGGAAGTCGTCTCCGACGGTTTTACGCTGGTTGTCGGCTACCTGACATTTCAAATTTGGGTTCAATATGGTTTACCCAGCATGCTGAAGCTTTGTGAGAGTTGGATTCATTATTAATTTCTACGATAATTTGGGATAGTAGGGGCTCTAGCTGGGGTATTGGGGTATATAGCTGAGAAGGATGGGTCCAGACCTCCAATCGAATTTGAAAGGATGGAGAATGATGCTTTGGAGGGTGGTGTGATCTGTGCTTTCGAAGGATTGCTGGCCCCCAGGATTCGGTGGTTTCTGTGTTTGACTTGCTTAGTGTTTTTTTAGCCAAGCTTAATCTTCTCCGCCTGGAGTATATCGCTAGTATCCTTAGTATTTGGGATTGGTTGGTTGGTAGCAAGACTCTTTTTGACACCATATGCATTAGAATTTATTGGGGTGATGGATGATGTTTCTTTTGCGGAAGCGGTTTCTTCCGATGCCAATTTTTTTAGCATCATGCGTTTCTTGAATTCCTTACAACCATGAAGGAGTTTCCCGAGGTTTAAGAGAGGAGAATGGTTAGGGGTGAGTCGGGATATGGCAGGGTGGTGAGTTTGGTGAGTAGGTTTGTGTGGGGATGGGGGGTTGGTTGGCATCATCCCTACACGTAATTGACAAAATTTGTAGGGGTCGTGTTATAAATATGGCGATGTCATTGGTCATCATGTAATTTGCAAGGTTTATATTGGTCATGGTGGAATAATCACCTTAAAGAAGATAGCAGGATATAGATGGACATGTTAACTGGTTTTTTATGAGAGTCAAATAGAAAATTATTTGAATATTCAACTCTATATGCCACACCAAGCACGGGTTTCAGCTAGTCATTATTAACCTAAACGCAACTCTATATCCTTGATTGATTGTTGCTCCAGCCACTTCAGAAGTATGGGTGCATAATAAACTATGCAAACCTGCTACTTGGGGAATGATCAAAGTTAGTGCCATAGCATGTCCTTTTCCCATCGTCGAACTTCCGCGATACGCCCTGACCCACATCTTCCACTACTTGATCAGAATGCGCAGCAATTGAAAATGGGTTCACCTTGAAGGATCGAGAACGAGGTCAGCAACTTCTATAACTTTCCAGTTTAAAAAACTACGTCCTCACTTTAATTTAATTATCCCTACTTTGGGCGATCGACGCCCAGAACCTTCAACCATCCCATACTGCGAATTTCTTCCCCCGCTTCATATACTCCACAGCTCTCCCCATCTCTTCCTCCCCACCGTCAACAGCATCATGGAACAACTGCCCACCAAAGGCCCCTTCCTGGGTGATGTGGATTCCGTTCGTACCACGCGAGTTTTATCTTACTACGCCATCTTGGGTGTTACTCCTGATTCAACCACCTCCGATATCCGCATGGCCTACAAGAAGCTCGCGATGGTACACTAATTTACTGGACTTGTCTGTCTCGGCTTTCTTCAAGTTCCTCTCGTCATTGGATTTGGATATTGATCGGGCTTAGTGATGCAGAAATGGCACCCGGATAGGTGGGTCAAGGATCGAAAGATGGAGGGCAAGGCCAAGAAAAGGTTCCAGCGCGTCCAACAGGCTTACGAAGGTTCGGCAACTGTTGTTCCTTCCAGTTTTTTTAAGCTGCTATCTGTTGTGATTTGATTGTGTCATTTTTCTTGAAGAAGTGATGTTCTTTTGGTTTGTGGCAGTTTTATCGGATCCGAAGAAGAGGGCGCTGTATGATATGGGCTTGTACGATGGCAACGAAACTGAGCAGGAACTAGAGGTACCTCGTCTACTCTCAAAAATAATGGCGAGCATATACTTTATAAAAAATCAGATTGCTAGAAAGTACTACTTGGATATGTGTCTTCAATATCAAAGGTAGATCGACCCTAAAAAATAAGGTCCCACAAAGTCGACCTTTTGGTAAGGTTGACGAGTACCACTAGACACCACTTGTGGGGATCTAATTCCTGCAAGTTCTCCGTGTTTGACTTCTAGATCTCAGACTTTTTGGCTTCTATATCTCAGACCCGTCCTTTGAACATGCGAACAAAGCATATGCGCGTCTTAAGATCGAGTCAACCTTTCCATGTCATGCTTGTGTTGGTTTTATCGAATCTTTTCGCAACGAAATAGTAAATTTTATTGTGCATACCGCAGTTCAGCCAAGTATGTAACTAGATTTGATGAGATAGGATTCTATACAACTGCATTGTTTTTAAGTGGAAATGGCTACGATACAAAAAGAACATTTTCATGTGGAAAACTCCTGAAAAGAAAAGGAGATTGATGAGCGTCAGCTCGACGGTGCCATTTATCGAACCTCACAATCAACTTTTTTTTAAAAAAAGGGCTATTTCTATATGGATCTGAAAAGCTGCACAAATATAGAATTCTCATAATAAATTTGATGTTTGCTTCAGGACATGTCAAGATTTATAGGAGAACTGGTTGGTCTCATGGCTAAAAGCAAGAAAGAGGTAAATATACGTAGTTATATATATGTGCATGTAACTAAGATAACTGTACATGCGGCCTTTGATGTTGGTGTGCGTGTGAACTGCAGGAGAAGGGCCATAATATGGATGAGCTGCAGGCTATGCTGCAAGCTATGTACGTGTGAAGGAAGTCCTGCATGAGTGCTTTGATCGACATAGAGGCATTCGATCACGTGAAAATGATTTCATGGCGAGGTCTATAAATCCCACGGATATTTGTTTGATTCAGGAGAATTATATAGCTACGTTGACATACTTCCGTCCGAGATTTACTATCTCTAGACGCGCCCACGTTTGAGCTTCTTTGTTGTAATAAATTTCATGGAAGAAGTTTTCCTTGGGTAAACTTTGTTTTGCGTTTGATGTGCAAAGAGTGCCAACAATAGAATGTATATATATATCATGCCTATTTGGGGCATCGCTGGGGACGAGCATCGGCTAGTCTGGCATGTCACATCTTTCCCATAAGTGTCAGAGACCTTCCTCACCTCACCATGTAACAACATTCAGGTACCTGAGACAGTAAAGATAGTCACTTTGGATCCATGAATATATGATCTCAATTTGTCCAACGCAAAAACTGCGGCTAGCATCTCTTTATCAGTGACAGTGTAGTTCCGTTGTGCGGCATATAATGTACGGCTAGCGTAGTGAATGGTAAAAGGGTACTCCATCCCTCCTTTGTCCTAGCACGGCCCCTACGGCAAAATCGGAGGCATCCATCAAGATCTCGAATGGGAGAGATCAATCAGGCGGCTAAAGGACAGGAGCCACAACAACTAAATTTTTGAGAAATGACGCAAGACACTTATCATCTATAATGAACTTGTTGTCTTTTGTCAGCAAATAAGTCAACGGTCGAGCAATCCTATTGAAGTCATGGATGAACCATCAGTAGAAATCGACATGCCTCAGAAAAGACCGTAACATCGCTGGTTGGACGATGGATTGAGTTTCCTGATGATATCCACCTTGGTCGGATCAACCTCCATGCCCCTATTGGAGAAGATATGACCAAGCACCGTCCCTTGAGTCACCGTGAAGTGACTCTTCCTCCAGGATAAAACATGATGAACCTCAATGCAACATTAAAGGACATGATCTATCAGTCAAGACAAGCATCAAACCCATCGCCACAGATCGAAAAGTCATCCTTGAAGACCTCTAAACAATCACCCACCATATCCGAGAAAATGGACAACATGCACCTTTGGAATGTCGTTGGGGCATTATATAGACCAAAGGGCATCCGTCTGGATGTATAAGTCCCAAACAGACAGGTGAATGTCGTCTTGTCCTGGTCTTCGGGCGAAATAGCCACCTGATTGTAGCCGGAGTACCTGTCAAGAAAGCAGTAATGACTCTTCCCAGCTAGCCTCTCTATAATATGATCAATAAAAGGCAGCGGGAAATGATCCTTCTTGGTAGCCTGATTCAATCGTTTGTAGTCCACACAGACCCTCCAAGAAGTGGGTACTGAGGTAGCTATCTCTTCTTCGGACTCACTCAAAATTGTAGTGATGCATGTCTTCTTGGGCACCATATGTAATGAATTAACCCACTTGGAGTCGGAGATGGGGAAGATAAAATCGACGCTCCACTATTTTGATATCTCCTTTATGACTACTTCTCGAAGATTCAGGTTCAACCGTTACTGGAACTCGCATGATGGCTTAGCGTCCTCTTCGAGATAGATATGGTGGGAGCACAGAGTGGGACTTATCCCCTGAAGATCAGCTACACTCCATCCTATCGCCTTGTGGTTCTTTTCTAGAACCTCCATCAAATGAGATTCTTGCTCTCCAGTCAAATCTACTGAGATAACAACTGGGTACATATTATGCTCACTCGCAAGGAATCTATACTTCAGTGACTACGGCAAAGGCTTCAGTTCTGGACAATTGGGAGCTAGCAAATCTGGCTTCTGAAATGTCTGAGTGAATGCAACCGAATCTGCGTAGGAGAACTCTCGTTGATCATGCAAAACTGTCAAAGACGGTCCTGCTCGTATATCTGCAATCTGTGTCGGCAAGGTCTCCATCCTAGTTGTTGGCTTTGTGGAAATTATACAAGGTAGTAAATCATCGAACTCTACGCAATCCCTGTCTGAATCCGAGGGATATGAATCTGAACCATATGAAATATACTCTGCCTCGCTATCTTGAGCACGGTCTGTAGCCGCGAATGTATCCTCTGCCAAGAGTGTGCTCTCTAAGATCTCCTCTGCTGGAATCGGTTAGTATGCAGTGTCTAAAGGTGAAAGGAGGGCTCGTGAAATGAGATAGAACCAAGCGGCTTCATCATCAGTTATCACAAAGTCTCACTCCTGGTGGACATCTCACTCTGCCTCTGTCATCTGCTCTGAATCAATATGCTACTATGAGAAAATTGAATCTCGTGCTCTAGTCTCTTCGATCGTCTCTATTTCTGTACTCTCACCCTCAATACGAAAGTACACCTTCCCACTATCATGGTTAGACACTGCCTTGGCTGTGGCCAAGAATGGACGTCCTAGAATGATGGGGATCGGTCACAGAATCAGGGATCTGCATGTCCAACACAATGAAGTCCATGGGGAACTTCAGGCCCTGAATTGTGATGACCACATCCTTCAACAACCCCTTCGGTCTCTTGACAGATCTATCAAGAAACTGAAGGACTGTCATGCTCTATCGAAGAGGGCCAAACTCAAATTGGTCAAGTAAGGCTGTCAGAAGGAGGTTGGTGGAAGAGTCACTGTCTAATAGAGTCCGATCAAATCTCTGCTCATGAATATGGCATATGACATAGGGAGCTCCTGCATCTGGCCTCTTGGCTGGCAGACGGTTCCGGATGGCGAAACAAGTGGCACGAGTCAGCACAGGGATTTCTGCTTGGTAGTTCCTCTTCCTCCTACAGATAGTGGTCTTCTCTCTCAAGTTCTTTTGGAAGAGCGGGATATGCTCAAGTGCCTTCTGTAGAGTCAGCTGAATCTGGAATCGATCAATCATTTGCTGGCTGAACTCTAACTTGTGCGATTTTTTTAGATTTTCTTTTTTATTCTCCTTAGCTAAGAGGAGTGTTTGAGGGAAGAGGATAGCTGGGTCATCCTCATATAGAGGGATAGGAATGGGTCCATACTATTGAGAAGAAACGGAATCGATACAAGTATCACCATGCATCACATATGGACTCGAAGATGAAGAACCCTTTTCTTAATTGATTTTTGGTATTTTCTATAGAGTCCCTGAGTACAACAACTGGAGGAAATACAACTGGAATAGAAGGGTGGCCTCAGTACCACCCACGGCATCAGGAACTACGGCATCAGCATCGCACTCTAGCACAACCTCTAGATCTCTGGTGACATCAACACCACCCTCTGCATCCGATGACACGACAGCCTCATTACCGTCAGATGGATCAACATCCTTGGTGGTGTCAGCACCACCATCATCATCATCATAAGTGGCATCAGCACCGCTATCCTCCTCGTCAGGCGCTCCTACATCCTCGATGTGTCGTTTCTCAGATGAGGCACCGCCGACTGGCATCCTATCGCTCCTAAGTGTAACAAATCCAGCATCAAATGTATATGAAGCAATGTCATCCAATAAATCACTAGGAGTTGTAATCTCTATGAATTGCACCTGCTCAGATTTTCTTTTTAGATTATTAGGATTGGGTTCCATCTGAGCGGGTATGGTGGCCTTGCCCTTGATGATCTCCCTTATTTCCTAGCGAAAGTCGTCTATCTTCCACCTGAAAGTAGCCTGCTGATCGGAAAGAAGGTGGTCTAGATCATCGAGTGTTGGGTTCTCATATGTTGGCCTACGAGAACCAGACAGGTTGCCTCTCTGAAAGTGAGGCTGCTACTGGGAAGGATGAGGGGGAAGCTGAGAGTACTGTTGAGGCTGTTGCTGGTGTTGCCTCCACGGTTGTCCTTGTTGGTACGGATGAGGATCGGACTGGTAGTGCTGTTGTGGCTGTTGCGGGAACTAGGGTTGCTGCTGAGGCTGGTTGTACTGTCCACCTTGAGCTGGAGATTGTGATGGGAAGAGGCACCTCCATTCGACCACCTGAATCTGGGATGTTCTCGGTGGATCCCGGGCTGCTGACGGTTGTATCAAATCCCGTTGACTTCCATCAACGGCTCCTACTCGAAGGAGGGTGGAGGAAGATCTGCAAGGCTGTGATATAGCTGGTACACCACCATCTAAGTATCCTAAGATGGTGGTGGCTGAAGGTACTGGTGTTATGGCTGCTGGAACAGCTCTGCCTGGATATGCTGAACCTGTCGGTGCGGGGCGGAGTGCTGGCTCGAGTTGTTGCTGCTAGTATCAGCCCGTGACCTGAGACGGGGCTGAGATGTCGTTTGTGCCTCCTGGAGACACATGATCTGGGTCTTCAGGTCGCTCAATGTCTGTGCCAACTGGTCAATCTACGCCATGCCATGGCACAGCTTCTTCTCGATAATCTCGATGGGATCCATCTTCTCGTTGATGATGCTGATGAATCTATAATTCATTGCCTTTATTCTTTTATTTTAAATTCATTTTCTTAGTCAAACATCTGTAAATACCCACTAACTCTATAATTTTACTATTTCGCATGCATTTGTTAAATATGCATTTTTAACACTTTTGTATTCAAATAAAAGAATAAAGAAGAAAAAAAGGAAAGAAAAATGAAGGATGTGTTTATGCAGTAAATACATATTGACCCGAACCCCGGGAGAAGGTCAAGATTTGACCGGATCGACCACGAATAAAGTAGGGGGAGATAGGATTTTCTGTAAAAAAATGCAAAAATAATTTGTATATAAATTCCATATATATTTGTATAAAACTTGTACTATTCTATTTGTACATAATTTGACCTCGAATTAATAAATTTTGTAAACAAAAGTTGTAAATAAAAATGTTTTGTAAATAATAAAATAATTGCAAAATAAAATAATGTACATATTACAAATAATCATCCAAAGAAAAAGCCATAATGCGATCATTGAAATACCAATTCCGGCTCCACACGAATTCAAATTGAACCAAACTCACTTCCAAAACACTCTAAATTAAATTATCTTTCAAATTGCTGTGATTTCATATTTTTTGGAGTTACGGTTAAAAAGTTGGTTTTCTGGTGTGTTTTCTACACTTTCACCATTATTTATTATACATATGTATTCATATTTATTTTTATATTAATTTACAAATTTGTAAATATTATTTTCATTAAGAATAAAAATAATAAAATATAAATAATAAAATTAAAAAATGTGTTTTAAAAATTAGTTCCTTATGTCTATATGTGTATATTGTATTATATGTATATATTATTTGTATACGACTATCTTCCTTAGATAATAGTCAATAAAAAATAAAATATCTCACATTAATTAATTAATTTATTTATTTATTTATTTATGAAAATTTTATTTAGATTTAATTATTTAATTCATTATTTGATGTTATAACATACCATGTATATTAGATTTGATTCTATGCCTTCAATGGCCACCATTAAGGTGGCTAATTGATTTCCATAAATTATTTATTTTATTTATTTTTTAATTCCTAATTTAGTAATTAATTTATTTATAAATTTATTTATTTATTTATTTTATTAATTTCACCAATAAAAACCTTCCTCATTTGTATATATTTTCCTTTTTGATTTTCTTCCTCTTTTTAATGGGCTCTTCCTCCCTCATTTCCTCTTGATCAAACTTTGTTGGAGATGAGCCCGATCTCCGAGAGCTTTCTTGTCGAAGAAGGGTGTCCAGCCTTCGAGCCGTCTGGTGACAGCACCTCGGCCTTCGTCAAAGCCCTCATGACATTTCCGAACCCTGAGGTGATATCCATTTTATTTCTCGTCATTTTTTTCTCTAGGATAAATCGTAGGTCACATTTTTTGCTCCCACTTTATTATTCTTTAGATCTTAAAAATCCCAAAATTTCACACACATAATCTACTTCCAACATCGATTTTCCATATCATTTTCTTGATCTCTACTCGTTCACGTTCTACCTCACACGATCACCTACCTACGGCCACGCATGGTGGTCGGAGTCACGTATCTCCCTTCTGCTTCGCCAAGATCTGCCACCATCCGTACACCTTCTATTTTTTATAAATAAAATAAAATAAAATAAACATGTATCTCTTTTTCTAACATTTGTTTAGCATGAATAAATAATCAAAATAAAAAAATTAATTAACAGTTGTTCTTTTTTTCCTCTCTAACCTTTGTTTTGCAGGAAAAACTAAAAAATAAAAAATTTCATTTACATCTTTTTTTATTACAATTTTTATACAATCAAAAATATAAAAAAAATCGTGGCAGCATCCGCCAGCGCCGCTGCTACCAACGGCTCCTCCGCCCGCCGAGCTCGCGCCATCCTGGAGCACCCGCCACCGTCGCCCTCATCTTACCCTCCGCTGCTAGGAACCTGCTCCTCCTCCGCACCCTCAGCCTCATCGCCCTCATCCCCCTTGCCCTGCGTCGCACGAGCAGACCTCCGCCCGTCCATCCGCCTCCAAGCGCGCGCCCCCCAGCGGTATTTTCTTCCCCTCCGCGGCGCTTCTGTCGTGCCCCAGTACGCGGCCCACCCAGCCCGCACCACCGCGACAATTCCAGCCACCGCATGGCCCGCCGTCCTAGCACCACCCGTGGCAGCCGTCGATCTCCAGCACAGCCGCCTTTGCTGACACGTCGTCTCCGCCAGCCCGCGCGGCAGCACACCTCGACCTCCCAAGCGGTGCCGACCTCCGCGCGTGGGAGAGAAGGGTAGGGCGACGACACCACAGCCACCCCATCCCCATCTGTTGAGAACGAAAGTTACGAAGGAACCCTCGGGATTAATAAAAATTTTGGGCAAATATCATAGAACCATCTGAGAGTTAATAAAATTGCAAAGAAGCCCAAGCTCTAGAAGATCATTTGCCATGCACATGCTTATGGGGTAAATTGTATCTTCTGTTAGCATTTTTATTTGTCTTTATGTCCAATCTAAAAACTTTCGAGTAATTATAATTTGGTCTCTGAATTTCAGACATGAACACTGCATGATCGTTTTGATGAAATAAATGTTTTTATTATTCAAAAAATTCTCAAAAAAAATTATACATGCTCCTATTGTAGTTTTTATCATTGTATAAATTTTTTATGAATTTTTTTTCTATTTGATATTTTTAAAAATTCAAAAACAGTGTTTTTTTTCTTACCTGAAATTAGAAAATTGATAAAAAAAATCAAAAATTCAATAAAAATTTCAAAAACTTAGTATAGGTGTATTCTATTGTATTTTAATTTCTTTCCAATTTTCACGCATTAACTCTTTACAAAACCCCAAAAAATGCGAAAAACAAAAAATCTTAAAAAATCATAGAAAATTCTAAAAAATAAAAAATATGATCTCAGTTTATGATTATAGATATTTCTTTGTAGTTTATTTAAAAATAATTTTCAAGAGTATTGGGAAATTAAATTATTTTTAACATACAAAATACTCTTGGTTGTGCACTATTTTTCTTGTTATCCACTGTTTGATTTTTAGAAAATCATAAAAACATTTTAAAAAATTGAAAAAATTACAAAAAACATTTAAAAACATATAAAACACAAAATTATTTTCTTCATAATTTTCTGAGCATTTTGTACTAGCCTGAAAAATACAAAAAGATGTGATGTTGTGTATTTTTACTTCTTTGTGCTTGTTTTAAAAAAAATAAAAAGATAAAAATTCAAAACCCACTAAAAATCATTTCCGAAAAGTGACTGCATAGTTTTTAAATCGTGCTCCTTGTGTTCGACCATGTTCACTATACCAGGTAAATAGAATAGAGAAAACCGCTTATATTTGCTTTGATTGATTGATATTTTCTTAAGTGGTTAAAACAAAAAAATTTCTGTTGATCGATTCGAGTGGTTGAGAACAACGACAATTGTGATATAATTTCCCATCTCGACCGCGTCGATTTTCGGATCACCAGAATGGCACTGTTGTCGGAATACACGATTTTGTAGTCATTTTTCTATTTTGTGATATTTATCTCTCAGTATTATAATTGTCTTCTGACCATCTCTTGTTTGATTTTTGTACGAGGAACTACTTGGGAAGACTTGGAGTTTTCTTCTTGGAGGAACCGCATAGGAGGAAGAGAAGGGAATTGAAGAAGATTTTTTTCTCATTTGAGAGAACATTTGAGATTATTGTAATAATTAAGGACTTTGAACTCTTGTGGACTTGGACTATTATTCGCGGTCTGTTTCACCAAGTGTTGGTGCACTTGGGGGATCTCACCGCTGTTTTTCCGAGTTTTTGATTTCATCGACTATAACTCTTTATTTGATTCTTGTGGTTTGTGGCCCGTAGACGTAGGATTTTTGTTGATTACGACGTAAATTGCTAAGGCCCAACACCTAGTAGATTATCTGTTCATGTAGAACGTAATTGGACCTTGGCTAAAAATTAATTGAGAAAGTTATTTTAATTGAATTTGAAAGCACGTGCCGTGAGGAGTCACATACAACACTGGCAGGACCGGATGTGGCGGGCATGGAGTAACTCCCAAGATCGAACTTCGAATTCGATTCGGTTAGCTAACTATTGTTCTTCATGATCAATAGAAGCTGCTCGTCTATGGTTGATTTCCACGTGCATCATATAGCTAGTTTACTTTCAGTGCATCGGCCTTTTCAACTTCCTCCCACTGTTTTCGACTCAAATTAATCAAAGAGGAAATCGGAAAATTCATTACGCGTTCTTTACCTGAAAAAAATCTAAAAACCGAAAGCAATAAAATCTTGGACTGCTAAAGCAAACTTGACCCTAAACCCCACCCCATCTAAAAATATTTGTTTTGGGGAGGGTCACCCACTCATTGTTTGGTTTACTTGAGCGAGAGAGTGACCCGAACACTAGGATAGAGCCACGCCTGAACTTCCGCTAGACTACTGGTCTTGGGGTTAGTCGTTCTCCAGTGAGGATCTCTCCGATAATTGGTAAAGCAGACCGCGACGTACTTAAAAAAGCGAGATGATCGGGTAGTCGGTAAACGGTCCGCAACTTGTACTGGCTGGGAAAGATCTAGCTTTGGGATTGGGCTAGTCTCTTAGGAGCACCGGGTTCCTAACAGCTCGCTTAGTCGCTTTGCAATATTGTTTTATTACCTAAATCAAAATTGACAAGATTAACGACCGATCCTTTATGGTCATCGGCACGTGTTGAGTAGGTAAATTGGGGGTTTGACTTCTCATCTTGTTTGCTTTCCAGATCTCATCCGCACTCATCCCCACATCACGTTGATGGGACGGAGGTCCCTTAGGCTACCTTTGGTAGCAGCGCTCTATAGCACTCCGACTCATTCATCTAGGGAGATTTCAGAGAGCCGAGACCCGCTCTCCGAACCTGAGTTCGATTCCACCCTGTTCTCCCTTGACCACCCTTCTTTCAGTCTTGAGGTGCTTGAGAAGAGACCTGCACGGCTATTTGTTCATTTGACAGCACCTGAGATGGAGTCTTTTGCCTTTGCAAAGACCAGAGAGATGGTCACCAGTGCCGGACGAATCGATGGACAGCCACAGAGTTCAACTTTTGTTCTAGATCAAGGCACCATCAACAATACCTTGTTAGCTTCTCTAGAGACGATGCATCGACAGATTCGGGACCAGGGAGTATTCATGGCAGAGGTATGTCAAGAGTTATCACAGATGCGAGCCGATAGAGGAGAGCATCAATCGAGACCAGCCGGTGGAGAGATACCTATTGGTGGTGGAGGAGGAGGAGGACATCAAGAAGAACCGCATGATCCACCGAGAGGCAGGACGATGAGGGAGTTGCACAACCCTGGTGCAACCCTCACACATCGTTGGATCTAGTAGCCAGCTATTCTGGGCGACTTCAAGCTTCTGTCTCAGACCATTTAGCTTTTGCACAAGTTCCATGGGCTAGCCACCGAGGAACCACATCTACACCTGCAGGGTTTGAAATGATCTGCAATACCGTCCATGACTGATACGCAGACGAGGACATCATCATGATGATGGCATTTCCTTTCTCCCTGGTTGACACAACAACCTACTAGCTGAAATATTTGGAGCGATTCGTCACTTCATGGGAGTAGCTCCAGACCGAGTACTTGATCAAGTACTATCTACTCGGTCAGACTAATGTAGCACGAGCTTAGATTAACAACTTCTCCATGATCCCTAATGAGCAGTTCCATGTGGTGTGGGATCAATTCCATGAGCTCATTAACCAGTGCCCACATCATGATA
This sequence comes from Ottelia alismoides, assembly GCA_037367405.1. Taxonomy (NCBI): domain Eukaryota; kingdom Viridiplantae; phylum Streptophyta; class Magnoliopsida; order Alismatales; family Hydrocharitaceae; genus Ottelia; species Ottelia alismoides. The sequence continues at coordinate 546,977 of JAZKJV010009974.1, forward strand.
TATCCAAGCCCAATCTTGTCCAGAGCTTCTTTTGTGGGCTGACATCGGAGCTGCAGGGGCTTGTCAATGCTTCTTGTGGGGGCTCCTACTTCGCCAAAGATGAAGACCAGGTCTAGGATATCTATGAAGAGATGGCTAAAAACTATCCAGTGATGTCCCAGACCAAGCTATGCGCTCAGGGGAAGCCCCAACCCCAGGCTGTGTCCTATCATAGGATATCACGGGTTGATGCAGGTCCACCCATTTCTTAGTCAACAACAGCAGCACATGTAGAATATTCAGCCCCTGACAAGGGTATTATCAGCGAGAAGTTGGACCGCATAGAGATAATAGAGAAGAAGCAGTGCCAGGGCATGACATAGATGGATCAGTTGGCATAAAATCTTAGTGACCTGAAGACCCACTTCCTGTGTCTCTAGGAGGAACAGGCAGCTTCTCAACCTCGTACCAGGTCACGGATCCCATTAGCAGCAGCTCTTCCCAGTGCTCTGCCCAGTATTGCCAGGTTCACTACATTCAGGCAGATTCGGTTCAACAGTTGTAGCAACACTACTCTCAGCCACCACCATCTCCGGACAATCAAATGGCGGTGTATCAGCCGGATCAGCCACTGACAGTTCTTCCCCCTCCCCTTACGAGCAGGAGCCATTGAAGGAAGTCAAGTGGATTTGGTAAGACCGGCAGCAACCCGAGATATGCTGGGATCATCCTGGATTCATGTGGCCCAACGGAGGTACTTCATCTCAACAACAGCCTCCAACTCCAGGTGGATAGAGCAGCCAACAGCAGCAGTTCCAGTATTCCCAGCCACAATAGTATTACTAGTCGGGTTCTCGTCCCCAACATCAGGGACAGCAGTGGAGGCAACAGTAGCCTCAACAGTATTCTCATCCTCCCCCTCATCAGTACCAGCAGAGCCAGCCTCATTTCCAGCGAGGCAACATGTCCGGTTCTCATGGACTAGCCTATGAGAACCCATCCCTTGATGACTTAGCCCGACTACTCTCAGATTAGTAGGCATGCTTCAGGCGGGAAATGGACAAGTTCAGGAAAGAGATGAGGGAAATAATTAAAGGCAAATATGCCATACCCGCTCAGATTGAACCAAATCCGAACAATCTGAAGAGGAAGTCTGAGCAGGTACAGTTTACAGAGATTACTACTTCTAGTGATTCATTGGGTGATATTTCTTCCTATATATTTGATGTTTATTTTATGACACTTATGAGTGGTAGAATGCCAGTCAGTGACATCTCGTCTGAACGACAGCCCCATGACGATTCTAGAGCATCAGATGAGGAGGATAGCGGTGTTGACGCCACTGATTATATTGATAACGGTGGTGCTGACGCCACAAGGGATGATGATCTAATCGACGGTACTGAGGCTGTCATTTCTCCATATGCAGTTGGTGGTACTGATGCCACTATTAGATGTGATGTAGATCCAGAGTGCGTTGCTGATGCTGCAAAGACTGATGCCACCATTTCTAGTCCAGTTGTGTTCCCTCCTATCTATTTATCTCAGGACATTATCAAAAAAAACAAAAAAATGAATAAAGGAAAGATTTTTTCGTATACTCCGAGTCCATATGTGTTGCATGATGATCCTACTATGGGCTCCATTCCTTCACAGAAGTAGGAACCTCCCCCTGACCCTCTATCTGAGGAGGGTTCAACTATCCCCTTCCCTCAAGCACTCTGCTCGGGCAGGGCAAGAAAATAGGAAACCCAAAAAAATCACAACAGTTAGAGTTCAGCTAGCAGATGATAGACAGATTTCACATCCAGCTGACTCTACAGGAGACACTAGAGTACATCCCTCTCTTCCAAAAGCACTTGAGAGAAAAGACCATTGTACATAGGAAGAAGAGGATTCGTACTGCAGAGATCCACGTGCTGACTAGAGCCACATGTTTTTCTATTCAAAATCAACTGTCAACCAAGAGACCCGATGGAGGAGCTCCATATGTCAGATGCCATATTCATGAGCAGCAGTTTGATCATACCCTATTAAACAGCGGGGCTTCGATTAACCTTCTTCAGGCAGCCTTACTTGATCGATTCGAGTTTGGCCCTCTAAGACAGAGCTGGATGATCCTTCAGTTTGCTAATATATCTGTTAGGAGGGCGAAGGGGGTTATTAAAGGATGTTGTCGTCACAATTCAAGGCTTGAAATTCCCCGTGGACTTGTTGTATTGGACATGGATGTACCTGAATCAGTGACAGATACCCCCAACATCTTAGGACGACCATTCTTGGCCACAGCCAAGGTGGTGTCCGACCATAATAGTAGGAAGCTATACTGTCGCGTCCAGGGTGAAAGTGTACGAATAGAGATGATCGAGGAGACCAGAGTTAGAGATTCAGATTACTCTGAGCAGATGATCAATTCAGAGTAGATGACAGATGTAGAGCTAGACATCCACCAGGAGTGTGACTTTGTGATTACAGACGATGAAGCAGTTTGGGCAGATTTCGCATCACGAGCTTGTGCCACATCTTCAGACGGTGTAGATGCACAGATCATGGCAGATGAGAGTTCAGAGAGCACGCTCATATCACATGATACAGTAGAGGTTGTTTATCATGATCAGGATAGCAAAATCAATTTTGTCACATACACATCAGATTCAGATCCCTTAGACACAGGCACTGATTTTGACTAGCAGGAGTTTGATGAAATTTTACCGTGTATGGTGCCTACAGAGCTGACAACTAGGACGGAGAGTGAGCCAGGACAGTTGACAGACATACCAGCAGGGCCATCTTTGTCGTATTTACCATTGCAGCGAGAGTTCTCACACACAGATCAGGAAGCATTCACTAAGACATTCCATAAGCCAGATTTACCAGCTCCCACTTGCTTAGAATTGAAGACCTTACCGCATAGCATGATGTATATATTCCTTGCGGGTGAGTCAGATATGTTCCCAGTCATTATCTCAAAAGATTTGACTGAAGACCAAGAATCTCATTTGATGGAGGTTCTTGAAACAAACCGCAAGGCAATAGGATGGAGTGTAGCTGATCTCCATGGGATAAGCCCGGTCCTGTGCTCCCACCACATTTATCTCGAAGAAGACACTAAACCCTCGCATGAGTTCCAGCGATGGGTGAACCCGAATCTTTGAGAAATGGTCATGAAGGAAATATTTAAGTGGTGGAGCACCGATTTTATCTACCCCATCTCCGATACCAAGTGTGTTAGTCCATTGCATGTGGTACCCAAGAAGACAGGTATCACCACAGTTGTGAATGAGTCGGGAGAGGAGATAGCTACCCGAGTACCCACTTCTTGGAGGGTCTGTGTGGACTACAGATGATTGAATGAGACCACCAAGAAGGACCACTTCCCGCTACCATTCATAGATCAAATCATTGAGAGATTAGTTAGGAAGAGTTACTACTGCTTTTTGGATGGGTATTCGGGATACAACCAGGTTGCCATAGTGCCCAAAGATCAAGAGAAAATAACGTTCACCTATCCGTTTAGGACGTATGCTTTTCGATGGATGCCCTTTGGATTATGTAATGCCCCATCTACATTCCAAAGGTGCACGCTCTCTATTTTCTCAGACATGGTTGGTGAATTTTTAGAGGTCTTCATGGATGACTTCTCGTCTACGGTGGCAGTTTGGATGCATGTCTTGATTACCTAGATCGAGTACTTCAGTGATGCTGCATTGAGGTCAACTTAGTCTTATCTTGGGAGAAGATTCATTTCATGGTGACTCAAGGGACGGTCCTTGGCCACATCATCTCTAATAGGGGCATGGAGGTTGACCTGACCAAGGTGAATATCATCAAGAAACTCAATCCATCATCTAATTTATGACAGTTACGGTCTTTTCTACGTCATGTCGGTTTCTACCGATGGTTCATAAAAGACTTCAGCAGGATTACCCGATTGCTTACTGATTTGTTGACAAAAGACACCGAGTTCATTGTAGATGATAAGTGTCTTTCATCATTTGAGACTCTCAAGAATCTGGTTGTTGAGGCTCCTGTCCTCCAGCCGCCTAATTGGTCTCTCCCATTTGAGATCATGACGGAGGCCTTTACCTTGTAATTGATAATGTGAGACCACCATCAAATATCAAAACTCTAGGCACCCTGAACTGTGAATTGATAATCTTCCTCAAAAATCTGCAAACAGTCTTAGCATCTGTGATGCATAAGGGAATGGCCTCAACCCAACGACTCACATAATCAATAGTCAACAGAATGTACTCAAATCCCTGACTCTTAGGGAATGGACCCATGAAATCAATGCCCCGTGCATTAAAGACCTCACAGAAGTGAATGGGTTGCATCAGTATCATATCACGTTGTCCACAAATGCCCATCCTCTGACAGTTAGTACACCTCTTCACGAATTCATCAAAATCCCCAGCGACCCTCCCCACTTCTTGGATCCTGCAAGGTATAAAGTCTGCTGGAGCCACATCTTCTTCTGCATCTTTGGTCACTCCCTCATCTCCAGCGACCTCCACCTCCACCCACGAGTGACAGCATGCGTCTGTGGGCGTTGTAGAGAGGATTCGAGTCCTGTAGCCTTAGGTCCTGCGAGCTCATCGCCGCGCTCCGCCGTAAGGAGAGCCTAGCCTATGGACCTGTCGATCGATCGAGGCAAAGACCCCCGGAGGTCCGTGACCTTCAGCCTAGACGATCCCATTCACCAGGTAGCTCCGATTCTCCCTTGTTCACCTTTCATTCAATATTTCGCATTTTTGGTCAACTTACATCCATAACCCGTTCCCCGCGATCGAGTCACTCATTTTCCATACCTACGATCGTATCACCTCCATCATACCTCTCCCCATCTTCTACACCCTTCCGCTCACCTCGTTCACCCAAGAATGAGATCCCAGGTCCTCCTCCGCCATCGCCTCGTCGGAGGGCTACGCCCCGCCTCATCCTTCACCCATCGCACGCACTAACGTGTCGAGGCACTTTGCCCTCGACCCAGTAGCATTTCTGTGCAGGTCCATAATCCAAAGGGGCCTCATCTGGATGTCCGAACCTCAAAGCACAGCCGCTCCAAGTCCTTAGCATAGCCGGGACGTTCCCAGCATGATCGGAGCATCGCCATCGCTGCGGACAGAAACCAGCATCATTTCCCCCATCTGAGTAGCTCCAGAGGACATCTCAGGTGCTCATAGCAGTCGGTCGAAGCTCTCCAGAGGCGAGTTCTTCATCATTCTTCCAGGAGGCGTCTCCGACGTTGGATCGAGCCCCCCTCCAGTTCTGATCGTGTCCGTTCGTCTGTGAGGAGACCTTGGCCATCGGATCCATATGAGGATCAGATTACAGCCGACCATTGTCGAAGGGTTATCCGAAGAGCTCAGTTGTCCGATCATAAGTGACGAGCCCTCAACCGTTGGATCATCAACGAGAAGGGTATTTTCACTTAGGCCCTCCTACCTCTTTACATTTCCGCGTTAGTCCTGTAAATATTTTTTAGTAGTTGTGTTTATTTCAGATATTTTGCACCAAGGACTCTATGCTTTTAGTATTTGCACTCTAGTCCTTTCGTCTGTGTAGCACGCGGTCCCCCCACGTGACTTGGGGATATTTGCATATTTCTACCTATACTTCTCTGTCGTTATTGAATGGATTTTATAAATAGGATTCGCAATTATACCCTTGAGTGTCTGATTCACGTGCCGCCCACTTGCGGATCTGGTTGTTTTGCATATTGAGCCCTAAGCTCGTTTCACATGTTACTGTTTGGTTGAGAACTTTTCAATAATTGCATATAGGTCCCAGTGTGCTATGTGTGTGATTTTTGACTTAATAAATAGCAAACATTGTCCAAAATCATGAAATTTTGAGACATGGCTCTTGCCATGGTGTAGGAATTTCTGTGAATTTTTTGGTTTTATTTTGTTGTCATTTATTATTTTAAAAAATTCAAAAACCACAAAACAACTACAGTTTGCTTTTGAAAATCTATTAAAAATAGTAAAAACCCTTGAAAAAATCCAAAAAAATCTTGTTTGCTTATTTTGTCGTGTTTTTACTCCAGTCCAAGTTTCATCTTGGTTTCACTTTTAAAAACCATAAAAATTGAAAAATACTAAAAACTTAGAAAAATCATTGAAAATTCATAAAAGGTAAATAAATGTGTTTTCTTCTTCTGTAGTTAGATTCTTATTTATAGTTTCACAAAAAATTGCTGCTCAAATTTTATAGGCATTTTAAGTATTTTTAACTTTCCTTTAGATTCCATCTGTACACTATTTAGCATTTTTAGCCTTCTTTCATTTTTCGAAAATTAATTAAAAATAAAAAAATCAGGAAAATTAACAAAAACATTAAATATTTTAAAAACCGAAAAATATTTTTATTTGAATTTTCTGGGTATTTTTGATGCTATAAATAGTTGATTGTTTGGGACTTTTTGAATCCTTTTAGCCTCTTTCTTAATATTAAAAATTACAAAAAAAAATTGAAAATATAAAATCCACCAAATTCTTTTATCTTCTTGGATTCGGACTACTTCGTAGCTTTCGCATTTCGTGCTCCTTGTGTTCGACCCTAGTAGCTATACCAGGATAAAATAAATAGCAAGACCGCTTGCCACATAGATTGCTTGTTTGATCTTTAATTTGGTGGTTTGTTTTTCTTGTTGAGCCTGGTCCGAGTAGTTGAGGTCGCAACGACCTTTGATACCATTTTTTCCTTAGTCGCTCGGGACGCTCATCAGAATGCCGTCGTTGCAGGGGAGCACGACTTAGTATTCAGTTTCCTTTTTGTGTCATTTCTTTGCTTGATTTTCTTACATATTTTAAATAATTGTGGACTGACATAATTTTGTTTTGACGACGAGTGAGGACGGTGAACTTCGAAGAGCTGAGGCACCCGCGTGACTTGGAGGTGGCTCGTTTCTGCATCGAGCCGCATGAGAGCGTTGGAGAGGAGGAGCAGATGTTTTGGGAGCTTTAGTATAGTTTAGATTAGATTTTATTTCTGCATTATTATTGCAATAATACAGGATAGACACTCTCATACTTGGTGATTGTTTCGGGGTCTGTTTCACTAGGCAACGGTGTGCTCGGGGGACCTCACCGCGGATATTTCACCGGTTTTGATTTTCTACTGCTTTTACTATCTATATGATTTTCGAAGGTTTGGCCCTTAGACTTAGGATTTTCTATGACGTAATTAATTAAGGCCCAACCCTAATTATCTGCATGCACCTATAGATTGATAATTGGAACAAATTAATTAAATCACAAAGAAAAAGTTAGTTTAATTAGGCTTGAGTCCACGTGCCGCGAGGAACCACATACAGCGTTGGCAGGACCTGTTGTGGCGGGCACCGAGTGGTTCCCAAGATCAAACTCCGGACTTAGTCTGATTAGCTAGCTACTGTACTTCGCGTGTAGAAATTGCTTCGTCTAAGGCCGATTTCTTCTTGCATCATATAGGTAGTTTAAATTAAGTCTTTATTTTATGCGCGGATTACCATGCATGTAGAGAGCTGGAGTCAGATACGCATTTCTTACTCTGCATGCATCATTGTGTTTAATCGTGCATCAGGTTTTTTCGCTTTCTCCCCTTATTTTGGACTTAAAATAATCAGGAGAACCGAAAAATTTGTTAGGCGTTGTTTGCTTGAAAAGCACCTAAAAAGAAAAACTATAAAATTGGGACTGCTAAACTCACTTGATTCTTAAAGACACCTTACTTAAAAATTTGTCTTGGGAGAGTAATACCCTCATTGTATGGTTTGGATGAGCGAGAGAGTGACCCGCACACTAGGATAGAGCCATACCCGAACTCTTGACAGACTATCAGTCTTTTATACGGGACAGTCTGTTAGGAGCGTTGGGTTCCTATCACCTCACTTAATCTCTCTGAAAGATTGTTTTATCACCTAATAAAATTGACAAGATAAACGACCGAGCCTTTACGGTCATCAGCTCTACGTGAGAAGGTGAATTGGGGGTTTGCTTTCTGATCGTGTGTGTTTCCAGATCTCATCCTCCTTACTCGCCACATTAAGATGATGGGCAGGAGATCCCTTAGGCAGCCTCTGGTTGCACCGCTTTCTAGCACTCAAACCCATTCATCTAGGTTGGTTCCTGAGAGACGAGGCCCGCTCTCCGAATCCGACTTTGATTTCGCCATGTTTCCCATCGACCACCCTTCTACCAGTCCTGAAATGCCCGAGAAGAGACCGCAGCGGACTGTTGATGATTTATCGACACCTGAGTTAGGATCTTTTGCCTTTGCAGAGACCATGGCTAGCAGTGAGGAGCGCACTGGTTAACCACGAGATACGAGGGTCTAAACGTCTCACACAAGGCACAGACAAAGTCGCTGCGGCGACCCTCAGTAAATCATGATTAAATCAACAATTAACCCACGAATAATATCAAGCAATGGAAATCAAAGTGTGGAGTTAAATTTTATTATAACTCTACAAAATATGTGTATTGTGCAAGTAATATAGAGTGTCGAATACAAGGAGCAAACAGGATAGAACAAGCAAAATGCACAAAAATGTGGTTGTGAATATTTGTCTAAATGTGCTGATTTTTGTTGGTTTTGAATGTTTTTATTTAATTTTTGATTTTATATTTTTTTTGTATTTTGATTTTTAATTTACTGATTTTATATTTTTCTTTTTGTAGTTTGTATTTTTATATTTTCTTTTTCAATAATAGCATGTATATACAATATAAGAGAGAGGAATAGAGTATTTATAAAAATAGGTAAAAATAAGAAAAAATCAGGAAATAAAGTATTTTTGGTCTTTTTGTATTTTTCTAATGTTTTTGTGATTTTTCTAGATTTTTCCTAATTTGTTTGGTATTTTTAAAGTCAAAAATAATAGAAAACGGTGAACTAAGTTGCTCGCCGAAATTAAAATGAGGATGAAAAATATAAACCAGAGTCCAAAATTCCTCAAATTAATTTTAAATCAAAGATAATAAAATAAGGAAAATACGAAATTGAAATTGAATTTTTAGGATTTTTATGGAATTTTAAAGATTTTTGTAAAGATTTTAGGGGTTTTCTAATTTTTAGGAGTTTTACTTTGAATTTTTTAGTGATTTTTGGACTGACACTAAAATATGACAAAACACGCAAAATATATTTATTTTTGGATTTTTTCAAAGATTTTCTTAATTATTATCGATTTTCTAATGCAAACAGTGCTGACAATGCATGTTTTTTATTTTTAATAAATATGAAAATGCAATAAAAATACAAATTAAAAATATGACTTTAAACTACAATGCAACAGGAGCCTATGGTATTTTTTGGTAATGTTTCGAGTTAAAATGATGCATGAAATAAATGCAAACATCCAAGCAAACATACAACACTGGCAAGGGCATAAACGTAAATGCACAGAAATCCAATGGCCTACTTGCAATTTTTCCAAAATTATATAACATTAAATACAATTTTATGGACTAAAAATAAATACACAAACCCGGAGGGGGTTCGCTACAAAATGTCCAACTCACGTGTACTGGGCACGTGACCTAGCAGGGGTATTTTTGCAATTATACAAAGTTCCAGGGGCTCAGATGTAATTTTACTAAAATATTACAACTTATTTAAAAATTTCATGGACTGAAACAAAATAGACAAACCCTCAGGGGGGTCCTTTCAAAACGTCCACCACCCCACGTGCACGGGTAACGTGAGGTGATGTGGACTGGACCTTAGTGCAAATTTGGAAACTGTGGGGGTCTAAATGCAAATATTACAGAAATATTTAAACTACAACTAAAAGTTTATGGACTGAAATGAAAATGTAAAAATGGAGAGGTTGTAGGTGTAAAATACCCACGCCTAATATCCTCGTGCGCGATCGGACGGCGGAGAGCCGCTCACTTATCCCCGTGGCGTGGGCACAACACACGATGACGGTTCGGCGATGATCCGCTGAGATCAGATCTGGCGAGAAGATCGACGTTCGACTCGGGCCTCGATCGGACGGTGGCTGATCAAACAGGAGCGGGCCTCTGATCGGACGGTGGAGGCACCCGGAGGAAGAACGGGGAAGAACTTCGCCGAGGCGAAGTTCCTCCGGCGAGATGGCACGACTCCGGTGGTCTGGGCCGCAACAAAAAGGTCGGGGAGACTCCTGCGGTGATGCTCTGGCTGCTGGGTCCCTCAAAATCGCCGGAGAGGCACTGTGGCGCTGCTGTGAAGGTGGCGGAGCTTGGAGCTCCAGGCATCTCCGGCGGAGTACGAATCCAAGTCCCCAGGCGATGTTATGCTCCCAGTACCTACAAAAATGGGTGAGAGGGTCTAGGGAAAACTGATTGGACCCCACGGAGGTGCGAAGGTGGTCTATGGAGCGATAGGGAAACTCACGGGAGGTGCGCTCCGGCGAGGCGATCGGGAATGGCGATAGGGCGATTGATAGACGAATTGGACGATGGGAAGATGAAGCTACAACTACGGTGGACAAAAAGCGAAAAGAAAAAGGGGGAAAAGGCAAACCTCGAAGGTGGGAGACCTGAGGTAGTAGAACCTCGATGCCGGCGAAAGGCGGAGGTGATGGAGCCGCTACCAGGCTTCCTCGACTCGCCTGAGGGTATGGTTGAGGAGCAGTCACCTCCAGCAACACGAAGCATGCCAAAAGGAGGAGGAAAGCTAGCCAAGAAGGGTTCAAAACTCGGCTCGAAGGTGGCAGGTTGACTATATACAAGATGGTGGCGTGACATTGGGAGCAAGAGCACGCGCGTATGATGAAGATTTTGCGTGATTTGGGAGCATGGCGTGGCTCAGCGATGATCGGGGAAGAATTCCCAAGAATATCAAGGGGAGAGGACGAAGAGAATAGGCTCAGAAATTGGGCGAAATCAGGCTCGAATCAGGCTGTCAGAAGGTGGCAGACCTTGGTCAGGCAGTTGACCGAGGTCAACCAACGACCGCACCTGGTTGGTCCACGTGGACCAACCAGGAAATTCGGAGCCAAAATTATTTGTAAAATCGAAATAAATAAGTAAATGAATTTATTAATTTTAGGTTATAAAATAAAAAATATTTCTTATTTTGTAAAGAATTTTATGGTGATTTTTATTTATTTTTATGAGGTATATAATTACAAGTTACCTTGTATACCCTATATAGGTATATATATCTATATATTTTATTATTTTATTTTTATTTTATATATTTAATTTATTTATTTTTGTTTATTATTTTAGAACTTTATAAAATATCTTTATACACTTAAATATGTTTTTATTTTATTTTTCTGATGTATTTTGTACACTTAATAAAATATAAATAGTAATTTTATAGGTATAGGTATAGGTATTATACCTAGGTGTGTTATTCATACAAGTATTTTATTTTGTGTTTCTTTTGTATTTTTATTCTTATTTTAATATAACATAAGTTATAAATAATATTTACAAAATTATAAAAAATATAAAATTATGAAAATAATGAATAAATAATAAAATGAATATTCTATTCTGTACAAGTATACAATAGGGGTCTAAAACTCAACTTTCAAACCGTAGCTCCATCAAATGCGAAACCACCTTTATTAAATAGATTATTTTAAATTATATACAATTAAAGATGGGTTTGATGCATTTCGAGCTTTTATTTGAGAGATACAGGTTTGGGAAGTTGGCATTTTGGATTCTTATTCGGATCATAACTTGTTATCTGTACAATATTTTTGACTGAAATAAATTTTGTATTTTTTTCATTTAATTATCTACAACTATCGTGTACAAAGTTTCTTTATTTGAGGTATAAAAAGTGGAATCAAAAATAGGTCCCAAAATGAATAGGGAAAGAAGAAAATGAATAGGTATCTGACCCTTATCTCCCCCTACTTTATTCCTTGTCGACCTAGTCATCGAGATGCCTAGGTTTCGGGGTTTCGGGTCTTAAAATATTTACAATATTTTATTCTTTTTCTTTTCTTTTATTTATTATATAATTTTGGCTTTAAATACAGTATTTTATACACTATTTACATGCACATGCATGAATGCTAAGATGCTCTAATTAAGGGTATTTACATGCATTTGCCAGAGTTTTTGAGGCCAAAATGATAGAATAAAGATGATGAAATGTAAATTCATCACACACCCATCATCTGGTTGAACCGATTTGATTACATGGTTCAACCGGATCCGACCATTTCGCTAAGGTTTTCGGTTCGGTTTCAAAAACATTGCATGTAATTAACTTAATTTTAAATTCGCCGCGAGCCAGTAACCGACTGTAATTTCCATTTGTTCGAAATTACAGGGTGCGTTCGATTTGAGAATAATAGACCCATGTGAGCGTTGATTTTACACATGCGTTTGAATTAATTGGAAAATTTACAGATTCAACCCTGGACTTTCTGTGCAACCCCAGAAACTTAAAATAATTGCATTTAAGTCCCTACCACCTATGTTTGGTTTTTAATTAAATAAATATTAAAACTACTCCAAAAATTCTCAAAAAATTACTAGTAGCTCATGTTATTGTGTAATATTATTGGTAATTTTTGCGACATTTTGTGTTTATTTGTTATTTTCTAAAAACAAAAACTCTAAAAATAGTGTCTGTCTGATTTAGAAAATCCATAAAAAATAAAAAAAACTCCTATAAAAATTCCACAAAAATTTATGAATGCTTGTTTTAATTTCTGTATTTTTTGTGTTTCATTATTCTTAGAAAACACCTAAAAATTACAAAAGACTAAAACATTATAAAAATCAGTAAAAATCCATAAAAATAAAAATATTTCTATTTTCACATTAAATTGCAGCCATGAATTTCTGGGCAATTTTAATATTTTTAAGTTTCCCTTTTCCCTTGACTGCACACTGTTTTCAGACTTTCCCTTGCTTGTATTTTTAGAAAATTATATAAAAATCAGAAAAACCTCAAAAAATCACCAAAAACTTCTGCATATTTTAAAAAATACAATATTTTTACTTAGCATTTTTTAGCCTTTTTAGCCTTAATAAAATTTTGTGTAGTGTGCTTACTTTTATTTTCTTATTACAAAATATTAAAAAATTGTAGATTAAAAATCACCAAAAATACTTTTGCTTCTTCTTTGATTTCTCGACTACTTTGTAGGACTATCTCGTGCTCCTTGTATTCGACCCTAGTGGCTATACCAGGTTACATAACTAGCAAGACCACTCATTTTTTATTTTCATGCTTGATGATTTCTTTGGTGGTCTCTATTTTCTTGATGAGTTTGTCTTGGGTGATTGAGGTCGCAACAACCTTTGATATCACTTATCCTCATCATTCGGACCGCTCATCAGCCCGCCACAATGGGGTCTTGCCAGTGCTGTATGTGGTTCCTCACAGCATGAGGACTCGAGTCTGATTAAACTAACTTTTTATTATGTTTTATTAACAAGGTCCAATTACGAACTATAGGTGCAGGTAAATAATTATGAGTTGGGCCTTAATTAATTACGTCAAGATCAGAGAAATTCCTAAGTCTAATAGCCAAATTCTTCGAGAATCAAATAAAAATAAAAGGCAATAAAACCAAAACCGACGAAAACCGCGGTGAGGTCCCTCGAGCACATCGGTGCTAGGTGAAACAAACCCCGATATAGCCTAGTGTCCAAAACTGTCCAAGGTCCCTGAATTGTTACAATAATAATAAACTGTTATAATAACTACTCTAAGCTACTCTATGAATTATAACTAAGTTTGCTTGCTCCTGCTCCTCCTCGAGTACGGGTCTCCTCCAAACCATTCCTCGGGCAGTTCCTCGCACAAAAAGTGAAACAGAAATGGGTCAGAAAACAGTTATAACAAATAGAGCTAGAAACAGATAAAAGATAAAGTCTGAAAACCGACTACTAGACTGCGCTCCCCGACAATGGCGCCATTCTGGTGAGGGCTCAGGCGATCGAGGCTAAGTGATATCAAAGGTCGTTGTGACCTCAATCACCCAAACCAGACTCAACAAGAAAAATAAGAGCACAAATAAATCAATCAAAGTACGAAATCAAATGTAGCAGTCTCCGCTATTTATTTAACTTGGTATAGCAACTAGGGTCGAACACAAGGAGTACGAGCTAAGTCTACGAAGTAATCGAGAAATCAGAAAACAAAATGTATATTTTGTGGTTTTTAATTTACACTTTTTTTATATTTTCTAAAAAGAAAAAGAATAAAAATATGAAGGAAATCACACTACAACAATTTTTATTAAGGTAACAAGGGCTCAAGAAATAAAAAATAAAAATATTTTTGTATTTTTCAAATAGGAAAATATTTTTGGCAATTTTCTAAGGTTTTTCTAAGTTTTATATATTTTTCTAAAAATAAAGTAAATACAAAATTGGGAAACACTGTTCAACCGTGACCAAAAGGCAAGATTAAAATACTAAAATTGCCTAGAAGGCCTAGGGGGCTTTTATGAAAAGGGATTTTATCACTTGTGCCCCTCCGAGATATCACAATATCAGTTATGCCCCTATTTTTTTGGTAATATCTATTGTGCCCCTCACTTCTTGCTATTTTATCACTTGTGCCCCTCGGGTTAGTGACCGTCCATTCACAGTGCAAACGGACGTTAACTTTGAGGACATAAGCGGAATTAATTTTTTTTAAAAAAGTTATTTGGTTATTTTATACCCGCTTCTACATCCTCCACTTCTTCCTCCTCTTCCCCATCCTCTTCCTCTTCCTCCTCCTCCAACCTCCTCCAACCTCCTCCTCCTCCCTCCCCGCCCCCGCCCCTGCCCCGCGCCTCCCAGCTCTGCCCCGAGCTCCCATCCCCTCCCCGACGCCTCTCCCTGCTCCCCCCTCCTCCCCCCGCACCTCCTCCCCTTGACGGCACCGCCCCCTGCTAGCCCTCCCCCTGGGTTGCACCCCCTCCTCCTCCCCCGCACGAGTCGCCCCCTGCTCCCCCTCCCTCCCAGCCCCGCACCTCCTCTTCCAGACCACCGTTGAGATGGTGCTTTCCTCTGATGGAAGGAGTGCCGCCGGTCTTGTAGATTGACTCGTAAAGGTCGGCAGGTGATGAATCTGCGATTCGTCATCTTTATTCATTTATTTTAGCTTAAAATCCCTTATAAAACACCTGCATATAACGCTAACTCCATATTCTTACTAACTTGCATTTGTGTGTAAATATTGTACATTTCTTACTAATTTTAACCTAAAATAAATAAATAAAGAAAGAAAGGAAAAATAAAGAAAAGAAAATAAAAAAAGGGAAGACTGTATACAGGATGACCCGAACCCCGAGAGAAGGTCAAGACTTGACCTGATCGACCAGGAATAAAGTAGGGGGAGATAGGGTCCTCAACCAGAAAATCCAAAAAAATGTGTTTCTCACTTATTTTGTGTATATCTGTATAAAACTAACACTAATTTATTATTACCTTAATTGACCCCAAATCAAATAACATTCAAAATTAAAGTTGTAAATAAAAATGGGTCCTAATTAATAAAACTGATTGCACAATTAAATCATGTACAGAATAAAAGTAGCCACACTTGGAAAAAGCCACTAAGCACTAATTGAAAGATCAATTCCGGCTCCATATGATCTCAAATTGAACAAATATCACTTTCATTGAATTCTAAATTAAATTATCTTCAAAATGACTGTGATTTTATAATTTTTGGAGTTACGGTTGAAAAGTCGGTTTTCTGGGGTGGTTTGTGCAATTTTCCCTTGTATTTTGTGTATATTGTATTTGTATATATATTTGTAAATATTTTTACTAATTACTTAAAACAAAAATAAAAATAAAAAAATCAATAAAATTCTTAAAACAAAAAAAAGGCTAATTTCCCCATTTATCCTTGTATATAATGTCATATACGTATATAGTATATGTATATAGTTGCAATTTTTAACCAACCATCATAAAAAAATAAAAAATAACATTTTTCAAATTCCAATAAATAAAGTGACGAAAATTAAAAAAAAAAGATAATTTTGTAAATAATTTTATCTTTCTATTCTATCTCTCATGTTATCTCTCCCACCAAAAAAATTTCAAAAATCTCTCTTATCTTCTTCAAAAATTGAAATGTCTCTCTTTTCTATTTATATGGCTCCTTCTCCATCATTCCAACCTGATCAATCTTTAGAGAGAGGAGCCCGATCTCCGAGAGAAATTTCGTCGAGAATTGTGCCTAGCCTCCGAGCCGCTCGGTGACAGCGAGTCGGCCTTGTCGAGGCGATCACGGTCCATTTTCCGCTCCTAAGGTGAGATCTAAATTTTTCTTCGCATTTTTATCTTAGTTTAATCGTATTTTAGTCTTCGCATTTTTTTTCCATCGTCATTTTTCTCTAGATTTTAAAATCCATCATGACTTGATCCGTACGCAACTCGATTTTCATCTCATCTTCTTGATCTCTTCGCCTTCGATTTCTATCTCGCACGATCTATCAACTCGGACCACGTACGGTGGTCGGAGAATCGGATTCAATCTTCCACTTTCACGGATCCCCATTCATTTTTTCCCAATTTGTAAATAAATAAATAAACAAACATTTGTTTCCTTTTTGTTCTCTAACGTTGATTTTGCAGGACCATAAAAAAAACAAAAAAAACTCTCTATTTTACCTAACATTTGTTTTGCAGGATAAAAAAAATAAAAAAATTCTTTTCCTATTTCTATTATTTCCTTATTTTCGGATTTACGAAAATATAAAAAAATAAAAAAAGGTTTTTTTCTTCTTTCTTATTCACTGTTACATCTCTGATTTATAATAAAATTAAAAAAATAAAAAAAAACAAGAATTGCAGCAGGGGGGCGGCGTTGCCCGCACCCCCGCCGGCCACGCCATCGCACACAGCAGTGCGTCGTCGACTCCGCCAACCAGCAGACTCGCGGCGGCTCCTTGGCCCTGCCGCCCATCAACGCGCATCTCCCCTCCGTCCACCTTGCTCCGCCGCACAATCGGGTGCGCGCGGCCGCGCTCACCACGTCCAGTCCGCCGCCCTTCGCCAGACCGCGGCACCGCTCGCGCGTGCCTGCGCGACTCCAGCCCCCGCCGCGAAGATCGCCGACCTCCTCGCGCCCTTGCCGCGCGCTCATCGCGCCGCCGAGCGCCTTCTCCAGCCCTCCAGGAACCGCCTCTCCCGCCTCTGAAGCCCACGAGCCCGCTCCTCCTGAACGCATCCTCCTCCCTGCAGGCGCGCCCCCGTGCGACCCTTGCATCCAGAGCAGGCGCGCCACCGCGCAAACCGCGCGTGGATTGAACGCCGCGTGCGACGCCCCTTTGGGTGCCCTTCCCTTGTGGCGGCGGCGGCCTCTACTTGCCCCTTTTGCAAGAACAAAGAAGAAAACCTAGGGCTTTTGAATAAAAAAAGAGAGGATAATTGCATCTTCAGTCCAAAAGAAGTTTTCGGAATTGCAACAACATCCTTGCCAGATTCAAGCACATGCCAGACACATGATCTATTGGTAAAAATTGCGATTTCTCCCCTGTCATTTATTTTTATTATCTATTTGAGGCAAAAACGTTGAATCTTTACAGTTCAGTCCAAAACTTTTACAGTATTTACGTTTTAGTCCCTGAACTGCATAATTATAGTTTGCTTGGTCTTTTGAATGAAATAAATATTTTTATTCGTCTAAAAATTTTGCAAAAATTGTGCTATGCTCCTGATGATCATATCTATCTAGCATGAAATTTTTGTTGCATCTTGACTTCATTTGATATTATTAAAAAAATCAAAAACAGTGTCTTTTTCATTGTTTGAAATTCAAAAATTCATAAAAATTCGAAAATAGCTCCAAAAATTCTAAAAAAATTAGATTAGTTGTATTTCATTATCTTTTAGTTTCAGACCAATTTTCATGCATTAATTATTTATAAAACCCAAAAAAATTGAAAAACATCAAAAATGTTATAAAAATCATAAAAAATTGTACAAAAATCGAAAAATTGTGGTTTCAGTTCCTGTTTGTAGATAATGGTTTCTAGTTTGTTTTAAAAATAATTGCCAGGAGTTTTGGGCATCTAAAAGATTTTTAACTTGCAAATTACTCCAGGCTGTGCACATTTTCTTATTTTCTCACTGTTTAATTTTTAGAAAAATACAAAAACATCCGAAAAATCTATAAAAATTCTCAAAAACATTTTAAAACTTTTAAAACACAAAAATATTTTCTTTGAATTTTTCTGAGCATTTTTTTACTAATTGAAAAACTACAAAAAAGAGTCGGTGTGCATATTCTTGATCTTGTTTATATTGCTTCGTATTATTTTTGGAAAATAAAAAAATTTGCAAACATAAAAATCACTAAAAATTTGAAAATCAGAAAATAAAAAAATTTAGAAATAAAAAAATAAAAAAATAAAAATATAAAAAAAATCACAAAAACCAAGGATAGTTGTCCTTTGAGATTCCTGTTTTCTTTTAATTAGTTTCTGATTAATTGAATAACCCTTTGGAATTGTAGCCTCCCTGAGTTCGACCCTGTCCGCTATACAGGTTAATAAGTAGCAAAAATCATAAAAAAATATATCTTTTGTTGACGCGGGATTTTGGGGATAAGCAACGACCCATTTTCATCAATCAAATTTCCCATCTCTAAATTTCGCGCTTAACAAAATGGCGCCGTTGCCGGGGAGGCACGGCGAGGTAGTTAGGTTTCTCTTTTGACCTGCTATTCTTGGTTGTAAATATCTGTTTGCCACATTATTCCATTGTTCATATCCATTGCATTTATTTCATCATTTTCTCGTATTTGTAAATTAATTCACAAATCTTTATGGGCACTCCGTGTATGCAATTTAGATTATGAGAAAGGAGGAAAGAACAGGAAGTTGGATTTGAATAAATTACTGGAATTCCGAGACTTTGCATATGATAATTCACTTATGTATAAGGAGAAAGTCAAGCGCTGGCATGATAAACACATTCGAAGAAAGACTTTCTCCCCTGATCAGAAAGTTTGGTTATATGATGCTAAGTTGAAGTTATTCCCAGGAAAATTGAAAAGCAAGTGGTCAGGACCGTTCATCGTGAGAGCTGTGCGTGACAATGGGAGTATTGTCATATTTGGGTTGTCATCTGACGCACAGCCATTTGTTGTGAACGGACAGTTGCTGAAGCCATATCTAGATCATGATACATTCCTGTCCGTTGTGGATTCTATATCTTTGGTATCAGACGATAATCTTTTGATTCCACCTTTTGCGTCCGATACATAAGCTCAACACCTCTTGTATATCCTTTCGTTTCACTCTGTCTTCTCCCGTTTTATCATTCACCCCTTTTCCGTGTGTGTGTGTGTATATATGCTATACTTAGGATGTGCTTTATCCTAAGTATAGGGGGGGTGAAGGATTTGTGTTGTTCATATTCGTCCTGTTTATCACCCTTGTTATTGTTGACTATACTTAGGGATACTCTAACCTACGTATAGGGGGGGTGATGTTGTTCATATCGTGTCTTTGTGAGTCTGTACATTCTCTTCATCGGTTTTCCCCTTTGTACATTCCACTATACTTAGGATTACTTGATCCTAAGTATAGGGGGGGATCACCAACTTCTCTTTATCTTTTCTTTGAGTCGTTGTAGCATAGGAGTCTTTTCACCTCTCTTTGCTTAGCACGAGTTATGTCTTCCTTTGTCGCTCTCTGGTCACTATGAGGACATTGTTCGAGCTAAGTATAGGGGGGTGTCGTATATATTGTATATATACTTTAGACATAACTCGTACTTTTAAATATATTTATTTGGAGGGTTATGTGTATATTTTATAAAATCCACAAAAATAAAAAAAAACAAAAACAAAACAAAACAAAACAAAAAAAACAAAACAAAACAAAAACAAAAAAAAGAAAACAAAAAAAACACAAAAAAGAAAAAAACACAAAAAAACAAACAAAAAAAATGGGAAGAGAGAGAGAAAAAAAACAAAAAAAAACATAAAAAAAGTCTCTTGTATATAATTGTATATATTACTAACCTTTTCTCCTTTTAAAAAAAAACTACAAAACCAAAAATCATAAAAATTTGCATAAAAAAACTTTCTTTCACATCTGCATTTTTCTCCAAAAATCCATAAAAAGTTCAAAATTAGAAAATTGTAAAAAAAATGGTTCTTTTCACATGTGCATCATTCCTTAAAAAAAACTCTCTGCATTGTTCATAGTCTGCATTTGCATGTGCATTTTTCTGGATAGTATTGATATTTAAACTATGTCTGGAATAAAATTGAAGAATGGAGCTTAGTTGGACCTTAATCCACCTAATTCTAAGAGGAACTTCACCGAGAAATAGGATTTTAGAAGCTTCAGGTCTTTGACTTAATTCTTTGAGTTCCACATGACAATGTGCAGCATTTGACTCTTAGTGTCTAACCTGGTCTCTTCATTCTGGGTACAACTCTGGAATAGCGAATTAATTTGTACTCCTGCACTATGCACTTAGCTCAACTCAGACGGGATGTTGGAAGACTGTATGAGTTTCTTTTCTGGTAGCGTGGAAATCTAAAGACCGGAGTAACGGGTTGAAATAAAGCTTCGGAAAAGGGATGGACGGCTGGGCACAATTTTTTCTAAGACCCCAAAAAATGTACAGAATAAAAAGATGCTATATCCGTAGGGGCACAACAAGATCCAAGCAGAACCACCAAAACTCCAAATACAAAGAAGCTACTACCAAATAAAAATCTGACCAAAAAAGTCCAAGCTTCAAGAAAACCTGCAGATCCTGGTGGAGACTCGGCTACACTGGCCAGCTTCACAAGGAGAGGTGACTACACCAAACCACCCTCCAGTTCTTTTCTCATTCTTCTAACTTCTCCCCCAATTCGATTGTGAACACAGCACCACAGACCTTAGAAGGAAATACCTGACTCCCCGAGGACGAGTTATTGGAGAGGAGATTTGCATGGTAGTCCGGCATTCTGGATGGGAAGAGCTAAAATTTTTCACACACATGAGTCGATTATTCAATGTTCATAGGGTATGCTTTGGGAAGAGGATCGATCTAAGATGACTTCTGGGCCAAAACTGTGACAATGATGTGTAGAACTTGAAGGCTGTTGGTTTTAAAATTCTAAGTCTCACAGAAGTTCCGACACACAAATAATCCAAAGGTCTGACAGAGCTCCAAACTACAATTTTATGAAGATAAGTTTAATACTCAGTATTGTCCTACTTTCTTTATTTTCCCTTTCTTTTTCTTCTTCACTTATTCTTTCAAATAAGTGTTTGCTAAGGGACTAGCAAAGGTAAAGCATAGGGGGATGATGAATCTGCGATTCGTCATCTTTATTCATTTATTTTAGCTTAAAATCCCTTATAAAACACCTGCA
Organism: Ottelia alismoides; assembly: GCA_037367405.1. NCBI lineage: Eukaryota > Viridiplantae > Streptophyta > Magnoliopsida > Alismatales > Hydrocharitaceae > Ottelia > Ottelia alismoides. The sequence goes on from JAZKJV010009974.1 coordinate 568,244, forward strand.
TATAACGCTAACTCCATATTCTTACTAACTTGCATTTGTGTGTAAATATTGTACATTTCTTACTAATTTTAACCTAAAATAAATAAATAAAGAAAGAAAGGAAAAATAAAGAAAAGAAAATAAAAAAAAGGGAAGACTGTATACAGGATGACCCGAACCCCGAGAGAAGGTCAAGACTTGACCTGATCGACCAGGAATAAAGTAGGGGGAGATAGGGTCCTCAACCAGAAAATCCAAAAAAATGTGTTTCTCACTTATTTTGTGTATATCTGTATAAAACTAACACTAATTCATTTGTACCTTAATTGACCCCAAATCAAATAACATTCAAAATTAAAGTTGTAAATAAAAATGGGTCCTAATTAATAAAACTGATTGCACAATTAAATCATGTACAGAATAAAAGTAGCCACACTTGGAAAAAGCCACTAAGCACTAATTGAAAGATCAATTCCGGCTCCATATGATCTCAAATTGAACAAATATCACTTTATTGAATTCTAAATTAAATTATCTTCAAAATGACTGTGATTTTATAATTTTTGGAGTTACGGTTGAAAAGTCGGTTTTCTGGGGTGGTTTGTGCAATTTTCCCTTGTATTTTGTGTATATTGTATTTGTATATATATTTGTAAATATTTTTACTAATTACTTAAAACAAAAATAAAAATAAAAAAATTAATAAAATTCTTAAAACAAAAAAAGGCTAATTTCCCCATTTATCCTTGTATATAATGTCATATATGTATATATTACATGTATATAGTTGCAATTTTTAACCAACCATCATAAAAAAATAAAAAAAATAACATTTTTCAAATTCCAATAAATAAAGTGAAGAAAATTCAAAAAAAAATAGATAATTTTGTAAATAATTTTATCTTTCTATTCTATCTCTCATGTTATCTCTCCCACCAAAAAATTTTCAAAAATCTCTCTTATCTTCTTCAAAAATTGAAATGTCTCTCTTTTCTATTTATATGGCTCCTTCTCCATCATTCCAACCTGATCAATCTTTAGAGAGAGGAGCCCGATCTCCGAGAGAAATTTCGTCGAGAATTGTGCCTAGCCTCCGAGCCGCCCGGTGACAGCGAGTCGGCCTTGTCGAGGCGATCACGGTCCATTTTCCGCTCCTAAGGTGAGATCCAAATTTTTCTTCGCATTTTTATCTTAGTTTAATCGTATTTTAGTCTTCGCATTTTTTTCCATCGTCATTTTTTCTCTAGATTTTAAAATCCATCACGACTTGATCCGTACGCAACTCGATTTTCATCTCATCTTCTTGATCTCTTCGCCTCCGATTTCTATCTCGCACGATCTATCAACTCGGACCACGTACGGTGGTCGGAGAATCGGATTCAATCTTCCACTTTCACGGATCCCCATTCATTTTTTCCCAATTTGTAAATAATTAAATAAACAAACATTTGTTTCCTTTTTGTTCTCTAACGTTGATTTTGCAGGACCATAAAAAAACAAAAAAAAATCTCTATTTTACCTAACATTTGTTTTGCAGGATAAAAAAATAATAAAAAAAATTCTTTTCCTATTTCTGTTATTTCCTTGTTTTCGGATTTACGAAAATATAAAAAAATAAAAAAAAGGTTTTTTTCTTCTTTCTTATTCACTGTTACATCTCTGATTTATAATAAAATTAAAAAAAAATAAAAAAAACAAGAATTGCAGCAGGGGGGCGGCGTTGCCCGCACCCCCGCCGGCCACGCCATCGCACACAGCAGTGCGCCGTCGACTCCGCCAACCAGCAGACTCGCGGCGGCTCCTTGGCCCTGCCGCCCATCAACGCGCATCTCCCCTCCGTCCGCCTTGCTCCGCCGCACAATCGGGTGCGCGCGGCCGCGCTCACCACGTCCAGTCCGTCGCCCTTCGCCAGACCGCGGCACCGCTCGCGCGTGCCTGCGCGACTCCAGCCCCCGCCGCGAAGATCGCTGACCTCCCCGCGCCCTTGCCGCGCGCTCATCGCGCCGCCGAGCGCCTTCTCCAGCCCTCCAGGAACCGCCTCTCCCGCCTCTGAAGCCCGCGAGCCCGCTCCTCCTGAACGCATCCTCCTCCCTGCAGGCGCGCCCCCGTGCGAACCTCGCATCCAGAGCAGGCGCGCCACCGCGCAAACCGCGCGTGGATTGAACGCCGCGTGCGACGCCCCTTTGGGTGCCCTTCCCTTGTGGCGGCGGCGGCCTCTACTTGCCCCTTTTGTAAGAACAAAGAAGAAGACCTAGGGTTTTTGAATAAAAAAAAGAGAGGATAATTGCATCTTCAGTCCAAAAGAAGTTTTCGGAATTGCAACAACATCCTTGCCAGATTCAAGCACATGCCAGACACATGATCTATTGGTAAAAATTGCGATTTCTCCCCTGTCATTTATTTTTATTATCTATTTGAGGCAAAAACGTTGAATCTTTACAGTTCAGTCCAAAACTTTTACAGTATTTACGTTTTAGTCCCTGAACTGCATAATTATAGTTTGCTTGGTCTTTTGAATGAAATAAATATTTTTATTCGCCTAAAATTTTGCAAAAATTGTTCTATGCTCCTGATGATCATATCTATCTAGCATGAAATTTTTGTTGCATCTTGACTTCATTTGATATTATTAAAAAAAATCAAAAACAGTGTCTTTTTCATTGTTTGAAATTCAAAATTTCATAAAAATTCGAAAATAGCTCCAAAAATTCTAAAAAAATTATATTAGTTGTATTTCATTATCTTTTAGTTTCAGACCAATTTTCATGCATTAATTATTTATAAAACCCAAAAAAATTGAAAAACATCAAAAATCTTATAAAAATCATAAAAAATTCTACAAAAATCGAAAAATTGTGATTTCAGTTCCTGTTTGTAGATAATGGTTTCTAGTTTGTTTTAAAAATAATTGCCAGGAGTTTTGGGCATCTAAAAGATTTTTAACTTGCAAATTACTCCAGGCTGTGCACATTTTCTTATTTTCTCACTGTTTAATTTTTAGAAAAATACAAAAACATCCGAAAAATCTACAAAAATTCTCAAAAACATTTTAAAACTTTTAAAACACAAAAATATTTTCTTTGAATTTTTCTGAGCATTTTTTTACTAATTGAAAAACTACAAAAAAGAGTCGGTGTGCATATTCTTGATCTTGTTTATATTGCTTCGTATTATTTTTGGAAAATAAAAAAATTTGCAAACATAAAAATCACTAAAAATTTGAAAATCGGAAAATAAAAAAATTTAGAAATAAAACAAATAAAAAAATAAAAAAATAAAAAAAATCACAAAAACCAAGGATAGTTGTCCTTTGAGATTCTTGTTTTCTTTTAATTAGTTTCTGATTAATTGAATAACCCTCGGGAATTGTAGCCTCCCTGAGTTCGACGTTGTCCGCTATACAGGTTAATAAGTAGCAAAAATCATAAAAAAAATATATCTTTTGTTGACGCGGGATTTTGGGGATAAGCAACGACCCATTTTCATCAATCAAATTTCCCATCTCTAAATTTCGCGCTTAACAAAATCAGGCTGGATACGGCAGCGGAGTGGATGTGCTCTTGCGCATGTGTGGCGCGCGCTGGCTTGAGGTTGGCGATGGAGATCGACAATGCTGGACTTCACGGGGGTGGAGGGTGCGGGCCTCGCAGTATCCACTAGGAGAAGTGGGCAAAATTGAGGATGCCGCTCAGGCAACGATGATGGTGGTGACGGTTTTTGTGGCACACAGGAAGCTTCGGCCGAGGGTTGGATATGGCAGAGGGGCTCTGCCCATATGATGAAGGCGGTAGGGCCTTGGCGGTGTGGCTCCGCCCATAACAGGGTCGTCAGTCCATCTTCCTTAATGGGCAACATGCAACAAAGGGCAATAATCCTCAAACCCAAGTGAAAAAGGATCGATCTTTCCGAACCATTTGGACCACCTTATGAACACCAAATTTCAATCACAAGCTCAACCACAATCCTAAAACAACAATTAGGAAAAAAAAGGAACAATCTTTCCAAGCAAGAGTCGATCTTTCCTCCACCACTCACCTTTGGATCATCAGCCAACCCATCCCGACAGCACCAAAGTCGTCCACAGAGAAGACCCTCCTCCCCTTCCCCTTCCTCCTATAGCTGGGGAGCCGTATCAGGGGGTCACCCCCAACTTCCACGCCAATCGATGCCCGACTCACAAGTAGAAGCAGACCCACAAGCCCGGATCTGGTAACTCGAGCAGAGGGGAGGGCCATTGTGTGGATCTTGGCGGGACAAAAGAAGACCAGTGCTCATGATTATAATAAGAGAGGTGGGAGAGAGGGAGAAAGAAATTTTAGAGGGTCTCCCCGGCGGAGGTCTCCTGCTGGAGACGATGGCTTCGGGGGAGGTTGCAGGTGGCATGTGGCTGGCAATGGCTAGGGCAGCAGGAGGGCGTGGTGTGGTCGTGCACGGTGCAGGCGCAGGCTAACTCTTGGGGGAGAGGGAGGAGGAGGAGGTTGGAGGAGGAAGAAGAAGAGGAGTCTGGACAATAATACCCCTCTTAACTGCACCAAGGTTTGAAAAAACCTTGGTTAAGTCAATTCATTGACGGTCAATCTGACAGAAGGGCACAATTGATGACGGAGAAAGAAGTGAGGGGCACAACTGATATTAGCAAAAAGATAGGGTCATAACTAAAATTGCAAGATCTCGGAGGGGCACAAGTGATAAAATCCCTTATGAAAAAGTAGATATAAAGACCTAATTACATAAATTGAAATTGCATTTTTTAAAATTTCTTGATTTTTTATGAGGGATAATGGAATAAAAACAGTACTGAAGTGAAAATACACTAAAAACAACAAATTGGATTTTTTTAGAATTTTTAGAGGTCTTTTTGTATTTCTTTAAAATTTTATAAAACTGACAGACACATTTTTGGATTTTTTTTTAGAAAATATCAAATAAAAACAAATTGCATCACAAAAATTAACAAAAATATTACACAATAGCAAGAGCTAATGATAATTTTGTTTGCAGTAAATTTGAGAATTATTTGATTTAAAACAAAGCACACAGGTGGTAGGGACCTATTTGTAAATATCCTAAGTTTCCAGACTAAATAATAACACACATAAAAAGTCCAAGGATATCAGTGCAAAATTCCCAGTAAATAACGCACATGCTCAATAAATCGTTCAAAGGGACATATGTACAAATCTAGAAAACTTTTCATGCAAATATAAATCATCAAAATGTTCAGGACTAAACATGCAAAAACACCACAGTGCACGTGATCAGGCACGTGTTTTCAAACAAGGAGGACTAAAATGTAAAACATGAAATAATAAGGACTATCATGCAAATAGTTCAAACTACAACTTTATTTAATAGACTAGAAAATAAAGCATAAAAAGTGTAGGGTAAATAATGCAACCTTGCAGGCGCGTGCAATGCGCGTGAGGGACACATGGAGGCCGATGGTGATGCGTGAACGGGCGGCTCTGTTAATCTGCGATGTCAGATCTGACGCTCAGGGAATGTCTCCTACGTACGACACAGATGTGTCAGGAGGTGGCAGATCAACGGCCGAAACGCTGCAGCAACGGTCGGCTCTGATGCAAACTGGAAAAGGACTGCTGATCCATAGTGCTGAGAAGGCCTAGATGAACAGTGTCAAGGCGAGTTTCCCCAGAGCTAAAGAGGTGATCCTCAGCTCCGATGGGCGATCGGGAGGCTCGAGAGTGATCGTGGAAGTCCTCCACGTTGGCTGAACATGTTCGATGGAAGAGCCAACGGTCGAATGTGCGTAACGGTAAAGATGACCTAGAGCTGCTCCAGCGAGCTCATTGGTGGATGGAACTGGGGCTCTCAGCATGCGCTGACACCTACAAAGAAAAGCTAGCACTCGAGGATATGCTCCGGTCCGGGTTATTGAAGCTAAAAACTAAAGAAGCGGAGGGGGCGAAGCTTGATCTCCAACAAAGGTGGTAGAGGAGATCTCGGCCCTAAATCTCGACCTGGAGATCGAGGCTTGGGATGATCAGGTTGCGGTGCAAGATGGAGCTTGTGTCGGAGTCGATCGGAACAGATGGATGTGAGTAACGAGACTCTGACCCGCTCGTCGGAGCAGATGGGAGTTCGGCGATGCTAGATGAAAATATTGGATCGGAACGAGAAAAGCGAAGGAAATGGAGAAAACCTGAAGATCTGGCAGTGCTCCTGAGCTTCAGGCGAAGGTGGCTAACGGGGTGATGACCTCAACCTCGATGCGGAAGGCGGGGGAGCTGCTCGTGGTGGATCTCTGGCCACGAAGGGTGAGCGTCATCTTCACTGCACCAAATTAAGCTTCGAGAAGTCCTCCGAGCAGCGGTCACTCAACTGGAGATGGCTAGGGATCGAAGAGGGAGTGACGTACAACCTACCGCTCCATGGAGGCGGAAGAGATAATTTATAGGCGAGTCGAGGGTCTAGAAAGATCGGAGTGAAGAACGAAATCCTAGGGCCAATCAGATCTGTCATAGGACCTGCGAGGATGTCGGAGGATAAAAGATTATCGGGTCCAAATTTTGAGGTAAAAGGAGTACGGGGTCTAGCTGAGAAATTTCGAGAAGACGCTCCGGCGAGCAGTTCGAGTTTGACCCGGGAAGAAGGAGCCGTTGATCTTGGTCAACAAACCTAGCCGGCCAATCAGAAAATAGAATTTACAAAATTACTTAATTCAATAAAAATATAAATGATTTGAAATAAAAAATTGTATAAAATGAAAAATGTTTGTTATTTTTCAAACTATTTTCTGTGATCTTTATTTATTTTTATGAAAAACAATTAATCTTTAAATAGTATAATGTATTATATACAAGTATAATATGCCTATGTATTTTGTACAATTTTTTTATTTTTATTTTTACTTAAATATCTAAATTTTTACATTTTATTTATTTATAACATAATTTTTGGAGTACGAAATAATTTTTATTTTATTTTTATTATTTATATATAGTTATATAATAAATAGGGAATGAAGCATATATATATATGTATTTTGTACAAAGGAGAGGGGATTTTTATTTTATTTTATTTTATTTTTCTTTTTCCGATTTTTATTTTATTTTTAGGATTTTAAACAAGGAGGTAAAAAGAACACATTATTTTTATTTTATCCAAAAGTGATTATTTAATTAGACACATAATATGTACACATAGAGTGGGCCCCCTCTCTCTACTTGTTTTATTTTGTGCTCAGGCCAATGCTTGGCCTTCTCTTGGGTTCGGGTCACTCTATCCTTATTCTAAATACCTCCTTCCTTTTTCATTTTCCTTTATTCTTTTATTTTTTCACAAATACATACTAATTATATAATATTAACAAATGCATGCATAATGGCAACTTATTGTATTTACGTATATTTACATGATGCCTTGCCAAGATAAATAGCTAAAATAAAATAATAAAGAGTGAGAATCAGAGATTCGTCAAGGTGGTCTACAAAGTTGGATCGGCTCGATTCAATACCTTCCTCGCTCATTGAACCCTTAGGGATGCTCCTGCTATCACCAGGAACGTTGACCATGCTTAGGATTAGGGTTTGTATGGGTGAGGAGGGATCAAAGATCTGACGGAGGGTTACTTACACATGAATCTTCGATCGAGAAGTGCGCCTGAGTCAGTGGACCTCAGATAGAGAAAAGAAGGAAGCGTGAAAGGGCTATGATCGAGGTTCAAAAGTCATGAAGGAATCAAGCTAAATTGATGCAAGGAGGAGTAGTGATAAATCATGGAAAGACGGGTCAAATACTTGTCATACGCATACCTAAGGGGAGTGGGAAGTTGACCGAGGCCAACTAAGACTGCACTCCTATTGGTCCACATGCGATAAAAAAAGACAAAATAGGTAGAAAATCCATTATTAATTCGAAATAAAACATCAAATGATTTTATTACTTTTATATTAAAACATAAAAAATATTTATTATTTTTATGTAGTGTTTTATTGTAAATTTTATTTATTTTTACAAGCTAATTTATTACGTGTTTATTTTTACATATATAAATACATGTATAATTACCTATATAGTATGTATTTTATTTTTATTTTCTATTTTAAATTTTACTATTTTATCTACATAATTACATATGTTTTATTTATTTAAATACATATAAATATATGTTTATTGTATTTTTCTAAATTAATATGTATACTTAAGTGAATAGGTATGTTTATTACATAGCTATATGGATCTACAATTCATCTATATCATTAAATATAGTCTTTTATTTAATTGTATTTTTAATTATTTCTTTTATTTTAATAATTTACATGGATATTATATATCACTTACAAAATGATAAAAATATAAAATCGTGAAAAATATAAAATAATAAATAAAATGAGTATTTTATACAGTTGTAGTGTACAATAGGTGTCCAAACTTAAATTTGCATCATAATTCCGAATTAAATGAAACCACCTTCATTAAATAGCTAATTAAAAGATATATACAATTAAAGTGATTTTGATGAAGTTGGGATTTTGGAATTTTATTTTGAGTGTAGAAGGCACGTTGCATATTATTTTTATGTAAAATAATTTTTCTATTATCTGTGTAGTTTTGTCTACAACTTTCATGTACAAAGTTTATTAATTTGAGGCATAAATAAAAAAGAATCAAATAGATCTAAAAATAGTCTTATTGATAAATTAATATTAGTTTTTTTTGTATTTTTAGTCCTTATCTCTTGTACTTTATTCCTTGTCAATCCAACCATCATGATGCCGAGGTCTTGGGGTATAGGATCATTCAATACCTACAGTATTTCATTTCTTTTTGTGTTCTTTTCTTTATTCCTTTATTTGATTTTAAATATAGTATTTTACACAATATTTATATAATAAATAATAGATGTTAATTTATGCAAAATTATGCTATTTACATGCATTTAGCTAGGATTTAAAGTCCAAAATGAAAGAATAAAGGTGATGAAATGGAGATTCATCACTTCCCTGATACCCCTCCTACCCCTATGATCTGCTCGAACCGCACTTTGAAGAGAAGGGGAAGACTAGATTATAGTCCTTCTCCACTTTATTTGAAATAGTTCTCCCTAAAGGCTATACAAAGCTAAAAACTTCTTCCCAAGGTGTATCAATATTGAACCACACCAGTGCAAATAAAGGGGAATAAGATGAAGAAATGTCACCCAATGATGGCTACCCAAACTTGCTCCACAACAACAACTATTTGGCGTCTCCATCTCAAGATCTCCAGATGCAAAGATGTCGATCAAAGGGAGAACATAGAAGAGAAAGAAGGCAAGATGGTGCCCTAATTTCTCCCCCAACACAGTCGTAGCGACGGCAGCCCTCGCAGGAGAAAAAAATCGTCAGTATTGATGGCTTTTGTCTGGCAAGCCCTGAAATTTACCTAATTGCCCCCATGCCCTTTTTGAGCATTTGTGCATCCATGCCCATCATGAGCTGGAATTAGTTGTGAGCTACTGCCCAACACCGAGAGCTCTTCCCCTCCGTGCACCTTTGTTTCCTTTCTGACACACCTTGCCCATATAACATATACGTAGCAAATATTATTTAGAGTTGTATATGCCAAATTATTATACAAATTTAGAAAATTTATTTTCCTAATATGTTGTCTACAAAAATAAAAATTACGTGGTGACCACAATATGAATAAACACCCATGCTTTATCACGAGTTCGAGATGTAATCAATGCATCTCTTGAACTTGCAGTCTCTTTTTGTTGCTTTTTTAAAATAATCAAACAGAAGTCATTCATCTAAACTGGTTGGACCCTGACTCCTCTTGTATCTTATCATTAGATTGCTTTTCTACCGGGGCGAAGGCTATTTCGATCCTTTTTTTTCTTCAAACATTATATCTTTTTGGGGAATATATACATGTTTTTAGTATGTAATCTATAGTATTTGTTCTTGCTATTGTGCGCTCTGATTTTTTTCCCCGTGAAGGGGTGCCTATTTGAACTAAATTAAGATGATTTATTGCGATGTTCTTTTCTAACGAAAAGAGTAATGGGTCCACGACATAACAAGCTTATTGTGCACGTTCACTTCAATGTAAAAATGTAAAACAAATAGATCAGAGGAATTATTGACAATATATGCTCTTATAGGTCGATTAATTTGCTCTAATTGGTCTTTTCCATATGATGGTGGGAATTAATGACAATATATGCTCCTATGACACATGATGGTGGGGATGCGGAGGTTGCAAAGGATGGATCTGACAGTACGACAAGAGTCGAAGCTTTGCAGGCGACATAGATGGTGAAGTAGAGAACTTTGCACCAGCATTGGAGTTCCTAGAGGTGTCGAGGGAGGATAAGGAGCGCATGGCATAAGGGTGGAGATGGTGATCTCTTGGTGAGATGGAAGATAGGGGAGTTAGCTACAATAAAATGAGATTATAGTGATGTTTTTTCTTAAAATCTGGTGTTGTTTAAAATAGAATTATGATATTATTCATTGAGAAATATTCTTTATACTTGAAATTTTCAAAAATTCCATATCCTTTGTTTTATTATTAGCAAGACCTTATATAAAAAACATTTATCCATAGTAATTTTCAAAACTTTAAATAATCAACCACAACAAAATTGACCTAAGACAAAGAATAAACTAATATCTTTCATAGTTAAATATATAATGATGAATATTATGAATTGCTTAGTTATTCTTTAACTTTGCAACGAATAATCAGATATGTTGTTATGTTCTTCGTAACGAATCATATAACAACGATTATTCATTGACTTTTTCTTCTATCGTTGTTGAATTTAGCAACACGATTAATACATATCTTAATAAAAAATAAATAAATGAAAAAATCATCATTATATGAATATTTAATAATGAATATGACATTCATTGCTAATTATCTGAACAAAAGATGATTTGACAACAAATATTCAAAATATTCATTGTCAGGTTAATTTTCTTATGGTGATTATTGCTAACTTTTAGTAAAAATTTAAGATGATTAGTTAGAATTTTGAAATTAATAATCGATTTGTAAAAAATGTTACTATAGCCACATTTTGTTTAATGGGAGGTCGATGAGGGGTTAGTTGAGGCCCCCATAAACAGAGATATTAGCGGCTTCCATTCGACGGATTCCCTGCATCACAGCAGGCGATCCTCTTGCTGCCAGCCCTTGAGAGTGATGTCCGATAGGTCCAAGTAGGAGATAAGAGTCGGAGATGGGCATCTGGAAGCACATCACTCAATCCGTTGCTCCCTACTTGAGAATCTCAATCTCTTTCAGTTCAAAAGACTCCGTGGGGGAGATCTCGCCTACACAGGAATTTCTCCTGAGGTTCGAGCGGATCAGAGAGCATAGATTTGCGATCTCGCCAAGAATTCTCGTTGAGAGGTAGTTGAAATCCAGGCCGTATCATTCCGACATGGTCCATCAACCAATTGAAGAGCATGCTGATGTTCACGATCCGCGAACAGTTGATGATAATCAACGAGATCGGATCATCGGGAATTGTTGCGGATAATCAGCTTTTGCAAATTGGAGAGGGAGCCAAGACTTGATGGTGTGTTGCCGGTCATATTATGGAGTTGAGTGCCAAGTACACCAAGTTGATTAGGTTCATCCATTGCGCAGGAATCTCAATGCTCAATGCTGGAGTGGTGTTGCCCACTTAATTAGTTCATGGAGAGGTCTAGTCTGGTTAGACGGAGATGGGGGTGGTGGAGTTCGGGAATAGTTGACATACATATTCAATGTGCTAAGCTTGAAAAGATCACGAACTTTTGGCGGATGCTGCCGATTAAGGGAATGTTGTATAAGTGGAGAATGGAGATGTTCGTGCACTGTGGCGACTTGGCACCGGTTCTTCTCCAAGAATTGTTTCGAAAAGCCCTGGAGGATCACAAGGGGAGTTCGTGCACCGTGTCAATTCAGATGGGTCGAAGCCCGTGGAGGTTGTGTTCTTCACGGTTGGATTCCATGCCATTTTCTTGGATCAAATCCCAGACGTTGAAGGGAGGGAACAAATGTGGGGCAGATAAGATTCTGGAATGATCCGGAGGGTACAACGTTAACGAAGAACCCGTATAACGACCACGAGGTAAATTGAGGTCGTGTGGGAGGGTGAGGAGTTTATAGAACGTCGGAGGCAGGGGGTACTCTCTGCAACCTCCGTCCATTTAGAGTGTCGCAGTGATTTCCTCTATCTATAATGCAGGGAAACCGTCGAATGGAGATAGGGCGGCCCTAATAGGGGGTTGGGGATAGTTGTCCCTCTATCAATGTCGCCTATCTCGCATCCGACGATTCCCTTACATTATCGAGCCTAACGAGCCGAGCCAGGGTTGGGCTCGGGCTCGGGCTCGTTAAGCCCAACTGGGCTCGGGCTCGATCGAGCCCAGTCGAGCAGGCTCGGGCTCAGTCCTTATCGAGCCAGCTCGGGCTCGATAAGTCTTCAGTCGAGCCCTTTATCAAGCCCGAACCTCTTATCGAGCCTGTTTGAGCTCAAGCCTATTCAGGCTCGTCAAGGAAAAAGGTTTTTTTTTGTGAAAAAGCATTTTGCCTAGGCTCAAACTTGAGACCTCCTTTTTTAAGATTGTACAGTTTACCAGTAGACCACCTTTCAAGTTGTATATAAAAGTTAAATTATAATATATATTGTAACATTCTTCTTGTTAATAAAAAAGAAAAAAACTAAATATCTAACTATAATCAAGATTAACATAGATAAAAGGTAGAAAATCCAAGTCTACAATATAGTCCACACAACATTATTGTTACATAAACAACATAAACACATAATCCACCATTAACAATGTTGCAAAACTAATACAAATAAAAATAAAAATCATTGTAGTTTCACAAATAGAATATGTGTATATATATTCCTTATCGAGCCCGTTATTGAGTTATCGAGCTGAGCAGGGCTCAACTCGGGCTCAGCTCGATAAGCTCCAAAAATCTGGCTCGGGCTCAACTCGATAGCTTAGTGAGCCAAGCTCACGAGCCCTTATCGAGCCGAGCCCGAGCCTGGCTCATCGAGCCGTGACTAAATAGCCAGCCCTAATAGCAGGGAAACCACAGATCCTCTCTGGTCTAGAGGAGCTTGGGAAAAGGAAAATCGATCATCGGCTGTAAATGACATTTACAACATGTGTTGTAATGCACGAGGAACGTCGGATGAGAATCCGACAACCCTTGAAGACCAAGATAGTGGCTAGCATCTCGAAGACAAAGATAGGTGATCGGATCGCCCAAGGATCTACTGCAGCAGACCCTATAGCAGGATCCTCCAATATTGGAAACCACCAATCCATCTACTCAAAGTCAGCGGTCAAATCGATGTAAGTGCACATAATATCGGGTTCGGGCGTAAATATATAGAATTTTTTCTCTGACAAGGCATCCCCAATATCCAAATGCCCTGTCAAGGCATCTGACCTCAGTATTTCCCTAAATATACATAGTAAAGAAAGATCAATATATACTAACTTCTACAAGAACGTGGGTATAAATATCTTTAATCGGCGGCTCTCCATCTTGCAATTGTCGACAATTTCATCCCCGTCTCTATAAAGACGATAAAACCCAATTGCCATCCATAATTTCAGCGCAACACTTAATTTTTCAAAGATAATGGTTGGAAATATTTTGTTTCCATTAGCCATCTGTGCATTGCCACGTTTTCCTTTAATGTCATAGTTGTTTAGCACGATCGCTCATTCATGTAGAACATCGCTACTATTTATGTCGTATATGCTCTCTGCAGCTATTCAATAATATATACGTTTCGGCTCACATGCAGCATTTCACATCTACCAATTAAACGCGTGTACATCGAACTTGATTTTATTTGGACGGCAATATTTACAGAAGATTTATTCAGACAGCTATATGTACAGAGATGTCCGAATACCATACTGCGATTGCGATCAAACACTCGGGGTTAAAGGCATGGTGATGGCTATACATATGCATAGAGCACGAGGTGATTGTCAACAGAGCATTTAAGGGAAAGCCTAACCCATGTTTTGCAGAATTCCCCACAGGTCGATTAAGCTGTAGGCCTTCCCTTCTCTTCTCACGTCTGACATAAGCACCACCATCTCTTCCATGAATTCTTCGAAACCCTCCACCTCTTCCTCGTCATCCTCCTCCTCGTAAAACCCCATATCGTACAGCGCTCTCTTCCCGCGATTGGATAACACTGCCATGCATGAATCAATTATACCCAATTGATTTACTCTACATCAGCAGTAGAAATATAATTTGCAGAAACTCTTACCTTGGTATGCCTTTAGGATATCCTGGAATCTCCTTTTGGCCTCCTCTTCCATACGTTTGTTCTTGGACCATCTATCCGGATGCCATTTCTGCATCATAAACAACCGAAAGATGTAATGCCATTCATGGACGCCACGCGAATAGTTGGAGAGAAAAATTTTTATATGCTTACCATCGCGAGCTTCTTGTATGCTTTTCGGATATCCTCTTGAGACGCCCGCCTCTGGATTCCGAGCACCTCATACAATGATCTTGGCAGTCGATCACCAACAATGCCCATGGTTCGAAGATCGGAAAGGACTATACTGAGATGGTGAGGAGGATACTAAGCTGCTATTAATTACTTTGCCACTGTGGTATATGCATATATATACTGCACGAATGCATCGAAAAATATCTAGGTGATTCGGTACGGTATTTCTAGCTGATTCAGCACCAGAGATAAATTATAATTAGATCAGATGTACCTCGAATGCCGTTCGAAACTTTCATTGTTTAATTCTACGTGGCATTCTTTCTTCGACGGAAGGTGTGAAGAATACAGCATTGCTACTATATGTTTGCATGTGAATACCTAGACCCTTCCATGATGCAGATATTTTTGTTTTATTCTGCAAGAGCGCTATTACTAATTACATTTCATTACACAAATGTCTAGGAGTAGCCAGGATGTCATTCTTCGGGAAGCGCCATAGAAACATTTACAAAACAATTAATAACTGTTTTTACAGTTTCCCTTCAGTTCCTTTCGCAAGTAAATTTAAATATTTAATTAGTTTAATATGTCAGAATCCCAAGCTCTTCGATCGGTACTTTCCAGCTTACGTTGGAAACTTCTTGGTAAGATCTACTCCTTACGTGGAAAATCTGGAGGAACTATCGTAGATCATGCTTCCAATTTCCAAATGGCTGGTTCTATCTAACAGTATAATCAGAATTTTCTTCTCCCTTTTGTATCAAGAATCGGATTTAAATTCCTTTAATCTAATTATATATTTCCTCGTAATTGGGGTCAGAGAAAGATAAACGATGTATGGCGTGTGAGCCTTTATGGGTTTCTAACACTAATGTGTGAAACTAGAAATCGTTCCGAATTCAAGGGTAACGGAATACCTGATGCCATTGCTTTGATGGTTGATGTCGGGGTTGATCAAACTACGGATGGAACATTGGATCTTCCTCTCGAACGTATGCCTCTCAAGCTCTCTCTTGTCGATGGAAAACAATAGAGAAGAGAACACATGTCGTTTGAGGACCCTTGGCCTTATTATATTTGGCTAGACAACCAAAATGGTTGCCAATTCACCTTCCTCTTTTATCCATCATTAAGAGATTTTATTCTCTAATTAATCGGCAATCAAAAAATGCACTAATGGTAATTGTTAATGTCCATATCAATTGGATTTTCAAATCCCAACAGTCAATGGGATTTTCAAATCCCAACAATCTCCCACTGGACATTGATAATGACCATGTAATGTGCTTACTGTATGAGCTCAGAATTATTGCCATCAATCGAGATATAACTGAACAATCTTGTCCATTGGTTATGATAACATGGGATCAAGGAGGTATTCATCGTATTGAGCACGATTAAACCCATCAATGGTCACCAATATTAATACAACCAAATGACATAGATCAATGCCAAATAAATGAATAAATTTGGATCTATATCCAAAGTTGTATAATGAATGGTCCATTTTCTTAATGGAGACCCTTTAGTGAGAGAACGTGGAATGAACATCAAATACTTTATTCTGCGCAGAAATTTATTGAACTTCAAATGTTTCAAACTGTAAAAGGTTGAGCAAAACAATACAAACTCCCACTAGAAGTGGATATCTTTATTTGATACAACACCCATACGAATCACATGTTCATGAAATATATTGGGTGTCACTGCTTTGGTTAGCGGATCCGCCACCATGGAATTTGTCCCAATATGCTCTATGGAAATTTGTCCACTTTGTACTCTCTCTTTCACAACCAAAAACTTTATGTCAATATGCTTTGACTTGGTTGAGCTTCTGTTGCTGTTGGAATAAAGCACTGCTGAATTATTGTCACAAAATAATTGTAATGGTTTCTGGATGCTGCATACAATACGCACCCCATTGACAAAATTCTTTAGCCATATTCCATGATTCGATGCCTCATAGCATGCTATGAATTCAGCCGCCATAGTGGAGGATGCTACAATTGTTTGTTTAGCACTTCTCCATGATATGGCTCCTCCAACCATTAAGAATACATAGCCTGAAGTGGATCTTCTGCTATCTTGACATCCAACAAAATCTGAGTCGGAATATCCAATTATCTCCAATGTATCCGACCTTTGATATGTAAGTCTGTAGTCTTTTGTTCTCTGAAGATATCTCATGACACGTTTGGCAGCCCTCCAATGATCCACGCCTGGATTCGCCATGTATCTGCCTAGCATGCCCACAATAAATGCCAGATCCGGACGTGTGCACACTTGTGCATACATAAGACTCCCAATTGCAGATGCATAAGGGATCTTACCCATTTCCTAAATTTCAAGGTTATTCTTAGGGAATTGATTGAGACTGAATTTGTCTCCTTTAGCAACTGGGGTATCAATTGGTTTGCAAAGCTGCATGCCAAATCTTTGAAGCACCTTGTGGATGTAGTTCTCTTGTGACAATCCAAGTACACCTCGATTTCGATCTCGGTGTATTTGGATTCCTAATACAAAAGAAGCATCTCCAAGATCTTTCATTTCAAAATTATTTGAAAGAAATTTCTTTGTTTCATGCAACAAATTCCGATCATTACTAGCAAGCAGTATGTCATCTACATACAAAACCAAGAAAATGTGTTTACTCCCACAAAACTTGTGATATACACAATCATCCTCTGGATTAGTCTCAAAACCAAATGAGATAATTACCTGATGGAATTTGTGATACCATTGACGGGATGCTTGCTTGAGTCCATAAATAGATTTCTTTAATTTACAAACCATATTCTTTGCATCTCCCTGAACAAAGTTTTCTGGTTGAACCATATAGATCACCTCCTCAACGTCTCCATTGAGAAAGGCGGTCTTAACATCCATCTGATGAAGCTCAAGATCAAAGTGTGCAACTAATGCCATGATAATTCTAAAAGAATCCTTACTAGAAACAGGTGAAAATATTTCCTTGTAATCAATTCCATCTCTTTGAGTAAATCCTTTAGCTACAAGACGTGCCTTAAACCTTTCAACATTACCATTTGAATCCCTTTTGGTTTTAAATATCCATTTACAACCAATGGGTTTCACACCTTCTGGTAATGGTACAAGGTCCCAAACTTGATTGTCTTGCATCGATTTGTATTCCTCATTCATGGCTTCGATCCATTTTGCAGAGTTAGAACCTTTCATGGCTTGATGGAAGTTGATTGGATCATCTTCCCTAATTCCATCTTGTTCTTGAAGAAATACTATATAGTCATCCGGAATAGCACTCCTTCGTTCTCTAATGGATCTCCTTAAATTTTGAGGTTGTTGATTTTGATCTTGTGTAGCAAAATCCTCTATGAGGGGTTGTTGAATATTGTCATCTTGAGGTTCTTGATTTGTTTCTTGCCCAATGATTGGAATGCACTCTTGTGCATTTTCAATCACAACATTAGGGATCGTGATTGATTCCTCCTCAAAGACAATATCCCTAATATGCATCTTCCCCTCCAAATCAACATCCTCAAAAAAAGTTGCGGTTCCCGTTTCAAATATTTTCTTAAGTGTGGGATCATAAAATTTGTAACCCCTTGATCGCTCTGAGTAACCAATAAAGTAGCTGCTCACTGTTTTGGAGTCCAATTTTTTCTCATTTGGCCTGTACGGCCTTGCCTCAGCTGGACATCCCCATATGCGTAAATGCTTTAGACTAGGTCTTTTATCAGTCCAGAGCTCATATGGTGTTTTTGCAACCGCTTTTGTTGGTACTCTATTCAAAATGTAAGCCGTCGTTTTTAATGCTTCTCCCCAGAGGGACTCTGGCAAGGAAGAATGACTGATCATACTCCTCACCATATCCTTAAGAGTCCTGTTACGTCTCTCAGCCACACCATTCATGCTAGGGGAACCTGGCATAGTATACTGAGGAACAATTCCACATTCTTCTAGGAATAAAGCAAAAGCACCAGGACGTTGTTCATCAGAACCATCATATCTGCCATAGTATTCACCACCACGATCAGATCTGATGCACTTTATGCTTTTGTTGAGTTGGAGCTCAACTTCGGCCTTGAATGATTTGAACACGTATAGAGCTTGTGACTTTTCATGAATGAGATATAGGTAACCGTATCTTGATTAATCATCTATGAATGATATAAAATACTGTTGACCATTCCATGATGCCGTAGGGAATGGACCACATATATCAGTATGTATCAATTCTAAGACACTAGAAGCTCTATTGGCACCTAATCTCCTTGATTTGGTTTGTTTTCCCTTAATGCAGTTGACACATATATCTAAATCTATAAAATCTAATGAATCTAGGATGTTATCAGCTACAAGTCGTTCAATTCTAGATTTGGATATGTGACCCAAACGCTTATGCCAAATTGATGCTGAATTTTCTGAGGCGGATTTTCGCTTAGTGCCTCTCGATTCAACAACCATAGATTCATTATATGAGGCAATGGTATCAAGCAAATAAAGCTTATCACTAGAAACTAAGGAACCAATACCAATCATAACGGAGTTAAAAGAAAGACTAAATTTTCCATTTCCAAAATTTAGAAAATAACCCAAATTATCCAATGCAGAAACAGAAACCAAATTCGTCTAAAAGATGGAACAACGAAAGTATTTTTTAACTCTAGATAATGACCAGTTCCTAATAAAAGCTTAAAAAATCCAACTGCCTCGACTTCTGCCTTCTTTCCGTCACCCACATAGATGTATCTTTCAACATCAGTTGGTCTTCGGTAATTCAGGCAGCCCTGCAATGAAACACTTATGTGAGTAGAGGCACCGGAATCTAACCACCAAGTGTTTCTCGGAACTGAAGCTAAATTAACTTCAGAACAAACCAAAGTATGAATTGTACCTTTCTTCACGCGCCATGCATGATATTTGGCACAATCTTTCTTGACGTGTCCAGATTTCTTGCAGAAGAAGCAACTAATTGCATCCTTATTCTTCTTCACTGAACCTATCACAGCAGCATTACCCCTTTCTTTTCTTTTCTTGCCCTTATCCTTAGAGGCCATAGCCAAATGAGCACTCTCTGGCTTATCATGCTTCAACATGTCTTCCTCTTGAGCACAGTATGAAATGAGCTCGTTAAGAGTCCACTTCTCCTTTTGGCAGTTATAACTAACCCTAAACTGACTATACTGTGTTGGAAGAGACAACAGAACCAAATGAACTAGCAAATCATCAGATATTGCCAGTTCTAATTCCTGCAATTTTGAAGCAATATGAGCCATTTCAAGAATGTACTCCCTCATGTTTCCCTTGTCGGTATACTTCATGGAAATCAAGCGCTGTAAATAAGTGCTTGTTTCCGCCTTATCGTTTTTCGCAAAACGCTCTTCAATTTTAGCAAGGTATTCTTTAGCCGTAGTTATTTTTTCTTCAGCAATCCCTCTAAGGGTTTCCGGAATGCCGCACTTTATGATCATGAGACACATGCGATTAGAGCGCTCCCACCTCTCATAGTTCTTCTTTTCATCAGAAGAACTATTTTCCGTAAGAGGAGCGGGAGTCTCTATCCGAAGTGCAAGGTCTAGATCCATGCAGCCAAGCAATATCATAATGCTCTCCTTCCATGCCTTGAAATTTGTGCCCTGAAGCACAGGAATGGAATTCAAAGTGGCAGAGATAGTAGATGCGGAAGCGGAAGCTATAAAATAAAGAACAAAAGAAAACAAAATTAATGTGTGGTTCATAAACATGAATTTGCAAATACAGCCATAAGAAAACAAGATATCAAGCACATCACTAACTATTAAGTCTTTGGACAATAATGTTAGTTGTAAGTGATACTCTTGATGTGATGATCAATCGTCAATGATAAATCCTGTCAAGTAGTGAAACCATCTTTGGATGTATCTCATTACTCACATGGAACTTTATAATCATTGCTCAATTATTATCACATGTATGCAATATACTTAAATAAATATTGTCCCTCCTTTGGGAAAGATAATATTTATAATGCATACAAAACTGTCTAAAATTCCTAATAATACAATTTTGGCAATAGAGGTCACTTTGGTGGCTTATTCGCTTCAATTGTATCATTAGAAATATTGTAATTATGTCTTATGGCTGATATAAAATCAAAATTTTAATGGGTTAAAAAATAATCCATATGGAATGATTTAACAAAGAAATACAAAATCATGATGCCACATTTTCAGATCAATGATATTCATGTGCAAGCAATCAATCCAAAGCCATTATCAAAAATATTTTAGTGACGGTGAATAAGATATGTAGCAATGACAACCAAGCATTTTTAATCATTATCGTTAACAGGTTAATGTAATTAGTAAGCTCACCTTATTATCAAAATTAAGGAATAAAGATAAAGGCATTATATTAATACCGTCGTCACAATAGATCCAGGAATAAAGGCACAATAATAATGCCGTTATTTAAAGACAAAAGGATTTGTGTCCAAAAAAAAACTTTAAAGGAATGTAAAGGTTAACAGGAAATTAAGCAATATTTCCCTTTTTTTTAAAAAAAAAAGGTAACAACAAAAAAACGTGTGAATCTTAATCAACTAAATATGCAAAGGAGTCAATTTAGGAGCATTAATTAATTACATTTTTTTATTAACAATGCCCACTCCTAAACTTAAACATGATCCATACGTTTGATTGGTTCTTTCGGCATTCTTATGTGGTACCAAGGATCTTGAGACTGTGTAGCCTTTCCCTTTTTTTAAAAGCCTATATTGGTTATGTGTCGTTACCATCATCCGAAAAAAAATTCGCCAATCTTGCCAAACAAAAGTGAAAAGGACTAAGTAATTCTGCAATCAACAAATGATCTCAATCACACGTATAGATAAAAGGTAACTTTTGATTTCGTCTAATTCAAAACAAGACAACCAAAATCTCAATCACATATCATCAATGCACATTTTACCATTTAGTTTTATCGTGTAGCCATATGGGATGATGTCAAAAGCAACGGTAATAAAAAAATCCCTTTTTTTTGTTTACAGGAAACAAAATGCATCTTATTATTTCCATTGATTAAATATATATATACATATATATATATATAAAGGCAACATGGATCTTGGTATTTTCTTGATTGGAAATGAATGCACAAGCATTCAATCACGTCCAAAAATGCGTAAAAAAACATTTCCAAAAAATGTAAATCGAAAGTTATGCACCTTTGAGTAGATAGTATTATCCGAATCAACACCCACAAGGATAGGATAATCATATTGATCCAAAAAATGATTATTTTAGATCCATGTCACGGATAAAAAAAACGTCTTTAGCATATATGTAAAAAGAACCCCTAGAAATCGGAATCGAGATGGCTCTTATACCACTTGTGAAACTAGAAATCGTTCCGAATTCAAGGGTAACGGAATACCTGATGCCATTGCTTTGATGGTTGATGTCGGGGTTGATCAAACTACGGATGGAACCTTGGATCTTCCTCTCGAACGTATGCCTCTCAAGCTCTCTCTTGTCGATGGAAAACAATAGAGAAGAGAACACATGTCGTTTGGGGACCCTTGGCCTTATTATATTTGGCTAGACAACCAAAATGGTTGCCAATTCACCTTCCTCTTTTGTCCATCATTAAGAGATTTTATTCTCTAATTAATCGGTAATTAAAAAATGCACTAATGGTAATTGTTAATGTCCATATCAATTGAATTTTCAAATCCCAACAGTCAATGGGATTTTCAAATCCCAACATAATGATGTTTATTTTCGAACAGGTGAAGCTTGAATATTCTGATCTTCTGCAGTAATCTTCAGACAGTAAACTAATAAAAGGTACAGGTTTTGATGTGTTGGCAAAAGATGAAAGGTTAAGAGGCAAATATGTTTTTAATAAAAAGAATTTGACTACAAGGAATCACAAGAATATGCAACAGAAAACTTAGTTGTGGATTTTAAATATTAAGTAGCAAACAGACAATCGATAATACATGGTCAAAAAAACTTTAATATAAGAAGAAATACTTCGTAATTAATGTTAAAGAAGGTTGAACTGGACTGAAATCATGAATTTTTGTTTTAGAAAAAAAAAGAATAGATCAGACTAATATGAAACAAAAAAACAAAGTAAAGTTTTCTTAATTTTTAGCTTAACTTTTTGGTTGGTAAGCCATATCCGTTTAGTATCAATAAAAACAAGTTAAAAAATATTTGACAATATTCAATTTAATGATTCAAAGGCAGATTAGTGCTTCTTTTTCCCCCTTTTTTTCAAAAAGAACTAATATACGCTTAACGGAGCTACTTTTTGCTGAATACTATGATTGAATTGAAAAGAGAACTATTATTCTAAACGAAGTGCTTCCACTAAAAAGAAATAACTAATTAATTTAAAAAAACGTGCCGGCACTTCCCTTTTTAGGGAAGCAGATAACAGAGATTATTTAATGTCAGAGCTTTGCTTTAATCAACAAAAAAACACAACCCAAAAGATTTCAAAAAGAAAACAAACAAGGCGTATACCATTCGCTCTATAGTCTACACTACCCTTTCGATAAAGAGAATCTGTTAGACCTGAATAAACGAAGGCGTTAAAGTACAGATTCTTGAAAACAAAAGGGGCCTAAGGGTAAATGAATAAAATAAACTAAAAGATGGGACATGTGTCGTTCTTTGGTTAGGTCAAAGGAATGAATTGAACAGCATGCAACTGGCAGAGAGATCCCTGCAAGGGCTGGCTATCGAGCTCAAAATTCTGGGTCGGGCTCGGCTCAATAGCCTAATGAGCCGAGCTCACTAGCCCTTATCGAGCCGAGCTCGAGTCTAGCTCATCAATCCATGACTCAATAGCCAACCCTAATCTCTGTTGTAATACAACATTTGTTGTATTGCACGGGACCGTCCGATGGGGATTGGGCGGCCCTCATAGGGGGCCGGGATAGTGGGCCTCCTATGAGGGCCGTCCGATCCCCATCCTGTGCAATACAACATCTGCTATATTACAGTAGACTATTCAGTCTCTGCAACTAGTACTAGCGCTCATGCATTGAGGTGTGCAACGACTTGGTGGAAATCGACATCGACGATGGAGTTACGATGCCAGCACAGGATTTTGAGGTATGTTGTCACTGACTTTGCTTGCTTGAACAACAGAGGGAGAGAGACAGATTTAGATCGGGAGAGAGCTCCTTAATGCAAGGTAATCAATTTGTTATTTTCCTCTAAAGGAGGTCGGTATTATAGGGTATGTATACTCAGGGTCGTCTTTGAAGGTAGTTTGTGAGTGAATGGCCCATGGCCCATCAATTTTAGGGGTCATTTTTACATATTTTTCAATCTTTAGTTTAGGAAAAAAATAGTATTTTTCCTATTGGACTCTTATAAAATTGGATTTTTGATGAAAGAACTCACCAAAAATAAGTCCTTATAAAATGAAATTTTTGATGAAACAACTGACCGAAAAATGAAAGTAAACAACTCAATGTGAAAGCCCAAAATTCAATGGGATTCCATATGGGCACATTGTTCCCTGAAAAATTGTTAAGAGTCCATTGTTTTCTTTTGCCTAGGTCCACGAAATGACAGGGACGACACTGTGTATACTACATTTCGCCCTCGTCCCTCCACTCCTGTGAGACCCTGTCCGCGCAACCGCCAGAGACGGTCTTTAGCGCGAGATCACTTGAGTTGAATCATTCAAAGTTCAGACACTAGCCCTCCAAACCTTCATCAATCTTATTCCTGACATTGAGAATGAAGATCACGACAAACTTTGCTTCCATAGTTGATCATCATTGTAGGTCGACATCGGAGGCTAAGGATAGCGAGAGGAGCTTTGCCCGAGCTCCTCCCGTTATAGGAAGATGAACGGTTAAATGTTTTACACTTGTCCTAAATGGTGGGACTTTTATAAAGATATCCTTGGAGCTTCGTTGATTTGTATTCCTATCCGAAGGCACGTGAAAAATGTTAGGGGATGTTCGTTTGCAGAATAGCCATGAAAATAAAGGCATTAATCCCCACGTTTCTTCTTCCTCGTACGACTATTTCTCCATTTGCATACCTCTACTCTTATTTCACATTATTCATATCTTTATTCCATCTTATCTATTCTTATTCCATGCACCTTATTCATATCCTTCCAATAGGAATAGTGTATTATTCCAGCTTATTCTTCACCCTTATCCATCCATGTTTATTCCCTAACTCCAACCCTCCCTAAATGTGAAATTGGAACATTCGATGAAAAAGTCCAGAATCACGGCAAAACAAGTGCCTATTGAAATTTAGCAAACAATTTTGAGCAGGTCCGATTATTTGCAAACCAATCCTTATTCCAAAGCGCTAATTTTAATTCCTTTTTAACAAAATCCCCCTTACTTTGGACATTTATTTTCTTCCTCATTTCAGCTCATTTTTAGCCATTTTTATGGGTTTGTAGCAAATGACCCCTCTGTCCAGTATTTTTGTTATTATCATTGCTTGGTTTTATTTATTTATTTAACTTTTTAAATGATCGCTAGAATTGGATTTTTAATTCATAGGATTAGAGGAGTCAACAATAAATTTAAGAAAATTAGGGTAGACCCTCTATATATAGATCTACATAAAAAATTTGAAGAGTTAAGCGCAGGTTCAAATTCAAGACAAATGAGTGACTGAGAAGTGATGAACATTTAAGTTACATGCATATGGGCCGCATACTTCCTTCATCTTACTATATATACCTCAAATATTAATAAAATATCAAAATAACCAAAAATACAAAATACCTAAAATACATAGAAAATCATTTAAAAGGAATTTTTACAATCACAACCATTATAATTCAAACATTGACTCCTCTATAATTGTGAATTACATGTACAACCTTGGGCAATTGTTAGCAATTGCATGGCATAACTCTGTAAACTTCCATCCATTTTCTCCGTTGATAAATCTGTAATATTTTGACCATTTTCCCCTTCGAATTAAATCGCATTTGCAAAAGATGTCCCCCCCCCAAACCCCCCCCCCCCCATCTCCTCCTCCGTCACCTTCCCTGGCTCTAGGGAAGCACATGCAGATAAGGATCTCGCGGGCGATACGGGGGATAAGGATCTCGCGGGTGGTAAGGATCCTCCGTCAACTGTAATATTGTATTCGTTGTTATATCCTTGCAACGAATCATATAACAATGGTTATTCATTGACTTTTTCTTATCATCATTGAAAAATTTAGCCCTTGTGTTTGAGTATTTGCTCTCCCACTAAAGGAATTTCCCGTTGTAGTAAATACAGAGCTTCCAGTCGTGGGGTGTTATCTTAGCAGCATAGTACTTTGGCATCTCGCACACCTTTTTTTATGCAATGAATCATGATTGTTTTTCTAAAAAAAGTCGTTGATAAAATTAGAGACATGTAATAAAAATTTTTAACAAATAAGTCAACATGAAATTGTTGTTATAGAAACTTTTACCAGCAGGGGACATATGAGATCATGCTCCCTCTTTTTCCATAATTTTTTTATTTTTTTTGAAATGAAAGGCTGAAGGTTTTTGTATTGAAAGGTATGATCAATACCACGACATATACAAAATAATATTTAGCAAGATTAATATGAATCGGTGCATTACATATTAGTAAAATTATTATCAAGCATTTTAGATTCATATAACAATTATGATATGCATGCAGGAACCAACAAAACAATAGAATAACCATTTTCGTAATTTGGAATAAATGTATAGAGAGAGATCCAAGAAAGGTAAAGTAATAAACGCAATGCTGCAAATGAAATGATAGAGAAATTAGATCAAAAATCGCCGAAGTGTCCATGAAATGGACTGTCCTTAGAGAGGATATCGTCCCCACAATACCGGTGCGTAGGGCACCGACGAACCGCTCCCAGGATACGACAGTGCACAGTCTTCGTCCGCGCACATCGACGAGACCGCCTCGAAAGTAACTTTGAGAACTTGCAACTGAGAAGAACAAATCGTGGATACGGTGGGAACAAAGAGCAAAGGCGGCGTGATAGTTTTTTTTCTTGTGAGTAAAGAAAAACGACATCAGGGGATGCGTATAAAAAGGTGTTGTGTGCCTTAGCGCTCTTCATTTTCCGAAAATGCCCCTCAACGTGCGTGTCTTTTCGAATTCCGAAACCGCGGCTATAACAAGCTGTTTGAGTCGAGTTGAAATCATATTTTATTCGAATCCAAATAAATCTATGTGATTAATTCAATCGACCTACCAAATGAACTCCCCAGCAAAAGAATAGACCTACCAATCTTCGTGTCTTTTTGTTGTCTCTATTTATTTTAAGTAATATCTTAACTCCAAAAAATCCAAAAAAATTAACTTAAGCTCACGTTAGATTCCGCTTTCATGTGCATATTTTTATTTAGCATTTTGATGCCTTTTAATATTTAAAAAAATCAAAAACATCTATTTTTATCCTTGTTTGCAAAAGAAATACATAAAAATTATAAAAAATTTAAAAATTCCAAAAATATATTTCTTTTCTATTTTTGAATTTTACAATTTCAGACCAAAAATCACAAAAAATATAAAAGAAAACTCAAAAATATAAAACCCCTAAAACCTTTAGAAAAATTAAAATATTTTTCAAAATCACAAAAATATAATTTATGTTTCTGAACTTTATTTTATTATTATCTTTATGTTAAATTAATTAGGAGAAATTTTACTACTTTTTCTATTTTTATCTCTTTTTTAATTTTGGATATTTATTTTAAACCATGATTTTGGGTATATTTGATTTTAAAAATATATAAAAATTAGCAAAAAACTAAAAATTCAAAAAAATTAAAAAAATATCTAAAATCCAAAAATAATTTATTTTTCTATTTTGATTTTTGTTAGTTTTTATATTAACCTAGCTTACATTGAATATATATTATATATAGCTTTATACCTACATTAAAAGAAAAAGGAAAAGATAAAAAGATAAAAATGTAAAAAGAAAATAAAAAATCAGAAAAGTAAAAATCAAAATATAAAAATATAAAATAAAATAAAATCAAAAATGAAAATTAAAACCCACAAAAAATAGTACACATGTAGATAAATACATCACATTCACATTTTTATTGTCGCGATCTATCCTGCTTGTTCCTTATGTTCGGCACTCTACACTACTTGTACTATACACATCTTTTATAGAGTTATAATAAAACTTAACTCCGTAATTATTTTCATTGCTTGATTCTGAATTGTTGGTTACTTGTTGATTGACCCGGGTTTTGTGAGCGGTCGCCTCAGTGACATTGTGGTCTGACCTTGTGTGGATTACTTGAGACCCCCACAAAACACGAGTTATCAGGACCCAGTGTGCGCATTAGGTAGAATCCCTGAAGGTGGAATGAATTACTTCCATGGTTTACGCTGCCCAAGTCTTATCCTCCCCTCATCGCATCATGGTTTCGATCGTCCTGCACTGTCTCTCATTCGTTGATGCCTATCCAATGTTCTCACATCCAGGTTTATGCTATATTATTACCTGAGTTTGGCCCTAGAGAAATTGGTAACCATGGGGGTGAAAGATCTATCGGACGAATGACCTCGTCTGCCCCACATGAATCGCCTACTACCACCTATTTACCCATAGTTGATTGTATCCTTTTCATGATTTCATCCTTGGCGGAGGGGGGGGGGGAGGGGGGCATGACTTGGTAAGAAAGAGTTAGTTCCTCAGGGTACTTTCTTTTCTTCTGAATTTCTTAGTCTTCCTGATGACAGGATTTTTGCAAGGGTTTAAAATATCCTCACCAGGTGAAAATATATTCTCGTTGAGGCATCTGCTCACAAAATCTTAAATCAATCAAAAATTAACCCGCAAGTAAATCAAGCAAAGCAAAATGTGGAGTTAAAATTTATAATAACTCTACAAAGAAGTGTATAGGGCAAGTATTGTAGAGTGTTGAACATTGGGTGCATGGGGAATAAGCAACAAAAATTACCATAAAGCCAACAATTTTTTGTCTTTTTATGAATAGTTTTGATTTTTAGTGAGGTTTTAATTATTTATTTTTTACGATTATTGTTTTTATATTTTTTATGTATTTTAATTTTATGTATTTTTATTTTTATTTTATATTTCCAAATTTTTAATTTCCTTTTTCATTTTAATTAGATTTAGGATAAAGATGTATAATACATAGATAGAATATAGATAATATATAAAAAATACAAAATGAAGATAAAATCGAGAAAAATGCTTAAGGGACAGTCATTTTTATTTTTTAAGGATATTAAATTTTTTTGATACTTTTGATACTTATATTAATATTGATAAAAATAACTAAATATATCTATATAAATAGATGTAGCCTTTTGATATCAGCAAAATCATTATAAATACTTCAAATTGGGTAAATAAAACATTTTTTCCTTTTTACGTTTTTGTCTGTTTCTAGTATTTTTCTTAGAATTAATACTATTTTGTATTTGTAATTATATAAAGATAGGAAAACAATTAGCGAAAAATAATAGTAAGATTGTTTTGGATTTCAAAAATAGCTAAAAGCTGAAAAATATCCAAAACTAATTTTAATATATACTAAATATATAAAATAAAATAAAAAATAGAAAATACAAATTTTGGATTTTAACATTTTTATAAATTTTCTAGGGATAGAGAGTTTTTTTAATTTTATTTTAATTTTTTAGTGATTTTTGTTCTGTATGTGTAAAACACAGTAATAAATAACCCCTATTTTTTGGAAGCGTTCAAAAAAATTTTATAGTGTTTTGTATTTTTAAATTTAAATAGGGATTAAATGCAGCAGGAATAATAAGAAAAAGAAAATTTTTTATATTTTTTATGAGAAATGTCTGATTTTCACTTCCTCCCTCAGCTGTATAGATCCATATGTCAATATCGCACATTGCTTTGTTTGATTTATAAAATTAAAATATAAAAATATATTTTTTTTAAAAAATGAAATCTCATGCCTAATTTTCACTTCCTCCCGCAGCTGTATAGATCCAAATGTCAATATCGCACATTCTTTTGTCTAACACCCCATCTCCATCTTATGATTATGCTATACTTAGGTATACTTTACCCTAAGTATAGGGGGGATGTCAGACTTGTGATTGTTTTTTTGATTCTTTTTACCTCTGTTTTGCTGCCTATACTTAGGGATATTTTACCCTAAGTATAGGGGGGTAAATCCAGTACATTCTACTCCTCGATTTTCCTCTTTTGTACAATCTTCTATACTTAGGATTACTGAAAAATTATTTTGGACTACAGTTTTCAAAATTATTTGTAAAATTATTTTTAAATAAATTTGAGGAATATATGGATCACAAAAAATGAATAAAAAAGAAAGTAAAAAAGAAAAAAATCCAACAGTGTATATACCTGTATAAATCACTCAAGTTGTAAATCCTTTCTCATGACTCTTGTAAATAATTGACTCACTTCTTTGTAAATATGTGCATATAATCCTTAACCCTTATCTAAAAATTCAAAAAAATTTTGTATATACTTGTTTATATTACTAACTTTTTGCATTAAAAAAACATTTGCATATGCATCATTTTTCAAAAATCCATAAACATTTCAAAATTTTGAAAATGGTTTCACAAAAAGATTTTATTTTCTCTTTGCATTGTACATATTTTCTTACATTGGCATGTGCATTTTTCAGGATAATCTTGACATTTAAACTAAGTCTGGAATAAATTTGGAGAATGGAGCTTAGTTGGACCTTAATCCACTTAATTTCAAAGGAACCTATAAGATTTGGAGTTAAGACTTTCCAAGTCCTAGTGACTTAATTCTTGGAGTCCATAAGACTATGTTCACATGTCATCTTGATTAGTCTAAGTTGAATATTTAACAACACACGCATGATTCTTTCAAACCGTGGCTTACCTTGGACAATGCACTCTACACGTAGCTCTTCATGGAGGAGGTAGTGAGGGGGTAGAATCTTTTGGCTTAGGGTAGCATACGAGGGTAATACATCTAGGCGGAACCTCTCGTCTTCCTCTATGGAGGGAAGTGCGTCTCAACCTGATTTGGTGATGTTGAGGTCTAAAGATAGGAGCTGTGGGGTTGCAATAATGCTTCAAAAGAGGGATAGTCTACTGGCTCAAGAGGAAAAATTCCTTATGTACATGCTGCACCTTGTATATATTTTCAAAAAAAAAGAAGAAGAAATGTAAAATCTCCAAAAGTGGACATGCCTGATTGAAAAGTAAAATTCCTGCTGGAGTGTATATACAAGTGAAAAAAAGAGCTTCAAAGTCAAATATTTGTCAGCTTGCAGCGGGTGACATGGCTACACTGGTTATGCATCCAAGGATAGGTAACTACATTGGTTACTGTCCATTCTCTTCTCCATCCCCTCTTCTTGAGATGGTTGTACTTGAACTTAGAACGAAATATCCCCGCTCCTCGAGGAAAGAGTTGCTAGACCGGGGGATTAGAGTTACCTTGTTGAGAGAGGTTGTTTCTTTGTTACTTCTGAGATGAGGAGCTATATTTCACATACACCGTACAAGTAAGAATTCATAGTCATAAGAATTTGTGTATGTAGACTTGTTCTGATCTGACTGTTGAGGAGACCTGAATAGGAGTCTTGTGGAACTTAGAGGCTGTTAGGTTTTAAATCCATATCCCAATAAGGTTCCGACATACTAATAATCCAAAGGTCCGACAGAGATCCAGACTACATTTTTATGAAGATAAGTTAAAATTCAACATTATTCTAACTTCTTTCCATTTTCTTTTCTTTATTTTTGTTTTCACTTCTTTTCCAAATAAGTGTTTGCTAAGGGACTAGCAAAGGTAAAGTATAGGGGAATGATGAATCCACGGTTCATTGCATTTATTCTTTTATCTTAGCTTCATTTTCTTAGTCAAACACCTGTAAATACCCATTAATTTCATAATTTTATCATTTTACATGCATTTGTTAAATATGCATTTTTAACACTTTTTGTGTTTAAATAAAAGAATAAAGAAGAAAAGAAAAAAGAAAAGAAAGGACATGTTTATGCAATAAATACATACTGACTCGAACCCCGAGAGAAGGTCAAGACTTGACCTGATCGACCAAGAATAAAGTAGGGGGAGATAGGGTCTTCTGTCAAAAATCTAAAAATAATTTGTACATAAATTCCCTGTATATTTGTATAAAACTTGTACCATTTTATTTGTGCATAATTCGACCTCAAATTAATTATTTTTGTAAATAAAAGTTGTAAATAAAAAATGTTGTAAATAATAAAAATAATTACCAAAAAAATAGTGTATATATTACAAACAATCATCCTCAGAAAAAGCCGCAATGCGACCATTGAAATACCAATTCCGGCTTCATATGACTCAAATTGAAC